>CM068831.1:35363643-35688643 GCA_028554795.2 Sinohyriopsis cumingii | reverse complement strand
TTGTATATACGAACCTACAAACAACCAGCATCTATTTTCGAAACAAACCAGGGCCATAGTTCCTTAAACCCCCGTATTAAACCCCAGTATCTCTTATTCTCTCTCTTTCTGTCTCTCTAGCCATCTATCTATATATCTTTATCTATATACTACCTACCGATCTCTCTCTCTCTCTCTCTCTCTCAGAATATATATTTCTTTTATGATATTAGTTTGTATTGATTACGGCTATATTTCTATACCATATATTTTGTACAGATTGTATTAGAAAATTATGACTATAATATGTTTACAGATTATGTTATATGGGAAAATATTAACAGAATATATTATATTAGAGAATATATTATAAGAATAAATTATGTTTGAGGATTATCGCAGCGTATGTCATATAAACGGCACAAAGTTCACAGACTAATGTATACAGTATTTTGGAAGAATGTAGGAGCATATCCAATGCCGGAAGGAGATTACCCGTACAATGGGGTACGCGTAACGTTATGGAAACCTTTAAATCACTATTCGGCTTAAATAAATCATACAAATTTGTCAAAGATGCTAACAACATGTATTATTTTCCAATATGTATCCCGATATTTTAATAAATTAATCAATTGAGGAACAGAGTCAACGTAGACTTGATGAAGCTTTTAACAAAATCTGACAGAAAAGACATTACATCATATTGTTAAAAAAAACGATGAAGCCGCTGACGTTGACTAGATCACCCAGTGTAGATAATTAATAGAGTAGCGACTACTCCAATGATCGCAATGACAGAATTATTGAATATAGTAGTAGTAGCGACGATCACCAAGGATAAATTACTTAAAGAGATGCCATTATCGTTTTATTATATGGAAGGTCCTGGCTCACTTTTTCGTATGAGTGAGATATATTCAGAAAATGAAGAGTCAAAGCGGGAGATGCTATGTCATGAGTTTTGCGAGAAGAGATTCATATGCAAGGATACAGAAATTATGGAGTCAGTACACAAGCAACGTTACACATTTCGTGTCACCATATGTCGTTGTAGAAGCATAATAAATATTAATCACCAGAGATCAAATTCAGTTTGACGGATTCCGCATCTTTCAGGATGACTACATTATAGATTTTGGAATTTGTGTTTACGATTGTGCTTACATTTGTGGACATTGTGTTGGATCAGCTGACAAAATGGATGCTAATATTGATAGCAATTACGTTCCACTTGTCAGCCAATATTTGTTTCATTGTGGTATTATCCGACCTCGGATACGCTCCAATATAATATGGGGGTAGATAGAAATAGACCGCTGGCATCACACTAATTTACCACTACATATTCGAAGCCAGCTTGGAGTCATATCATCAGCAAATGAAGATACCCAGTTACAGAATACACAGACAGGCGTAAAAATCATTAAGGGATTGTTTCTACAAGGATGAGGTAGAATTCAACGGAAACACCACCCCGATGCATAGAAAAATCTCATTTTTTTTAAACAGGGACACACCGGTTAGTATAACAGTTTATGGGCGACAAGAAGGACAATCGTTTCTGAAACGATTCAATAGTTTAATCAGTATTGTTTTATATGAACGTAATGCCAGACCCCAAGAACTCAGAATCAGAAATTTATGTTTCCCCGAAAGATATATTTTTGGTGGCATGAATGATAAACCAGTAAAATGAATAATCGGCTAGAAGTGCGTGTGCGTGTTGCACCTGAAGAAGGACAGTTTGTTGAGCATTAAATACATCGCAATCACATCATTTATATTAGAAGAACTATGATCGACCCTAAAACTAATCTGATTGAGATAATAATCGATGAGGAAACAGTGGCGAGATGAAATCACAAAACGAACCGCGCTCCTCATTATACTATTTGTGGACTCGCTGAAGCAACAACCGTTGGCCTTGATGTTTTGGAATTGTAACCACGACAACCATCATAGGTACGCAAATCGGAACTAGTGTCAGATGTATATCAAAAGCACACGATAGGCGTCTCGGGTGGAACTAGTGAAATAATAAGATTACATTCATGAACACGTATCTACTCGAAAATTATTGGTTGGCAAAAGGAGTATCAGAACATTTACTACTAGATGGCTATCGAAGAAAGTGCGTTCGAAATGGTGGTGTTGGAAATGAAAAGCCACCAACTTCTCGCACATGTACGGAATAGGGGCACTAGTGACCAAAAACAGTCAAAAGAATTACAGACAGTGAAAATCGAGTAACTATTGGTAAGTGTATATTGATCAGCATACCAACATATTTGTAAGTGCATTGGCTGCACTGCAACATAACTTCATCGTGCTCAAACTGGAGAAGTCACACAATGGGTTAACTTTTCATGTTTATAAAGGCCAGATTATCATAAGAACTATTCTTAAAATACTGAGACCACTCAACAGATTTAGTAATTACGTAGTTACTGGCAAAGGTCACGGGAACAAACGGTCAAGCTCTTATCACAAATCGGCAACTAGAATGACTCATCAGTATAATGCCACATATTTATACATGCATTGAACGTAAAGATAGACTCATCCTCTTGGTGGCGCATTCCTAACTTGATGATCAAAATAGTCTGTTTAGAAGTAAGAAGTGTCACACCTTATTTCAGTCAATAAAGGCACTCGTAATTTCATCACTTTTCGTAAGTGCTCCAAAAGTAGTAATGTGATAAATTCGACATATTCCTCTAGAAATTAATCTAATAACAATAACATTTGATTGTGGCACACAAATTAATTTGAGAGGTAATGCAGAGAGGCAAGCCCGCTAATTGTAAGTGAATCTAAGAAGAAAAAGAGTGCATTAGATAAAAAAGGCTCGGATGAATATTTGTGATCAGCTGGGACGCTGAAATACATAAAGAGTTTAACTTTTTCTAAAGACAATCCGACATAGCTTGGTGTTGGCTATGTATTAATTTATACACATGTGAACAATGGCAAAATTTCTCATTTGGAGGGAGAAGTTGCATGGATCATAATGTGATGACGCTTCGAAACTATCTTGTATTTAATGGAACCCAACAATGTTTAGGTCCACTAAGTTTCAGTATTATTATGATTTGGCCTATACAACATTTTGCAAGTCACGGCGACATATGGGCTTTAACATAATTTAGAAAATGACACAGTTGTTCCCATGTGTGATGATTTATGACGTGTTGTCTCATTAATATTATTGTTCACATATTTTAAACAAATCATAATGTATCCATTGAGACAGTCTAAATATAATATCACTCGCACGCTCTTAATGTAAATCAACATGACGGTCACTGCCTTTTGACTTCTTCATCGTTGTTAAATGGATCAGACACATCCTGAAAGTAATGGGGATTCACACAAGAAAGCAATATCAGCATTTCCCTCACAACTGGAGAATGCAAATAAGACAATCACAGTAGTAACTGTAATACTAATGTATTACGCGTACAACAAGAGCAGCTGCCAAGATGTTGGAAGAAATGGACATACAGCAATTCAGGAAAGTATATGAGGTCTTTATCAATACAAGCGTAGCAAAAATCTCAAAGTCATTCTCAGATGCTGCTATCCTAGCAGGATCATCCTTTGCGACTAACGTTCCATCCATTCCTGATTTGAATAATTGTTGGGAAAAGGATAATGACAAACAACGAATAAAATCACGTAGATGATTGATATGATTTAAGCAGTGCAAACACAATGTGTTTTGGGTTGGGTGGCGTATTGATTGTTTTTTGGGTCTATTTTACAAACTGCTGACTTCATTCAGAAACATTGAACAGAAGGGCCAGTAAAATTGGCTACAGAACCAACAGGATAACCGAATTCGATTCAAGAGATGCTTTATTAATGATATTTGGAATGTTCCGCAAGAAATATGGAATTGGATGAAGTCCTAAAGTTGACTAGTATAATTTAATTAGGCCCATTTAAGTTGATCCTTTTATAACACACTGGATCTTAACCGACAAAAAAATTATGTATTAAAAAAGCTAAGCCATAGGATTAAATGGAGCGAAATATAATTAGATTCAAATAATGGAAACAAACCGAACTACACTGCTAAATTTACACACAAATACGACCTGTTCAAAACCCTCCAAAGGAATTTATGTTCGTTATGTTGAATGTTCTACATACTTGCATATCTATAATGTTTATTTGAATATGGCCATCAAAACAACTAACAAACAAATTTCCCCCTTGCATATGTTTCGTCATAGGTAGATTGTTCTATTAAGCATTCTTTCGTTTAGGCATAATATAATTAATATTTCATCGATCGAATTTTTTCGAACAGTGTATTATATTTGAATAGGAAACTGGGCTTTCAGAATAGTAATAAAGATATCTTAATACCTTTCTGTACTATATTAGGATACAGCTCAATATCACAATGAATGTGTATTAATGATAAATTATTGTTACAATTTTAACAATCCAATGTGACGAACGCCGTAAAAAGCTACTTTCTGCAGCAATTAGAAAGCATTCGCCAGTCCATTGAAATGTATAATTTGATATTTAGGCCAAATGTTGCCACGTCTAACAATGATTCTGTCAAGGCACCTTCATATACTGATTTGCCATGTCTTTGTATGTCTGACGCTTTTGTAGACAAATGTTATCGCCTTTTGCATTGAATGATTGTTAATTGACCTTAAAATGTGTAGGAGATCTTCAGGTTTTCCTGCTAATTGATCTCACTAGAAATTTGTTCCTTTTTGTCTACCTGAAGTACTAAACTTATCCTCTCTTTGTAATGATATATTTTAACCATCTGGTACTAATATATTCTGATATTTGTATCAATGTAATCATGACTGAATGCAATCTGAATGACTGTAAATTTTGTCTAATTTGCTTTACACAAAGTCTTTTTTGTCACTGTTTGCTAGTCTCTTTCTTTGCGATGAAGGGAACTTAACTTTAAATAAAGTAATTAAAAGGAAATATAAGTTCTTATTCTTGGGAGTTATGTTTTCTCAGTTCTACAAATGGAAGATGTATATCGGGGTTTTTAATTCTTGTTCTCAACGTCATCAATAAAGCTAATATTATCGCCCAATTGTCTCTCTCAATCAAAATCTTTCCCGTCTTTATTGATCTCATTTGCTTTATTTCTTGTGGACAATTAATAAAATTACAGGCTACACATGTCAATGCGAAAAGGAGAATGCAGAGGAGTTCTAGGTAAATGTAATAATCTGAGTATGTCTGGCTTCCTCATACCGTGCTATTACCTTTCAAACGACATTCTGACATTCCGTATAAATCGTTTATTGGCTGTTTATAGCGTTCATTATACCAATTGTTATTCGCAAATAAGACTTTACCTCAGTTCTCGATCAATCCGATAGCAAGGGTTTGAAGGTCATTGGTACAACAAAATAAATGACTGTTTGACAACAGGATTTCGCAAATCAATCAGGATATCTCTTGCAAATATGATTTCTTTTGGCGCCTGCTTCTATACTGACTTCTCATGTTTGTAAAGTTTGGCTATGACATCTGGTTTACAAACATAGTGTGAACTTCATGCTTATATTCGGCGAATACTCGGTCTAGCATACATCATATGTTGTATTAATTTTATAATTTCTTTATCCAAATTATTATCTTGTGTTCGGAATATTTAATGATACCATGATGACATGTTATCTGCAACCTTACTGCTCAGACAGCAGTGGTCGTCGGATTACTCTAACAAATTCCAGTAAATCCGCAGAATCCTAAGAACATTTCAGGAACTTACTACTGGAATAGTTGAATGCCAGGCAGATAAGCTTCATTCTTAATAATTTCAAAGTCATTTGCGTCACCAACAAGGGTCTGGTCATAAGAGCAAGCTATAATTTCTAGGATAAAGTATTACAGATGACAACAAAGGTCATGTATACAGAAGTCACAATAGACAACTATATGCTGCAAGAGTCATTTCATTAACAAAGAAAACCAAGTTTAACACTACATTTTTGGTGTTAAGGCAACAAATAATATGTCCATTGCTAGTATACGTTTAGAACACGTGTCATTGATATGTGACGTCACAAGCAGGTCTTACATAACACTGGAGGTGTAAAATATTGAGGCTTGCTTTGCTAGCTTATGTACGCATCAGATGTCATGCAACAAGGTTTTCGGATTCAGTGCTACAGCCTAATCGACGCTTCTTTCTATAGAGAATCCCTAGTAAATGTGAAAGGTTAAATCTAGTACAGTACCCCCTCCCCGGAGCAGCTTAAACGATGTTTCATTTCCCATTAACTTCTGTGTTGCTAAAGCCCTCGTATACGGCCTAGACAAAGACCAATATTATATGTCGTCAGAAAAAGGCCGGGGTGATCTACTGAATAAGACCTAATTTATAACTAATTCTTATGATAATCTGGAGCTGTTGACGGACATTTACCAGCACCTATTTATTGATACTAGACTCGGAGGCGGCATTGCGATTGACCAGCAGACAGTAGCGAACAACCCGAGTTGCACAGGTCATGATAGCGGGCAGACAAAAAGTGCTCGCCCAAATCGATTTGTAAACAAGTTCTATAATCAAGCGATGATGCATTACCAACTGACAGGGTTAGAGGTGGGGATTGAACACTCTTCCATTCTCGCGGCGGTCGCGGAGGACTCACTAAATGGTTACGTTCTCGAGGTAGACCTCACTTATCCCGATGAGCTTCATGATGCTCACAGCGACTATCTGCGAACACTTGTGTACCAGATAGATAGCGTGTGTACCAGATAGATGGCGCCGCGACTATGAAAGTTACTTAGTTAACAATCTGGGTAAATGTGGTTACGTTTGTTGAAAGAACTAAGATATTCCACAGTGTACGTAGATAGGAGCTCTGTATAGTCCAATAGTGCAACCTAGAGCTTTACGCTGGCCTTGGGATGTCCCTCAACACGATTCACCGCAAAAGCGCGTGGTAGGCAAAATAGATCCAGCTGTACACTGACCTGATAACTCAAGCGAAATATTAGTTTGAAACAAATACTTCTACAAACTCTTAAAAGGTATGTCTTTGCAAAGATCAATAACAACCTAATAAAGCAATACAGGTGGACCTAGTTAGGTCGAAAGGCGAGGGAGACAATTTGCGACATCTAGTTGCCGATCAGGCGTTCCAGAGGGTCAAAATATTCAATCCTGTCGCGATTCATAGAACGAAGTCCTTCCTAGCCAGCCAAAGTACTACGGAATGTCCATCCTGTATCTAAGCAAGCGGCTGATGTTGTTGAAGTATGACTATTACTTTAAATATGTATGACGAAAGGATCAGTTCCTCGATAGCGGCTTTTTGCTCAACATCGAAACGGAAGATTTTTACTGGGACACTAAGAGGAAGAGTATTTCTAAGACACATGCAACTGTCAACGGCAAGTTTATAGAGAATTTTCAGGACATATGCTGCAGATAGCCCATCATGTCCGGCGAAAATAAGATACGAAATGCTCGAGGCGTCTAGAGGATGGCAGTATGCGACAGCCTCATGCATCGTCTATGTCTTGAACATTAACCAACTAATGTACCACTCAAGTGTAGCATTCATTTACGGAGCAGTAACACAGCGAGATCTTTGGGACTGGATCAAAGTGAAATGGCTGAGATGCTCTGGAAGGTCTGGAACTTGTGCGCATCATCGGTATACCCTGCGGTAGCAAGTTGATACCGGTATCCAAGAACGGTGTTTATCTCGTTTTGGAAGATTTGGGGTTATTTTTGCCTCTTCTCTGCGATGCACATGCTGGGTGGTTTCGTTGCCAAGGCTTCTCAGCGGCCCTTTCACCTTATCGGTAGTGACTGCTAAGGGAAAGACACACAGCGCACTCCTCTATCCGATTTTCATCGCAAGCAGTGTGACTATGACAGGTCTGCAAATTTGTTGTGGTATCATTTTTCAAGAGTCTCAGTTTTCGTGGTTTTGCTAGGAAGACATTTTATTGGGTACTTAAATTCGCAGATCTGAATGTCATAGTCTGCTTATTCGAAGGTACTCAATTTCATAGATTAACCTCCAAAAATTCTGCAAATGAATAAGGCAGATTAGCAAAACTATGTCGATATCATATGACGGTCGCTCTGATGCTAAAAATAGTGATGCCACTTGCATGATCATAAATCAAACACCTTTTAAGAGCAATCACTTGCACTCACCATCAGTGGAAGCCGATGCAGCTGGAAACCATAACGATCTTTCATTAAGCATTGTCCATACAGTTGCACCATCAGTAATTTCTCACAACCAAGGAACTAACAAAATTAAGCATAGATCAGAATAGGTTTAGATAATGTTATAATTTCAAATGCGACCAGCCGCATCTTGTTCAATGCTATTATTAGTGTCCTCATTTCATGTGTTCAAAATCCATAAATCTGAGAAGATGCTAACTAGATTGATACACAGTAGAATAACACATTGCTTTATCCAGCCGTATGTACGAACCAATTTCAACAATAAATCTTTGCAATAAATAAGGCATGAAAGAAGAATTAAAATCACATTATTACAGATGGTATGCTAAATAGATTATGCAAACACTAAAATCTCATCAATCAGGGAGATTCATGCTGATAGGATAATTGTGACTTGCTCGAAAATGGGTGAAAGATTGGACTTAATTATCGGTCGCTTTAAGAATGCCGGACCCAAATTCAGCGATTTCAGGATTATTTACTTGATAAACATACCAGTAGACTGGATTGGCGCAATGCTGATTCAGTGGTTGGATTCGAAAATCAGTGAGGTCTTAGCACCAATAATCTGCTGTAATTAGTATATATTCATTATTTTTTTATTAATTGTGCTTCAGGTAATAGTTGCACCAGAATTTAAAGTTTTGGACAGTTTCACTTAAACAATCAATTTGAATAAACCTTAAATCTGCCTTTCCTATATTTGTAGCATTTATTATTATGTTCTTTTATTTTCAGCATTCCTAGTGTTTGACTACTTTACTGTTTTCTATATCATACAGCGTATCAATCTAAAGCAGTAAGTGGTATTGCATCTACTGGATACATTTAAAGAATATAAAATATATCATACTTCTTTTCTTAAAGGTTATAAACCAAACAAACGAAGCCGAAGCTAATATTTAATAACCATGTTATATAAATGACGTTGATTTATTTGATTTATGAAATAGCTATGTTGATCATCACGTGGGGCTAATTTGTCATTAAGTCCGAATTCATTCCCAAACTGTGGCAAGATTTCTTTGTGCTTCACACGAGGTTGACATCTTTTCGATGTATATCGCTTGGACAACTACAAACTGTCTTGGTAGTGTTCATGGTGAAAACAATTAATTCGTCTTTTTTGTTAATTAACTGAAACAAGGACTGACACCACTTAACTGCGAGAGCACAGTCTTTTTGTGCCGTAACTTTAGACTGATTTCGGGCTCTTCTAAATTCTGGTACTTTGCAATACGCATCGAACTTAGCCAGGCGCCGTTCTAGTCCCCTAGTTGATAAAACATCCTCTCGCTTCAATCAGGCTGTCATCTCGCTCATGCAAGACCACGTAAGGTTTGCCGTCAGCAGTTATTCTGCATAATTTACTTAGGTAGTTAATCTATTTCGTCTTTGTATTCCTGGTAGGCCCTAATATAGCCACGATCTTCCATTTCGTCGCCTTCTTAACTGTACACGCTTACTCAATAAAATTTTAAAAAAAAACATCTTGATCTCCAGCGTTACAGAAACAGGTGTCAGACACAATACTGAGACGATCTATGCTTATTTCGCTCCATCCGCCGGGGCACCATCGTTGTGACTAATAACCCAAACACCATATATCAAAACCAGGTGCTTATTGTCAGATTTCACAACCTCCGAAGCAACGATATTACTTAGAATGGCTCTGCCAGGCTGTCATTTACAATGGAGAAAGAAAAAAAAACTGTATTAAGAATTCAATCATAATATACTCCAAATTCCAAACACACGTCCTAATGATACATATTTTGAATACATTTTAGTAGAAATCCAATTGAAATCCAAAGCCGAAGGTGGTGATGTCTCTGTGGATGGCTGGTAAAGTGTTGATGTAAAACAGTCTCTTTTTGAAATACAGAAATATAATCCAAGAAGAAATCTTTATTTAAAATGTCAGTATGAATTCAATTTTCTATTTCCAAGAATGCGACCAAAGCAATTTTGTATTTCAAGAGAACAAATAATTTGAATAATTCCAGATCTAATACTCTACACAACAATAACTTGATTCTGCTCGGATGGTAAAGCACGAATGAATAATGATTCCAGTAACAAGTCTACAGAGTTCTCTACCTAATTTCAGGTCACGATTAGTATTTCCCAAATAACTTTTACCAAACGGAAAACAATCTTCGAGAAAATTGTTAATATTTACAAAATAAAATGTTAGTTATTATTAGAAGGTATGCTACTAAAATTATAATACATAGCCTGAACTATGTTAGGTACGCATGGTAAATTGTAGAGGAATTCAATTAACCTGAATCCACGCACAAATAAATGTTTACAGCTATTAATAACGATCCTAATATTAAACCCATACACATAGATAATATCTTAGCCATGTATTAGTTGTTCCCGAAATAAAAGAAATCAATAATTCAGGTCAAGTAGAAAATAAGCATAACCTTGGGCAAGGTTAAAACCGGCATACCATGTTACATTTTAATAGCATACAATGAAATAATAAAAAAAACTAACTAGCAATGCAAATAAAAAATATATAACACACAACAGAAGATTATACGCTACACAAGTCAGGAAGACGGATCGAAAAACGCGCAAAGGCGTAACGTAGCTTATTCAATAAAAGTCACAAAAGGTAGAGTGTAAAACATTTACTTATGCTCTTTGTGTACGCAGAGTTCAAGAGACAAAATGGCCAGTTTGTGTAAGACATCCTTTATCTGCGTGGCAAGCTCTGTACCCCACCGCCCTATATGAACCCTTTAAGAGTTGTTCTATAACTTGCATCCCAATGAGCCATGATCGTCGGAGTATGAATAATCTGGTCTTAGATTACGTGCTACTTATATTCAATTTATCCGTTAGCCATCTCCAAAACTTTATAAGAACCATGGTAGAAGCTGTCAATGACCTTGATATTTTAGAACAATGACAAGTGCTGACAGTCAAGCTTAGCGCCTTCCTGAGCGTAGTGAAAACTTTGTGAGTTGGCATTTTACCGTTTCTGACAAAGGAGATGAGCAATTAAGAAGCTGTAAAAGCCTATACAATAAACAAGGCTACACTGAGGTCATGACGCTTTTTCGCGAGGTTTGTCTCTGCTGCGCGTATACAAAGGATCGTGGACCACTATCTGCCCATCGATAATAGTGAGCAATATGTGTAGGAGTTAAAAGATTATCCCCTAGTCCGGGTCTCACTGACAGGCATCAGCTCCGAACTCTACTTCAGTTTTCGTCTGGCACTAGAGCAAAATAAAGATGGTATGATTGTATATAGACATACTGAGAAAATCGCAGTCAATTAATAACAATCGATGAGTGCGAGAGCGGAACTGCCAACGGAGTCGAAGATATATCAGATACATCATCACACTAGTCTTAAGCAGTGCCACCATGATTAAACACTCAGGTACAGCTTCTGCTGGTAAAACGACGTTGCTGCAATAATAAAAGCCTCAGAATGAGAAAAAGTTGACGCGTACGCCGCGTCAATTCAGACAGAGATACGTGCACCAGTTCAAGATAAGGGCGATACAATCTCTTCCTGGGTCGGTCTAGCTTTGGGAGCTGTCCTGGCGAATCCCTTTTTCTAAAATACCTCCCCAGCAGGACGACGGGCATACAGTACAAACTGGTGACCAGGAAAGAAAACAGACCGACATCTGGGTGAAATGCCCAAGCTTTCGAACAGCAAAAAAAAAAAGATTATGTTTTATCGGAAGAGGACTCGACTCCTTAGAGTACTTGGCCTATCTTCCCACATAATTTTCCAGCATAATTTTCTAGTCCCCTCTTTTAATCAGAAACACCTGTTTTTGCCAGTAATGACCATCTTCGGCTATTTAAAATTTAGAACATTTAATTTATTTAGCGCAACCACATGGTGTCACATGCCATCTATCAGCATTCCTAACTGGGGGCTATTGGAAAACTAATAAGCATATAGGCTAGAAACAAAAGACTTGGTTCCCTTTACAGTTTTTAGTCTCTCATAATACAGAGTGTTTTCGTATTAGCCCCTTGGAGAGGTTGCTGCGATTAGAAACATTTTTGTATGCTGCTCTGGCTTTGGTCGGGTTTCTGACACTGCTCCTTTTTATGTGTGTATTTGTGTGTTCGAGGGTGAGGTTGGGTGGATGCAGTGCTAATCTGCTCATGAAACCCCATTTCATTCTCATTAACATGATTATCTTGAATAGCATCTTGTTTTAGGAACAAAATTGAAAAGTTAGTGAACAAGAATTTTTTTCTGTTTTATTAACTACCATTTTTCATTTCTACCCACACCTTTTGTTAAACAAATGGCATGTAGATTATTTAAAACTAACATGTACCAGATCCAAGCGCAATACAAATGGACATTCTTTCGCTGAGCAGGTCATGGCAGTCTTGCATGGTTTAAAAATTGGGAATAAACTACACCTGCACATTTCCCTCTTCAGTTCTGTGAGTAACAGTAGGAATTAAGATATCCAAAACTTTGTTTTGATATCATTCACCGGAATTGTCGAATGTAATAGAAATAACTTACCTTTATCGATGTGGTGAAAATATGCAATTGCCACAAGGGATTTTATTGATAGTGTACTACCTACTTGATGCCTTTAGAGCTGGGCTTGGTGAAGCATTCCATTAGATCTAGTCAAGACACAGTGCTGTGCAATACCTATGTGATGCCTTTAGGTCTAGGATTGGTGCAGCATACCAATAAATTAGTGAAGACTTGTTTTATCCAGATTTTAAATCGTATGGCGACTTGTTTGATCCAGATTTTAAATCGTATGTAAAGGATACTCTATCACGTGTACATAGTTCCTTTTGTGCGATCTGCCTCCGGAAAGAACTCACTCCTCACATGACTGGAAGATGAAAGTTCAAACCAATGAGTATGATGCAGATGCAATCATGCTGTGCTTTAAAAGGAAATTCTAAATTTAAAACGGATCCCAAAATCAATAACATCAATGACACAAACGTCTAGCTGAGCGTGAAAAACAATAGTTTGTTTGTCAGAAAGAATTAGCTCATCTTCTAAGAATTTGAATAAGAATTATGAGTTACATTAAGAATGCACACAACCTGTCTACTGTACAGGGACAATTAATAAATTACATATGAGTATGAGATTTACGTTCGTATTCTCAGTGAGTTTTCTTAAACGTGCCATGCAAATATGTAAGCAATGTATAAAGTTGAACAACATCAAAATATAAGGAACATATAGTTAGATTATATCGACCATTCATCACATTACGAGCCCTGTAATTTCTTTCTCGTCCTGGGAATCCGTACCATTTTTCACATGTGTAGGAATTAGTCTGATGATGATCGGCCACATCCGTGGGTGAACCGATTTTAATCGAAAGCAGAAACACAAGATTTGATGACGCCTTTGTAAACATAAGGAGGTAACACCACGGTATGTCGGATTGTCTTCAGCGCAGTTTGTCTTTCAAAGCATTTCGGAGTCACAGCTGATCATCAACATTTACCCTAAACTTACTTTTATCTAAAGCAAGATTTTTCTTCTCAGAAAAAAACTCAGAAAACAGGCTTACCTTTTTGTATTCTCTCTCAAATCAATTCGTGTGTCATGTGCGAACGTTGTTATTAGATTAGTCACTAACGGATTTTTTTAATGTATCACGTCATTACATTTGGAGCACTTCCAAAAAGAACGGATTTACGAGCGGCTTCTTTGACCTAATTAATGGGTGGCACCTCTTAATTCTAAACTGTATATTTAAACGTCGTTTAAACCTAACATCTTGACTATTTCAAAGAAGGTTTTACTTCCGGTTGCTTTTTTGTAGCAAATCATTTCATTTTTTTCAAACTTAAGTTAAATTGCAAGAATGGTAACATTTATGATAAAAGTTGGGGCTTTAAGTACGAGATTAATTTAAAAAAAATATTATTATGATATTTCTATGAATTTTTGTTTTATTCTTCTGGACGTTACAGAAATGTATTTTAGCATTTTTTACTCTCAGGGAATACATTCTGTAAGCATTTTTTGCCTAAGTCCAATCCAAGATGCCAATATGGTCTTAGAAAATGGTAATGCACTCTTCATTCTCTCTGTGCAACAACGCCCTCCCAAAACAAATAAACACACAAACAAGAAAAACCTGCTTGCTATTGTCGATTTCGGGACATTTTGGTCGGTGTCCAATAAGGGTTTTCGAATCTAGTTCAATAGCTTCACAAAATAATCAGCGGCAATTTCTAATGGGCTTGTATGTCTTCTTCAGACAGCCGTACATAAAGAATGATTCATGGCGATTCGTACACGTATTTCTGAT
This sequence comes from Sinohyriopsis cumingii, assembly GCA_028554795.2. Taxonomy (NCBI): domain Eukaryota; kingdom Metazoa; phylum Mollusca; class Bivalvia; order Unionida; family Unionidae; genus Sinohyriopsis; species Sinohyriopsis cumingii. The sequence goes on along the minus strand of CM068831.1, from coordinate 35,674,139 downwards.
CTGATTCGATATGAAAACAGATCCATCATATTTGCTTTTGCAGACTCGTTAAACTTAAGTTTTCTAGGAAGGCAATATTTGGTTGATTAAGCGTTACGAATAAATGAAAATATATCATGCTAGCATCATTACAAATCGAAATTAAGCAGTTATTTTCTACATTTTCTGTAAAACTCCTTCCTAAAATAGCAATTTTATAACAAACCACTAAATTATGCCAGGTGGTGTGTATAATATGACTAAAATAATGTTGATTCTGAATGTTTCTCGCTGGATTATATACCCTTTTTTGTGAGAGTGTATGACAGCACTCTGCCTTTTGAATACATATATGGTTTTTCTCTTTACAATATAAGTCCCTTTTAAGAATAAACATTCACTTCTTACTGAAGAGATGTTTATGTACCTTATATTTGGGTATAATTTGTGCTCGTTCAAGTTACAGAATGTTATTATCAGATAGTATGACTTAATTTACTGGTAGCAGAGAATAACAACTTTCGAGACTTTCCAAACCTATTGCACAGAATAAAAGAGCACAATAATATCCGAGTCTAATTAGGATCTTATAAAGAAGTAAACGTGTGATAAAATTTAAATGCTTAATGAACTTTTGTCACATGATATTAAATGTAGAAACGTACGGAATTCTCTGGAGGTCTACCTGACAAATATTGAGTTGCAATTTGCTGGGTTGGTTTCATCGAATTATTCGTTTCAAAATTGTATTTTGATTTCCTTACATGTAACTGTCACTCGGTATATATTGCTTTAGCAATTTGATTATTACAGGAAGATCGAATTAGTTATTTATTCTAATGCTTAAGGCTTTGAAATGTCCGTGGCAAAATTGTCAGAAAAAGTCATTCACCGGCTATTTCATCGAAAAATCAGTACTTTCTGGTCATGCCTGTCCTTAAATGGAAGTTCTTCTTTAAGTGCTGAAATAAATGTGCTTTTAAATCTACATTTCGTACATACAAAAATTTTGGTTCATTTTCTTAAAGTTATTTAACGCTAATCGTATGAAGTTCGTCTATTGTGGTGACAAAGCACAACGGTCGGAGGATAGCATATCGCAATATTCACGACTCTTATGATTCTGTGTTTTTACCAAACATGTGCTTTACCTTTTAAAATAATTTCGTAAAGAGGACGCACACTTGTTTGAAATTGGTCACTTTGCTACATTTGGCATCTATATAATAACAGTTTGACAATTAGACGTCTTGCATATTACCCTTCTTCCTTATGTTGCATGTAAGGAAATTATTTTTTCGTTACGATAAAGTAATGCCACGCCTGAGCGATGTCGCAGGCTATCAGTACAAGACAATATAGGTTTTCATTGATAATGGTGCGTTCGATTTGTTTGAGATATTCCAACATTTATTCAATCCATTAGCTCTGGTAGATCGTAGTCATTTATTCACTATTGTTGATTTACCAATATTGAACTCTTCAGTATTAATCAGTTTTTCTTCTTCTTATTTGAATAAAGCCATTTAATTGAGTTTGTTCTAATCAATCAATGTCTAAGTATTTGAATGTTATGCTGCATTTGTGCATTTCCACTTGTGAAGTGTGAAGGTCATCACATAAATTGTGTTTCTAACAGTATATTTCAAAGATAAATTATGCTTCGTAATTCAACCTAAACACCTATTTTACCATTCATAAAATATTTATAATATAAACGGGTACGAAGACATAATACCTTGTACAATCTACACAAAAGAATAACCGTTAAAGGATTTCCTAATTTAAATTACCCCTTTGCTGGCCAAACAGTTGCAATTTAGAGTCAAGATTGGAATAGTTTATCAATAGGAAAAAATACACCTTAGAAATAATAGCGTGATTTTGAAAAGTCGTTTAATCCACATAGAACTTTTATATCGAACCGTCGGCATCATCCGAGACATAGATATCACAAGCAGGTCAAGAATATAAATCACATGAATGGTCAACGTGAAACAAATGTGCTTACCTATATTGATTGGAAACGGTACAAAGAAGGGACAGTAACATTAGGGATGCCGTGTAGAAGAGACAAAAGGTTACGATATGGTAGGTAACGTTACACTCATATGGTAACATAGAATAAACCCGATTGGTTGTTTTCAATGTTGAGAAATTATTTTAATTTTATTTAACTTTTCAAGGAATGATTTAACTGTGTTATATCCGAATTAAAGCAGACAGCTGAATTTCAGTAACTTCAGGTGGCGAGATGATTGATATGATGTATATTTCATTTGTTGTGTGTGATGGACATGAATGGAGGGTAGGAAATTTGGCCTACATGTCTAATGCCAAATGTCATATATGCTTGACATTTTTTACCATTTTTACTAGGTCTTGATTTCACAGCCTTTGAGGCTGATCTTAGAAGATTGCAGAAACGAATTTTGTGTACAGTTTGATGGAAATTTTGTTTTTGGGATCCTTTCATGGTCCTCTTATTTTGATATAGATTGTTGTACTAGGGTTGTTTATATTAGAATTACTCATTCTTATCTTACCGTCTGAACTAGAATCAGTTGTTTAGTTGTGTTCAGTTTTAAATTTAGAGTATTTATTTGTTGAAATTATTCAATTGAATTACAAAGTGCTCACTAATACTTTAAGATTAAATAACTGCCTCGGGACTATTATGAATTCGTTTAGAGTAATTTTGGATGATATCATTGTAACACATCAAGACTGTTAGCATATCAACACTACTCCATATTATTGGCACATCAGCACATTTTAGATTCAAATTCTTTAGGAACACAACTAAGATTCATTTGGAATGCTCTATACTGTTGGATTTGTGATATGACTGTTAGGACTATTTGAAATAAGAATTGCAATACTTTAAGATCGTTTAACATCTTTACGTTTTAGTCTGGGGAAATACCTTAATTAATAAATGTTACAGAACTGGTTTGTGTTCGCTCTTTTCTGTTACTTAATTTAATACCATAGAGTCGTAACACTTGGAAACTTACTTGAAACTATACTGTATAGTAAAGGCACGTAGAGACGATTTATTGACTGTTAGAAACAGTACAAAACAGGAAGTGTACGGTAGGCAATGGAATCTATCAGAAAAATTTGAGAAACGGTACAGTACGGGAACAGTATGCAAACAATGGTTGCAGAAGACGTTACAAGTGCAACAACCAACAACAGCAACCCTAGTTGTAAAAACGTTGTAGTTTATGAACTATTTCTGAAAGGGCAATGCGATTCAATAAATTTTAGTGAAGTAAAAGTTCTATTTGGCGCTTGACAAATTATTTATTGACGAAATATTTATTCAGAAATTAACAGATAAAAATAAAGACAATAACAAGACTTTTCAAGTTTCAATGATCTAGCACAAACTAGCGTTGATAGAATCAGAATGAACGTAGCTTTGGAGTGGTAAATCTACCATAAATACCTATATGCTAGTTTGATGAATTTGTTAGCCAAGAATACTAAACTAAGTTGAATGACGTTTTATTCACGTAAATTGAAAAACAGTTTTTGAGCTGTTTAGCTCTGAATGGTGTTCATATATTCATTGATTGCAGATGTGTTGACTAAAAATGAATCACACTTCGCGAACTATATTCATCAGTTCAGCACTGTTTAACCAGCACATACAAATGGTCGCGTCATTAGACGATGCCTTTTCGACATCCATCAGTATATGTTCAATCAGCCTCGAAATGAACCCTAAATTACTTAGTCAATATATGTTGCATATACCCTACGTTCAGACACCTGGCAAAAGACAAACTATTTTCCTTTTGGAAAAATCAATCCCCAACCTGCAGTAGGGAAATATAATTTTCAAACACAAATAAAATACCACCCTCTATAATTATTGGACGGTTGGTATTACTTAAATTTTGTTACTGGCCTATACACGTTTTGGATTTTTTTTTTACTGACTGTATAATTTGGGATTTCATGAACAATGGTCATAAAACCTAATTATTATATAAATTATTGAGCAGTAGGCGTTTTGATATTGAGTATAGGTAAGGCGTCACTATGGCTAATGCGTTGTGTGGACCTAAGATTTAAATGCGGACAGTTCCCCTCTGTTTTTTTTAATCCTTTTTCATCCAATCACTGTCCACTTAATCGTTGTCCACCCAAGTGATTACATACAATTATTAGACACTCAACATTTATTATTTATAATAATAGATAGCGTTACGGTCGATATCAGGGATAAAAGAAAGAAAGAAAACAAAGAAATAAACTTTGATAAAAATACGAGTATAATTTTTCCGCGCACACATCATATTCTTGTTCACGATGAATAACTCGTTGCAAACAGAGGATTTTAAAACAGGTTTGTACATGGAACATTGACCAATTTATGTTAACATACTCGTATATAGGCTTGCTAAGATGTTGATCTAAATGTACATTTCTAAATAAAATCTTACAATTTTAGCATAAAACAGCGGATTTCTTTATACCATTGATTATTAAGGTCAAAGACCGAATGGTGTATATATGACTTTGCTGATACATTATGCGATTTAACCTATAAGTGTAATAATATTAAACAGTATCAAATTTAAACTTAATGCCGTTTAATTAAATGAGTTTAAGATTTAAGTTCTTCAGACAATAATTGAAGCATAGTAATGACTTCAACCAGACTTGAAAACCTTGACTGAAGGACTGTAAATTAGTCAATGAAATCTCAATCACAAGAATGTACGTATGATTTCACGTAATTGTAAATCATATCTCTATATGACTTGCGTATAACTCACCTTATAGAGATATTTGCCTCTTTCGTAAAATAATATATCCTGTACTAATTAGGTGGCATTCGTAAAGGTTGAAAGCAGCCTTGAAAATCAATAGGTCATTCAAAGCTGGAGGTTTGTGGCCATGTTAACACTGAACATCAACATCATTTCCGACCCCACCCACCCCACCCAAAAAGTTGCTTTTTCTGCATCTAGATTGCATATAGAAAACATAATATAGCTAAGCAAAGTTGTTGTTTTAATGTGATTTTACTAACACATTAGCGGTCCCTATAGACTCTATATGCCATTGCACCAAAATGTCTAAAAATGTTAAACAAGCTTTGCGTGCATGTCATCTTCAGCAATAGTTTTGTTGTCACTTTTATTCAATTTAGATCTGACATGTTTGGAAATGTTAGTGAAATACAATCAGGCAATATTTAATTTAGATTACGGAAAACGAAGGGACCAGCCAGTTTGAGGACAAAAAAAAATCTATCATGCAGTTCTAACCCGTGTAGTCACGTAGGCCATGGAAAGCATGATATTCAGGCAGACAGAAATTGTGAATTTAAAAGTCACCTTTCTCCCATCTTTGTACTACATATATTCATTTGTTCTAAAGCTACAACAACTTTCATTGTTAACACTGAAACCTCACCTCGAAGACGAAACACATATATTTACTATTTAAAAACCACTTTCAAAACAAGCGATACGACACGGTTGTTACCGCATATTCTCGCTTCTAAACTGAGCCCAACTGCAAACTGCACAGACCCAGATCTGCCGTTACATGATGTGCCAGCAGATGTGGATCTCTGCAGTTTGTTGGTGTAATTAGTAGAACAAATAACAAAGACTCTATTCTGCCGGTGCAGTATGCAACGGTTGATCACAGTCGCTGCTGTTTGAAATTGGGGTTTACCTATATTATGAGAATTTATAGAATAATTAAAACATTCGTAGAATTGTGTAGGATAAACAAGTTAAATGGACTACACTTCATAGTCGCTACAATTACATACACAATTTGTCATAGTTGTTTGTTTTCTTTTTTTAGTAAACACGTGTTTGTTGTGGCCTTCTCAGTTATCATCTATTCTCATTAAAATAATTTCACTAGATCTACTTTTCAAATCTTTCAAATGAATATGTAATGCGCATTATCACTTACAGGAGAATTAAATTAATGAAATTATTATTCTTCATTTGTGGTCTTTCCTGACCTTTACAAAATACCGTGCATAAATATTATTTGTTATATTTGTTTTTTTGTTTTTTTCTCTCAATTAAACAGAATCTCATCAAATTAAATGGGTTTGAGAAACGTATATACCTCGTCATTTACAAAATATAACACATTACATGGTAAACATTTTCTCATAAACTTATGGATGAATAGAGAGGTCAATGTCTTACACTGTGTTGTGACAATTATAGAATATACCTCATAAAAGAGCTGAGTTATCTACTGGTGGCTTTTGTGTTGTATTTATTCCTCACGTTGCATGTAAATTATGCAATAATTTGAATAACAGGGTAGATAAATCCACCTATCTCTCCAACTCCTGCTAAATAAATACCTTGCAACATCTACCAGGAATATGTTTTAGAAGCCTCAATCAAAACTAACACATTATAATATCATATGCAATGCGTTTTCCTGTCAAAACTGGATGCGAAAAGTTTATAATGTTTGCAAAATATAAGAAACCCAAAATGTCATCTTTACTCCTAGCAAACCTCTGACGCATTAAGACATTTCGTTCACAGTTTTATTAAAAATATCATTTAGGAAAGTGGACATATTTTGTTTGCAAAAAAAGTATCTACACAATCGTATCAGAACAAGCGGAAAAGCGCTGCTTGGTTTGATGAAAGTTATTAGAAAGCAAGAATTGAGTTTAATGTACATATAAACTGGTATCTCTGAAAAATAAACAAATCCTAAACAATTGTAACGCATATAATGAAACCAGATAGGTTTAAACCTTGACAAGATAATCTGCAGTGGAGCTACAAAGGTGGTATATCATTGTAGACATCTCGCCGGCATCATCAAGCTGAAGTGATTCCAAACTGCACTGGTTACCCCTTTCCTTCGTACCGAACACTTGACACTGAAGCGGGATGTGGGAATGGAACACATGATTCAGCATCTCAAGGTCTCGATATCAACCAGTCCTGGCTTGCGCCCTGGAGTAGTTTCTCCATCCTCGGATCACATATTCAATTAAACACTGGAGACAGCAATCATAGGTTATAAGACCTAGCTCGATTTGATGGAGAGAATGGGCACCAGAGGTGTTGCCGCTGAAGGTGGGAGACTTCCTCGCATTTTAATGGAAAGCTACTACCTGCCATAAAGCAGTTCATCACCATGACAGTTCGGTCGTGTCCCTCCAATGCTTGGATACTTCAAAGACGAATATAAAGAAGAAACCAGCCCTAAGAATATGATGCTAAAATGCCAGAACCAAGGGAACTGGCCTGTCTGAAGATATTCAATAGATGAATGACACATACAAAACTAATGTGACCACTAATCGAGCGGAAAAGACTCAATTTTGACAAAGTAACCCTCCAGTAACATGCCTCGCATCGACTGGATCGCTTACAGCAAAATACTACAACTTCTTCTGGCAGGGAGAAATCCCTAAAGAAACATGAAAAGACAGAATAGGCTTCGCAGTTAAAAACACACTCCTCATATATGGTTCACAGAGAGTCTTGGTTATGCGCCTATTAACGTTTGAGAGACCCGTAAACCTTGTACGTGTGTACATTCCAACATACGACACGTCCTACGAAACAAAGAACAGATTTTATGACGAAGTCGAGACCACCAGCATCCACGGAATCTCAAAACATGAACACCTGTACTTGTTAGGGGCTTTAAAGCAAACGTATGTGCTGATCATGACTCATGGTTCACTTTTATAGGGCATCGTACGCCATGAATATGATTGACAATCGGCAGAGACTACTCGAACTTTGCTCCTACCAAAACCTATACGTCACAAATACTTACTTATAGAGAAAGCTTAAAAACATGGTTTTATAGAGACAAGCCAGACCTAGCCGCTAACACTAATCAGCATCAACAACATCCTCATTAATCGTAGCTACAATAGCGCTAACTATTTTCAAGGGTTGTCATCGCCGGGGGCGTTTGTGGGAGATAAGCACCCACTTCCCTTGGAAATCTCCCAATGGCCTGCGTCTGATAGAGCCTCTGACAACCAAATCCAGCTCCAGGCCTTCACGAGTGGCGGAACCTGTTAAAACTGACTGGAGAAGGGATGACAGGCGAGCTTCTGGCGCCTCAAAACCAGATGCTTCGGGCAGATGGGGCTCATTAACCTTGGGTGGTCGCCCATCTAGGAGAAGGTAAACTCCGATTTCAAACCTTTGCTGCCTTGCGACTATACCCTCTCAGGGGAAAGGCTAAGGGAGTAAACCCCAACAGAAAATCCGGAGTCGGAGTCCCTAAGGCGACTTGGCATTTTCAGTGTCATCTCGGCAACTCCTGCGACGCAGCTGGTGCCATGACGTATCGGCTTGTCCTTTCCCTTGGATCCATCAGCTGCGTGGAGAGGGGGGATCAGCTGCATGGGCAACAGTTGATTCTCCATATCACCCTGCCCAGGCTTGCGCCCTGGAGAGGACACTCCAGCATCGCTCCATAGCGTCGACACAACACGGGAAGCAGCAGTTTACCGGTTATAAGTCACCGCTCGATTAGCGTAGAGCCAGACACCAGGGGTTGCTTCCGACGGTGGGAGAGACCAACATGTTTCACTGGACAGCTACCGCCCGCCTCAAACTGGACAGCTCCCAGCCAAGAAGGTGCCGTCCCGCCACAGTTCGCCTGCCTTGCTGGGTGCGTAAGGCTTAAGTTACGCGAGTACCTGACAAGCGGACTGCAACTACTGCACCAAGAAATAACAAAATAAAAATAAAAAAGAAGACTTCAATCCTCAAGCTAGGTACCTGGAATGTCCGGACCATGCTCACTGGGCTTTCAGATGATCTCCAGACAATCAGTGATGTTCGTAAGACTTCAGTCATCAACGACGAACTTGCAAGGCTCCAGGTCGACATCGCCTCACTACAGGAGACACGACTACCAGATTATGGGTCCCTCAGAGAAAAGAACTACACATTCTTCTGGCAAGGAGGAACACTCTGCTGGGAATGATAGAACCCTGCCAACAAGGAAATGAAAGACTGCTATCCCTCCGCCTCCACACCACAAACGGGCCTGTCAACCTGATCAGTGTTTACGCTCCCACTCTAAGATCAGCCACAGATACCAAGGATGAGTTTTATGATTAATTAAATTCGCTCATTGACAAAATTCCCAAGGAAGAGAACTTGATTTTGCTGGGCGACTTCAGTGCTAGGGTGGGTGCCGATCATGACTCTTGGCCCTCCTGTCTTGGCAAGTTTGGCGTTGGGAAGATGAATGAGAATGGGCAGCGCCTTCTGGAGATGTGCTCGTACCACGAACTCAGTATCACCAATTCATTCTTTCAGACAAAGCCACAGCACAAAGTGTCTTGGAGGCATCCCAGGTCTAAACACTGGCACCAGCTGGACTTGATCATTACAAGACGATCAGCCATGAAGGGTGTGCTTCTTACCCGTACCTTCCACAGTACTGACTGCGACACCGACGACTCACTGGTGTGCTGCAAAATGAAGCTTCAGCCAAAGAAGATCCACCGCTCTAGGCAAGAGGGGCAACCACGCATTGATGTGAGCAAGATATCATATCCAGACAAGGCTGAGGAATTCACATATGCTCTTTCCAAGACGTTTGACTCAGAACCCCCCAACGGCAGTGCCAAAGAAAGATGGGATTACATCAGAGAGACTGTATACAGCACAGCCACACGGATCTTTGGTAAGAAGTAATCAAAGAACAATGACTGGTTTGAGGCTAACTCTGCCACACTCATGCCAGGCATAGAAGAGCGTCGCAGTGCTCACCTGCAATACAAGCGATCCCCCTGTCAGAAGACACTACAGGCATACACGTCTACCAGAAGCAAAGTGCAGAGATTAGCACGGCAGTCTGTGAATGAATACTGGCTTCAGCTCTGTCAGAGTATCCAGTCAGCAGCAGATATTGGAAACATCAGAGGCACGTACGATGGCATAAAGAAAGCAATGGGTCCCACGAAGAAACTGACAGCACCACTGACGTCTGCCACAGGCGATACCATCCACAAAAAGGTCAAGCAGATGGAGCGTTGGGTGGAATACTACTCCGAACTGTACTCCAAAGAGAACCACGTGAACAATGATGCCCTCAACGCCATTGAAAACCTCCCTCTCATGGCCGAACTGGATGAGAAACCTACTGTAGACGAACTAAAGAAGGCCTTAGAGAAACTGTCCCTAGGTAAAGCCTCAGGGAAGGATGGCATCACAGCAGAACTCATCAAGTGTGGATGTAGCGTGCTTCTCACACACCTGCACGACCTCCTCTGCCAGTGCTGGGACGAGGGGGCAGTGACTCAGGACATGAGAGATGCTAACATCATAACCCTGTACAAGAACAAGGGCGACAGAAGCGACTGCAACAACTACAGGGGCATATCACTTCTCAGCATCGTGGGTAAAGTTTTCACACGCGTCATCCTGAACAGACTGCAGACGCTTCCTGACAGAGTTTACCCAGAGTCGCAGTGCGGGTTCCGCGCAGAGAGGTCCACAATCAACATGATCTTCTCTGTCAGGCAACTGCAGGAAAAATGCAGAGAACAACACAGACCCCTCTTCCTGGCCTTTATAGACCTCACCAAGGCATTCGATCTGGTCAGCAGAGACGGATTCTTCACAATCCTGGCGAAAATTAGTTGCCCTCCAAAGCTGCTAAGCATGATCCAGTCCTTCCACGATGACATGAAAGGCACAGTGCAGTACGATGGCTCAACATCCGACCCCTTTGACATCCGCAGTGGAGTTAAACAAGGCTGTGTCCTTGCCCCCACACTCTTCGGCATCTTCTTCGCAGTCCTGCTCAAGTACGCCTTTGGGACGTCTACAGAAGGGATTTACCTGCACACACGATCAGACGGCAGACTGTTCAACCTGGCACGACTGAAGGCAAAGAGCAAAGTGCGTGAAGTAACCATCAGGGACATGCTCTTCGCAGACTATGCTGCTCTAGCCACCCACACAGAAGCTGAGCTTCAGCGCCTGATGGCCCGCTTTGCTAAAGCAAGTGATGAGTTTGGGTTAACCATAAGCCTAAAGAAAACAAACGTGATGGTTCAGGATGCGGACCCCCAAGCATCATCATCAACAACTACGAACTTGAGGTGGTGAGTCAGTTCATGTATCTCGGCTCTACCATCACCAACAACCTCTCGCTCAATGCTGAGCTCAACAAGCGGATCGGAAAGGCATCACCAACTCTCTCCAGATTGTCGCAGAGAGTGTGGAACAACAGCATGCTGACAATGAACACTAAGATCACCGTGTACCGTGCATGCGTGCTAGGCACTCTCATGTATGCCAGTGAAACCTGGACTCTGTACGCCTCACAAGAGAAAAGACTGAGCGCCTTTCACATGCGATGCCTCCGACGCATACTCGGGATCACCTGGAGCGATCGAGTAACAAACAACGAGGTGCTCGAGCGTGCCAAGATTCCCAGCATGATCATACTCCTCCGCCAACGCCGCATCAGATGACTGGGCCATGTACGTCGGATGGTTGATGGACGGATCCCCAAAGACATTCTTTATTCGGAACTCGCTTCTGGCAAAAGGTCGATCGGACGGCCACATCTCCGCTTCAAGGATGTCTGTAAGCATGACATGAAAGCCCTTGATATTGATGTCAACACCTGGGAAGAGCTCGCTCTAGACAGATCAGGCTGGCGACATGCTCTGATCACTGGTCTGAAAGCCGGAGAGGACAAACAACGCTTGCTAGCTGATGAAAGACGATCGCAGAGGAAGAAGAAGCAGCTTCATCCAACACCTGACACAACCTTCAAGCGCAGCAAGTGCAGCAGGGACTGCCACTCCCGCATTGGACTACTTAGCCACAGCAGAAGCTGCACAACCACCAACCGGGACATCTCTCATGGGCGCAGTTCCATCGTCTCTGGAGACTAACGGATGCCAACAACAATAGCGCTAACTGCTACAAAGAGAAGTCGCAGTTGTACACTCACGCCCTGCAACAAGCCCAATGCTCAATGAGCCCTGGCATGGGATCCCTCCTGAGCAAAGTAGGCAATGCGTGTGTTCGAACCATACCGAACATACTTAGGAAACTTCAGAGCAGAAAGGTCCGCCACTAACACGATTTTCTCACTTAGAAAATCGCATGAAAAGTGCAACGAACAGAGAAGGCGACGCTACATAGCCTTCATTGTCCACAAAGCGTCTTTCGAGAGAAGCGATTTGGTCAAGCTGCTAGGAAGACTGGATGTCCCCAATAGATCTTCAGTATGATCCAGTCATTCAAAGAAAACGTGCATGGCATAATTCAGTTTGACGGCTCAGCCTCAGAGGCTTTTGAGATACGATGTTGAGTCAAGCATGACGTGTTCTTGTCCCATCCATGTTCGGAATATTCTTATCTCTCCTGCTAAAACACGTCCTTGCTTCATCAACAGAGGGAATCTACCTCCGTACAAGGTCAGATGGAAAACTCTACAACCTCGCATGTCTCAAAGCTGAAACAAAGATGCGCAAGGCTGTCACCCCTGACCTAAACTCTGTCGACGTTGCGACACACAACAGCTCAACTTCAAAACGTGCCAGACCGATTTTCACAAGCTTGCCAGTATTTTGGCCTTACCATCAGCCTGAACAAAGATGTTAGTGATAGGTCAAGCTGTTGAATAGCCACCGTCCATCAAGATCAACATTGATCCTGAGGTAGTCAGCAAATTAAATACGATATGACTAACATCACTGAAAAAATTCTCCTCTTGACGCAGAGCTCAACTACCATATTTTAAAGGATGCTACATCAATGTTTTCTTAGACCAAGATCTGGAGTAACAACAAACTAACCGACCACACCGAAATACAAGTGTACCAAGTCTGCGTTATCTACGCTGCCACTGACGCACTCACGGTATCTCCTGGGAAAATAGTTTGTTCTAGACTGTGCACACATCCCCAGCATTGGCACACTGCTAAAAGTGCGTCGCCTAAAATGACACGGAATAGATATGCATACCTAAAGGCATCCTCTACGGCAAGATTGCATCTGATACAAGGCTGACAGGTTGCATCACACCCCCCACCCCCGCGCTTCATAGAGGTGTGCAAGATACATCAAGGCTTTGTACAAGAATGTGGACAGCTGGGAGGGAATTGTTCAGGATCGAAGCAGCTAGAGGCTTGAGATCAACCAAGGACTTTAGGGAAGCAAAGAGAACGGTTGCACTTGGGAGAGGAGAAACGAGCCCGCACATATGAGAAGAAACAACATCTGGAAACCTAATACACCAGCCAACGGTCTTGATGTATCACAAGAGCATTGTCCAAGACTCCATTGACTGAATTCACAATAATTTCAAAATGCTTTAGTCCAGGCCGTCATAGAGAGCTTTGTAAATCCAATAAATATTTTAAATAAATAATTTGTCTCAAATTAAATATAACCACAACATGGATTATATATCCAGACTGATATTAAAACAAGAACAATACTAGGAAAGAGGAAAAATAATAATTTTCTATTTCTCTCTTTTTATATATCTGCATGACTCTAATGCGAATATGAATCACAATTCGTTCGTGCGTGACATCTTTCACAATTCAATACGTGATATATTTTACAACTCATCCCTACTTGATATACGAACATTGCTCATTCATCCAAACAGAACATTATCTCAAACTGTAATTATGTTCTTTGTAAGAACCATTTAAGGTCATAATCGAGAACTCAGTCCCCAAGTATACAACGTATGTCTAACAATAGAAGCAACACGCATGGACCAAAAGTGAAACACAAACTATAGAAAAACATAACAATCCATGTAACAAAATGGCGGAGATATAAAACTGGAGGCATAATTATATATAGTATATAGATATGATTTTATGTTTTCTATGTTCTAAATTAGCTACGAGTCTCCTTATAACTTTGGTATAAATTATTGATCTCAACTTTGCTGAACTTTCGAGAATGTTTAATGACGATACAAGTCGCGTATACGTGTTGGGGCCTGACTGTGTGTTGCATAAATGTATTGATAGTGTCATTACTGGTGAACCAAAGCGTACGTGGAGTAGAGTCTGCTCAAATATATCACCTGGGGGTGCGCATATCGCAAAGAAAGCAATGAGATCCGAGGAAAACCCGTTCACCTTGTAATCATTTGGCTACTCAGCAGTTCTGTTGGAAGCTCTTAATAGTTCTGATATTGTGGATAAAGTGCAACCTATTTATGCAGACGCACTCAAACTCGCCATATAGAGGGAAATAGATGAGGAGTCCACGTGGCACTATGTCCTTGTGCGCTGGGCGTATATACAGCTTAGTGAAGCCATTCCATGTTAACCTGTCTCAGAAAGATAAAAAAGCAAACCTGTGAAAATTGCTATCAGTGAGTTGCTAGATAAATGTAAAATTTTGGAGTAACAGCCAGGGAGAAAACTCATTAGAATCCACAATGTGTACATGCCTAAATGTACTGAGCGTAAAGATGGAAACATAGATGACCCAATTTGCGTCTTGCTCCGTGAAAAACTCAAAACGTATTGTGCTTCCCGTGATATCCAGTGTTCTGGTTTCAAAGGAAGAAACAAAATGTGTCAAAACTTCAATCATTATCGAATTCAAGGCCTAAAACAGGAAATCAAAAGTACTTTCCAAAAGTAAAGAGCTGAAACATAGCGCAGAAATCTTATTACAAAGGACCTAGCAAAAAGGAAGACATTCTATGACGAAAAATTCTGAAACTGTAAGTGGCAGATACGATCGAAGTTCTGGTGTCCTATGATGGTAGAATTTACACAAAGATATTATGTCTGGCGAAAGACACGAGGTGAGAAGATCCAATGATCCATTTGCTCTTCTATTTAATATTTCATATCAGCATTATGATAGCTATGTAGCATTCCACTATGTACACTGACCACCTTTTTATATTTTAACTTCTTCTTTTTGAGGAATATATATATATATATATATATATATATATATATATATATATATATATATATATATATATATATATATATATATATATATATATATATATATATTAAAGCCCAAACGCAGCTGTTACATGTAAATGGTTGCATATGCCAAATCATATGAATGATCCTGATTGTTGAAAAATATTGGTTCTAAACATTAATGGGTTCAATTAAAACCAAATAACATCGATCTTACATCACGATATGCGCCATGTAATTTCTCATTTGAATTTAAAATCCTGCCATTTGCACATGTGAACGAAATAATTTGATGCTGATTGGCGACATCCGTGGGTGAACCGATTTCCGTCAAAAGCTGGAACACAAGATTTGATGACGTAACCGTTGTAAACTTCAAAAGCTAACACGATATTATGTCGGATTGTCTTCCGCCCTGTTTCGCATTTCAAAGCATTCCAGTACCCCAGCTATTCACCAATATAACCCCGCGTCACATGTTTGCCCAATGTACGATTTTTCTTCTCAGATCCGTTTTTAAATAAAGCGAGCATAACTCTCTTCATTCCTTCTCTAGTCAATGTGTGTTGTTGTTGTCATTTGATTAGTCCTTAACGGAATTTGTTGAATGCATTACGTTACTACATTTGGAGCACTCCCCCCCCCCAAAAAAAACGGACTTATTATAAACTGCTTTGACTTATTGAAGGTTGGAGTTATTAATTCTAAACTGAATATTTGAAAGTCATTTAAACATAACATCTTGATTATTGGAAAGAACGATTAATGTGAGATATATTTATTTTGTAACAAATAATTTCATTCCTTCCAGACTTTAGACTGAAAGAAAAATGAGATTTCTGATAAACAGCAGCATAGTGCTATCGATAGCTATGTATGTGCATCTGTCAATGAGTGCCTGTGTATGCATATGCATATGGGTGGGTCTATGCATACATGGGTGTATGGATGGCGGTATACACATACATATATATATATATATATATATATATATATATATATATATATATATATATATATATATATATATATATATATATATATATATATACATAGATAGACGTACATACATACATACTTACATGCATATGTGTGTGTGTTCACATCAGTCTTGTATGTGTGTTTATATCTGAATGTCTGTGCATGCTTATGTAAAAATTTCAAATACAAAATAACAGATGTAAGCAGTACTTGGCAGTAATTCAGGAAAATTCTGTAAATCTTTAGCCACGATAAAAGAATACGGTCCACGTTAACACTGTGGCATTCCAGTAATATTCCCCTTTAACCTGTCCTGTATCCCGTGGATAAGTGATTATTAGCCGGATTTCAACGCGTTCTTCCCCCACTAATAGACTGGTAAAGCTTATCCTGCGCTAAGACATGACATCGAACCTAAAACAGCAGCGGGGGCCCCGTTCGGCCGAGTGGTCTAAAGCCCTCACCTTTACGATCACTGCCATCTCACCTATATCTGCGTGGGTTCAAGTCTCGGGTTCGGCCAATGTGGGTATGTGAGAAAGCTTGCCAGTGGCTTCTCGTGAGTCTGTCGTTCTTTCCGGAGTTTTCCCTGGTTTTTTCTCCATTTATACTGGCTGCCATGGATAATCTATCTCGTGCTGAAAAATGGCGTTAAACCCTATAACAACAAAAACATCAACACCTAAAACAGCATGTAATATCAACCTCTTCTTTATATACCGTATTCTAAGATTGTACTTCTCTTCACTATGTTATGACACGTATGAGCAGGACTGTCATTAATTTGTGTTCTTACCATTTTTTTAAATATTGCTCTCGTTTTATGATTAAGATATTAAGTTATGATCGGTAGTTTTTGTTGGCTGAACTAAAAACTAAATTTATTGTTTGTAAGGTATACGAAGCTACATTTTGTGTATCGTACATATATATTCCCGGAAAGGTGCCAAAAGGCTAACCTTGACTTCAATAGCATAAACTGATCTAGAACTAAATATTTTTCCTAGGAATGGTAGGTTACCTGTATTCGGCACTCATCACGTAGTGGTCTACAAGTATTCAAAATGACTTTCTGACCCTCGCTATATTTCTCTCGTTCTATTTATATATGCACAATTTCGTCATATATCGTTATGTATGTATGTCTGTATGTATGTATGTATGTATGTATGTACGTGTACATATATGTTGTCGTTGTTACAGGGTTTAATGCCATTTATCAGCATAAGATAGGCTATACACTGAGGCCAGTATAAATTGTTGAGGAAGAACCAGGGAAAACCCCGGTAAGAACCACCGACCCATGAGAAGCTACAGGCAAGCTTTCTCACGTACCCATATTGGCCGAGGTAGGTATGTGAGAAAACTTGCCAGTAGCTTTTCGTGGGTCGGTGGTTCTTTCCGGGATTTTCCCTGGTTCTTCCTCCACCATTAATACTGGCCGTCATATATAGCCTATCGTGTGCTGAAAAATGGCGTTAAACCCAATAACAGCAACAACAACATATTGGCCAAGTCTGAGACTCGAACCCACGTAGACAGTGGTGAGATGGCAGTGATCCGTAACGGTGAGCTCTTTAGACCATTTGGCCACTCGGGGCCCCGTGCTTGTATGTATACGTGTACATGAATGTATATATGTGCATGTATGCATGTATATAAGCTTACAAATATAAATATATTTCTGACTTTATAAAGCTGTTTTGTAAAACACAATGTATATAGTGTCCGTTTATGTAAATACAGAGTAGACATTCGTAATGTATTTTGTTAGTCATATGTACCGTAATAATCCAAATACTATGCTTGGTACAAGAAAGAATTTTTTATCAATCGTTCTTACTACAGTTCTTTGTTATTCAAGTACTCTTTATTTCCATGTTTCATTAACTTTCGTTCAAGTCTTCATTTTTATATCGAGACAAGCTCATTCAGCAAAAAACCAAGCCCAAATTACTAGAAAATGGAAATATACCCTTTGCATTCGTTACGTAATATATTATGTCATATCATATAGATAGAACCGTTGTCTTAAACATAATGTATATAGTGATTTTTCTTGTTTGAGCTGTCCGAGAGCCAAAACATAAAATATTACTATGTGACGATGTTATATTTGGAAATCTCGTAATACTGGTAGGAGTAAACATATCGTATCATGCTTACCAAATTCGTTGTACGAACTCCCACTTATTCAATTTCATTTACATTTCAGACTTGATTCATGTGGTCTCCGTCAAGTTATCTTTGTTTAAAGTGACTTCAAAGTTATCAGCTCTATGACGTAAACTATCTATATGTTATATTATTATTCTCGTTTGGCTTTCTTTTGTTTTGTTTTTGTCGCGTAATATGGAACTTTACCCAGGTACGTCCCACTCCAGTCTATCAGATACAAAAGATGTAAATTATCTATCTCGGCAATGAACGGATGACACACTTTCCTTTGATCACCTAAACATTAGATCTGTCCAAAACAAGCTTGAGTTTGGTGCCGAGAATTTCGACCACTTCGATAAAATTGGCTTAACAGATACTCATCTTGGTAACTCTATTGACAGTGATGATATTAAATTAGCTATGTACCAAACCCATCTGACACGATAGAATTAATCAGGGGAGTGGAAGTATGGTCCGTGTATGAGAAAAGCTAGTATTCAAACATATAAAAGAGACATCTGTACCAAATAATGAAATGATTTAGACTCAAATCTATGTCAATAATAGATGCTCTGTCCTAGAAGCTGTGTGTCGCTTTACAAGAAAACGAGATTCATTATGTGATCCCATTAATATGTGCATACAATGATCACTGGGTATTTATGAAAATTTAATTAAAAGAACCTACCAGAGTAACTACTCACGCACAATCCTATGTCGACCTTGGTTTTGTATCGCCTATTATATAAATTTTTATTTGAATGGTATTTCATCTGACATGCATGTTAGTAAGAGAACACCGGGGAGTTTGTTTAATACCGACAACTAAATTACATGTCAAGGTCTTGCTTAAGGTGGAAGGTACCAAACTATTGCAACTCAAGTTCATGTTTTAGACGAAAAGTACGAAACTACATTACAAATCAAATTCATGGATCAAATGGAAGGTGTTGTTTCATAAATATGCTAACTTTCAGAAGCTTAATATTTTATTAACAAACACTGATTGGATACAAAATTTTAGTCTTTGCTCCAATATAATAAAAGATGCAAGAAATTTATTTACATTTATCCAATTAGGAGGACAGATGTCTCCCAATAAGATGCTGCATTACCTACGAAATGACGTTCTTTCTGAACTTTGGTACACGATAGTTTGCATGACTTGAGTATATATTTCCCCTTTCTCGAGCCGGTTTCGTTTATTTTTTCCTGTCGCCTGTTGCGTTTGATTGATTTATACGAGTATATTTATAATAAGAGCTTATCTAATGTTGTTAGACTTTGGAGCTCGACCCAATTTGCATAGTTTAGCAAACAAAATGTTGACTTCCATACCCGTTCCATGAACATTAAGGTGAACATTAACAAATCAAAATTTATGATTTTGTACGAAGCAAAAAGAATAAATCCATCAATATGTTACAATGGTGAATTATTAGAAATGATGATTCATTTAAATACCCAGATTTGCATTTGTTCGCTGATAACAGTGACTCTTACAAGGGAAGAAAATTGGGCATTGTAAGTTAAATCTCAGCTAAATGATCAAGGATTTTCTTACGCATAGGACAACCAATTTGATATTGTGATTCCTGTCAGTGAAATAGGAGATAAGAGATTATATTACTTTGTGAGGTCATCAAACAAGCTAGAGTAGTATTGCATTTATACAGAATATTTATCATTTAAAAAGGACTTGGATGTAATCGGTGAAGTTTGTCTTATAACTGTACCGTACATTTAGAGATATATAGCATAACTTCAATATGGAAATGGGTCGTTATGAGGGAGAATCAATAAAAGAATCGCATAACTTGAGTAAAGAAATGTTTCGTTATGAGAGATTACCTAGAAACAGGCGGCTATGTAATAGGTTAATGCAAGAGCCGTAGAAAATGAATATATGTTTAGCAATATTTGTCTATTTTATAGAAAATTTAAAAGAAACTATTTACCACGATGATATTTATCCCAGCAAATACCAAAAAGTAAAGCCATTATATATCTACACTTTTAAAACATTTTAATTAGTTTTATTTAAATTTGTATAATTTGCACAACAGAAAATGTCAGAAAATAACCAGTATATACATAATTATGAGTATATTCTATTTTAAGACTAACATAATTATAATTTGATTTGTACAGCATATGTTATATAAATGTATTAGTAGTTAATATTTGACTAAATAAATATATATTGTATAGAATATAGATAATATTCAGTACAACAATGTTTCTTAGCCTCGCTAGACAAGATTTCACCCTTAAAACTGTAGCAATGAATTACTTATATATGTTCTTATATATGTTCTTCTATTACCGATCCGTAGTTTAATAGTAGTACATAGTGATCACTGCATCCTATCCATATTTGGCTTCATCTGTCGCACACTAATATTTATGTGGATAGATGTTCTAACGAAAGCTTATAAAATAGCCAAAGTTGAAGCATTATCGGTCCTGAAACAGAATACCTTCAATAGCTTTCAACAAAATCGCACAGCCTCTTTTTCACGTACATTTGCCACAACTTATGTCATGGGTATTATTTTCTTGTTTACGCAAACGTTGACGATTATATGGGTTATAAAGATGTTGCTTTATTCGATGCTTTTGATTTGATTAACAACCTCGTCCAAGTTCATGTTATTCTTTTTATGAACGTTACAACTATTCCATATATGTGAGTTTAATTGTGTCACACTGTGTGGGCAAAATGGTGCATCATTATTAGAAATGTGAAACAAATTCAAGTAAAATTTTTATTTTCGAGCGACAACAATCAAAATAGTTTCCTCTTTTTTTTTGGCCCTTGCTGTCTAGTCGATAATTTGTCGCTTCAGTTGTCACGAAACGTACATTTTTGGAACGTAGTGTTCTGGAATTGAAAGGGCAATGCAAATGCCTGTCTAATTGGTTTCTGTGTCAAGTAATCATCATTTCATTGGTGTTTACCGGCGCATCAAAGCATAAAATAGTATATAATGCTGATACAATTGACATTCATGCTCAAGGTAACACAGCCGTGGCCGATTAGTTCTGTTTGAGCAGGATTCGAACCAGTACCCTTCTGTCTGACACGTTCGTCACAGAATCAGAGTGGGTGTACAAATTTAATGACTTGCTCTATTAAAAAAAATAGGTTTAGAACTAGTTCATTTGCAATTACTTACCAAAAGCGCACTCCTTACTCTGGTATCCCGTTCCTAATTCCAAAAAGGTGATAATTGTGCTCAAAAGACTAGTGTTCATTCCATCCTAACTGTGAATCACACAGGTGACACTTTGAAGTAAAATAAACCTTAAACAAAGTTATCGTGATAGTGAAAGACATATCCACGTCTTGTAGAGCTGAAAATTCCTTCGTGTCATAGCAAGTGTACGCGATAGACATATTCTGACGTTTTGTATAAATCGATAATTTAGGCAGTGTAAACCCAAGGACCAAGCAAACATTGATCTCAAGTACGTTTTGCGATATCGATTGTGTATCAATTTCTTATCGCAAATCACAGTTTTGTAAGTTTGAATGGTCTCAAATGTCCGTTTTTGTACAAACGTGTATGTTCCCTTGGCCAGGAATCCTATGGTAATTAAAGATAGATTTCGTTTCGTGTGGAGTTGTCATGCATTCGATAATAGCATTTTAGCCGTAACTCTTTAACCCAACTTTAAAGTTAAGTGAATAGCCGTAACTCCTTCACCCAAATATAAGTTTTAAACGTTACGTGAATAATATCAAAGTCATAACGAACACTTCATGGTGATGATTTCCGAAGGCCATCATATAAAATGTCAGAAGTCATTTATGTCAAATAAACAAAGTAGCTTCAAGATATTTCTGTCTTGTGTACATTAATTTGTAATGGTATTATTGAACACTAATATTTAAATAAGGGAAGGAATTAAACTCAATACACCATATCTTTTAATTAAAAAAAATGACAACACGTAAAGATAAAAGAGAAATCTGACGCCATCTTTTTAAAAGATGCTGACCACTACTTAAAAGAACTTAAGTTACATCATTCGTATTACGTCATTCGTATATTTTCCTTCGAGAAAAATCCCAGATCACTCATGTGGAGTAGACGTAAATGGAGGTTTCTATATTACTCAGAAATATTCGTTCATTTAATTATAAAGAATGACGGCCAACGGTTAAAACAATAAATATTCCAATGATAAAAAATAAAAGGTTGAGGAAAGAAATTATTTATGAACGCTGATTCTAACTGATGTATTCTGCATTCAGATTAGTTATACCAATAGAAGGGAGATTATATATTTTCACAGAGAATATTTCCCAAGAGACGGCGCTACAGAGATGAAAATAAAATTTGCTCAAATGCACTTTGATTGATTATTTATGTTATCAGATGTGACAAATGTGTGTGTAGCATATTAAGTTTAATCCATGTCAAGAGGACATAAACGTATTTGTCACGTGTTGGTGTCCTGTGCAAAATATGTTGCACATGACATGGTAATTCAACCTGAACCTAATCCTAACATTAATTAATCGTGGCGAAGAAAGGAAGTCCCACTGTCTCTATCTCTGTTTGTCTCTCTGTCACCTATCATTTTGTCTCTGTCTGTCTATCTGTATATATATATATATATATATATATATATATATATATATATATATATATATATATATATATATATATATATATACACACAAAAGATAAAATGCTTTGAGTTTAAGACTTTGCAGTTTATGTGTGTATTTGTGTGTTCAAACTTACTTTTTATTTTATTTTCGAGGCAGATGTAACAATCATAAGTGAGTCAAGTGTTATGTATATTTGATTTAACTTAATTTTCTGTAACCTCTAAAAAAAAAGTTTATCACATGTAATATATTTTTGTTTACTGGAATTTGATATTTTCCAGACATTCGTTTGACCTGACCGTTTAGTAGAAACACCTAATGCTGACCTAGTTCCTGGCCTTGATTCATAACTGGAAATTAGATAAGATGGCCTCTATAGCTTAACCGGCTTGAAGCAGCTGGGTTTTTTTTTTTTGGTTTTGGTTTTTTTTTGTGTCGTTTTCATAATATTTGTGCTTGTTGTCTGTTTTCATCTTCGTTATTGTGTTCATTATGTATTGGCTGTTAACTTCGTATGTGTTTCTTCATCTCCTTGTTTTGGAAACAAGAACAGTTAAACTTTTTCTCACCTGTCTTGCTCCACTGTTTTTGAACAAACCGCCATCACGTGATATTCGCCAGTCAACCCGTTTATGCTACGATAGACCCTCATTAATTGCTTTAAATGATCACTCCTTGGCTCTCCACACTACATTATGCTCTAGACCAAACGAACTTGGACTATATTCATCATTACCTAAATGAAAACAGAAGCGAAAAAAGAAACGTTGCTTCAAAGCTGGCCGGCGTAGAACAGGAAGAAGAATACCAGTTATCTCCCTTATTTCGGCACAACCATTAAAAAGAAAATTCGACCATTAATTTAGATAACCTAATTCAAATCCCTATTAATTAGTCAACCTTTGTGTCAAAAAATCCAAGAAATACCTCTGCGCATTGCATTATTCAATGCCCAGTCAGTATGACCACCGGAAAAGCGCACAGAAATAGTTAATTTTATCAACGACCAAAATGTTGACATATTTTTCCTGACAGAAACATGGCTAAAAACATCAGGCGATGAGCCCAAGTGTGCGGATCTAATACCCACTGGTTGCTCCATCAAGTCGTTCCCCCGTAATTCTCGTGAAGGTGGAATTGCTGTCATCACAAAGAACTCCATGATAAAACGTCTTAACTACACCACAACATTCAGTTTCGAGCACACATCGTTTGAACTAGTCCAAACCACACTCACACTGGAGCAAAGGTCAGTCCATTTTTTCTGTCTATACCGCCCTCCTCCTAGTAGAAAACACAAGCTGGATGACTCTCTCATTTTGGAGCAGTTTCCGAATCTCCTGGACTACAGAAATTCGATAGGTGGCAACCTGATTATTCTTGGAGATTTCAACTTTCACTTTGACTGTCCCGGAAACTCAAATACATCAAGACTCATAGATTCCATTAATGTTTTCAACCTCAAAAAGTCAGTTAACCAACCCACCCATAAACATGGTCACATTTTAGACTGGATTCTTCATAGACCTGATGATAACATTCTACGGTCCTCCCTGGTATCCCATGACCTTGCATGATATCACCTCTGCATTGTATCAGTCCCTAACCCTCCACCTTTGTCTGCTACTAAGGGAAACCTCCGTATGATACATAGAACCAAACTAATGAACGACATCCAAGCCAACCTAACAACTCGCTTGGTTCCTACTGCATAATAACTCGATAACTGTCTGCGCTCATTGCTTGACAAACATGCCCCAGCTACCAAGTACAGAGTATCAATTCAAAAATGTTCTCCATGGTATAGCAATGTTAGGGACCAGCTTCGCACTGCTAAAAGAGACCGCCGTAAAGCTGAGAGGTTTTGGCTTTCCACCAGATTCACTATTCATAAGCAAATCTATGAAGTCGCTAAGAAGAATGTCACAAATATAGTCCATGCAGCGAAATCAGCCCACTACACTATTAGGATCATGGAAAGTTCCAGCTGCAAAGAGCTCTTCGAGATCACTAACAAGCTAACGGCAAGGAACAAATCAACACCACTTCCAACTACCTTCTCTCCAGTCGACCTTCCGGACATGTTTGCAAATTTCTTCCATGACAAAGTACAAACCATTAGAGATAAGCTTGACACCACAATTTCAATTGACTCGTCGTCACCATACAGTTGGGATACAGGATTTGAGCGGCAACCATTAGCATCATTTGAACCTGTCTCTATGGATTTCGTACGTACAATCCTGACGAAAAGTGCACCAAAGTTATGAGAACTTGATCTAATTCCAACATCACTGCTGCTTGAGTGCTTAGATCCAGTATTGCCTTCACTAACTGATGTTATTAATACCTCTCTCTCATCAGGGGAATTCCCATCATTTTTCAAAACTGCCATTGTAAAGCCTCTGCTGAAGAAACCGACACTAGACCATAATGATTTAAAGAACTACCGCCCAGGTTCTAATCTCCCATTCATATAAAAAATCTTAGAAAAGGTTGTTCTATCCCAGCTTGTTTCTCGTCTAAATTCAAACAGTCTTTTTAGCAATGTACAATCTGCATATCGCCCTTGCCACAGTACTGAAACTGCTCTTCTAAAAGTAGTTAATGACATTCTCTCTGCGTTGGATAGCGGAAAGATTACAGTCCTCACTCTCCTTGATTTGTCTGCAGCATTTGACACAATAGACAATAATATATTACTTCACCGTCTCCGGCATGTATTTGGCATTCATGATACAGCCTTACTGTGGTTCAAATCCTACTTGGTCAACAGGACACAACTTGTATCTGCAAATGGAATAGACTCCAGCGCAGTTGATCTATGTTGTGATGTTCCACAGGGGTCTGTTCTTGGACCTGTTTTCTTCATTCTGTACACTCAGTCGCTCTCAAGTGTCATAGATCATCATCCAGTGTCTCACCAATTGTACGCTGATGACACCCAAATATACAAATCTAGCCACCCAACTGAAGTTGATGCTACCATCCAAGGTGTAGAGAGGTGCATTTCTGATGTGAAATCATGGATGACATGTAACAAGCTGCAGATGAATGATGATAAAACTGAGGCCATTCTGATTACAACACAAAGACTTTCTCATTCATATCCATTACCTCAAGCAATAAATATCAGCAACACCAACATTAAATTCACACAATCAGTACGAAACCAAGGTGTTACTCTGGACAGTACTCTCACATTGCACCAACATGTCATGAACATATGCAAGGCTGCATATCTTGAGCTGAGACGCATCAGCTCAATTCGCAAATATCTTTCAGTTGATGCCACTAAAACACTTGTGTGTTCATTAGTACTTTTAAGACTGGACTATTGTAACTCAATTCTGTCTGGTTCATCTCAATATCTACTCTAGAAACTTCAAAAAGTTCAAAACACAGCTGCTCGGATCATACTTAGAGTACCTTGATCAGAGCACACCTCCCCGCTGCTCTGTACCCTACACTGGCTATCCATTCGATCCAGAATCAAACACAAAATTTGTTCTCCGTGCTACGTTTCACTGTCGGACTCTAGTCCAACATACCTATCTGATCTCACCCATGTGTACACACCAGCAAGATACTTACGCTCCTCTTCTGACAATCGTATACTCATTATTCCCACTATGAAAACAAAGTCATATGGACGACGTTCTTTTGAATACCAGGGCCCAGCAACGTGGAATGAGTTGCCCACTGAACTTAGACACAAAGACACAGTGATCACATTCATGAGGGCTCTCAAAACTCACTTATTTCGACTGCAAGAACAAACTTAAAGACCTATCAATGTTTCCTACCTGAAATATTGTCAGCATGTTGTTTATTTTTTAATGTTTTTCTAATTTCATGGTGTTTGTTTTTGTAATAATATTGTTATATGTTTTTTATCTTATAGGTGTTGTCTAATGTTGTAAAGCCTTAGAGCTTCTAAAGATTAGGCGCTATACAAAGTCCTCATTCTTATTATTACTATTAACAGTTCAAGTAAACACATTCTTTTTATTATTCTTAATATGTGATTTACATGGTGGAATCTAGGCTGACTGGAACTACGGGATTTTAGACATAAATAGCTTCTACGATGTTCTAGAAATTCTGGTTTTACCAGACGGTTGTCTTCAACCGGGAATCCGTTTTGCTTCTCAAGTTACTGTATCACTTTGTATATAGAGAATTTATTTCAGTCGGGCTTCTAAACACTTGATGTTAAGTTGATCGTTTTTTTGTGGCCAGTTTGATTTTCAATACAGTTTTATGGAGTTATTAATTCTGTTTCCTTGGAAGATTTAAGTTCTCATACAGAATTCTTGGACAAAGACATTTATTGAAATTTTATTCTGAAATTCAAACATCAGAATATTATATTCTGCGGTACAATAAAGAACTGCAGACACATCAGTCTTGTACAGGCTATAGTATTCGTCATTGCCTTCTAATTTGGATTTTCATCGGGACTCGAACTCAAATTCAATAAAACATTATGTTACCAGAACTAAAAAATTTTAATTATTGGATTACTCTTGGATTATTTTTTTATTTGATTCTTAAAACGATAAGTTCTTTTCCTCATTTTTACCTTGTTTTCCCAGGGAAAAAATATTTGTTAAATTGTACAAAGCATGTTGTCTTCACTTTATTTTATTTTTTACTGTTTATTAGAGCATAAACACGTAACAGAGAAACTGTGCGCTCGTCCTTTGATATTTGAACTTTTGCTAAAAGATTTCAAGAAACATTTTTTTATAAAAATTTGAATTGACCTAATATTTTGAAATATTCTAAATCCCATAAATTACTTTACAATTTTGAAATGTTTAGTGAAATCAACAGGTTTTTTCACAATATCATCAAAAGCAGAGACTTTTTAAAATTTTGCTTAGGAGTGGTTGAAAATTTCGAAAATGGAAGTACAACTAAAATCGTTGCAAGTAGAGATAAGACAGGCTCAGTTGTAGATAGAAAAGATACATTGAAAAGAGAGGTGGAAGTAAGACGAATGCAGTTTCAGAAAGAGATGGAAGTAAGACGAGTGGAGTTGCAAAAAGAGAGCGAGGACAGAGAAAGACAACTGCAGATATAAAAGGAAGAAAAAGAGAAAGAAAGAGAAATGCAGTTACAAGAAAACAAATGCAGTTACAATTCGAGAAAGAGGAGAGAGAGTGAAAAAAAGAAAGAGAGAACGAAAAACAAATTTAATCAGATCAGGTAAGAAAGAGAGAAACAGAAAGATTGTAAAGATAGACGATGAGAGGGAATAAGTTTCAGATTAGGTTAAAAGAATTAGAGCTGAGAAAGGGAAAAACTCACCTACTTTTGATGTTTTAAGAACTATAAAGTTAGTACCTCCTTTTTTGGAAATAGAAGTAGATCAAATATTATTTTTCGTTTTAAAAAGGTTGTGGAGAGTTTAAAGTGGCCAGTAGAGTACTGGACTCTATTATTGCAATGCATACTCGCTGGTAAAGCTAGTGATGTTAACAATTCACTGTCACTGGAACAGAATGCTGACTCTGATGTATTTAAGAATTATATTTTGATGGGTTATGAGTTAGTCCCTGAGGCTTAAGGGCCAAATTCAGAAATTGTAAAAACAAGAAGCTGACCAAATCTATGCCGAATTAGCTTGGACAAAAGCACGACAATTTGATAGGTGGTGCTCTTTTATGAATTTTAATAAAGATCAAGAGAGTCTCACACAACTCATATTAGGTGAAGACTTTAAGAACTGTGTCCATAGTGAAATTATGATATATTTTGATGAGCATAAGAATTTTGTAAGTAAGACTTCCACTCAGCAGTTTTCTGCAGGAAAGTATTTCAGGCTAATACAAGTCCTTTTAAATCTCAATCTGGCACAACTTTTAAAATCAAGCTTCAGATAAGCTTGATCGAAGATCCTTATCTCTTCCTACAAGTACTTATTACAAGAAGAAAGGACACGTTATTTCGGATAGCTACAAATTGAAAAATAGGCATTAGAATCAGGACAGATCTATTCCAAATGCTCTTATTTCTAAGCGGGCAATGTCACGGTCATGTATTGAAAGCAAATACATTTGTTGGGTCTAATAAACCCTAGTCTGATTTTATTATGGAGAATTATGAACCATCCATACCGAAGGGTTCTAAATCACTCTTTGGTGGAACGGCCAATCCTATCACTAATACAAACTTAAGGGACACAGGAGTTTCTCAGAGTCTGTTATTGTCAGGTAAGTTGCCTTTTTCTGAGACGTCTTCTATTGAGAGTATTCTTCTTCAGGGAGTAGAGTGCGGCTTTGTTAATGTTCCTCTCCATTGTGTAAATGTGTCATCAGACTTAATCTTAGGACCCGTGACATTCGGCACACTGTCTGATTTACCCGTTGACGACATTCATTTATTACTAGGTAACGACATAGTTGGAGACAAGGTTTTGGTTAATCCGCTTGTAACTGACAAGCCTTGTTTGAATCATAAAGTCGTTCCAAATGAAAAATAATTCCCTGATTTATTCCCAGCTTATGCATTTACCAAAGCTATGGCAAAAAGCTCTTGAAAATGATGTTGATAACTAAAGTATTACTTTAGTTGACACATGTATTGGTCAGACTTATGATGAGCTCACTTTCACTCCTTGTTTGGATCGATCAGACGGTATTGGTCATTGTGATCCTCTTTCAACTATGCATTCTCTTTTTTTGTCTAATCAGGGTGACAATCGACAATCACTTGTCGTCAAACTGGAAAAAGATCCCGAGATCTCCTGTTTGTTTCAAAAGGCCATTAGTTAAACTTAAGCCACTGAAGCACATGTCTTGTATTCCATTAAAAATGGAATTCGTATGAGAAAATGGAGACCTTCCGAGGTATCTGCTGGTGATGAGTGGTCAGTGAACTATCAGATTATGGTTACAAAACCTTACAGACTGGAAACAGTCTGGCCCGTGAGACTCCTTTGGCTGGTCATTTAGGGATTAATACAATTTATAACATGATCTTGACTAACTTTTATTAGCCAAAAGTCAAACGTGATGTTGGTAAATACTGTAGATCTTGTCATATTTGTCAAATGGTAGGAATACCCTATCAGAATATACATAACGCTCATCAAGAACCTATTCCTGCATTTGTCGAACAATTTAGTAGAAGTATGGTTAATTGTGTTTGTCCCTTACCTAAGACTAAGTCAGGTAATCAATACTTGTTGACCATAATGTGTGAGGTAACAAGGTTTCTAGAGGCAATTCCTTTGAAGAATATTAAATTAAAACCATAATGCAAGCTTTAATAAAGTTGTTTACTCAATTTGGCCTTCCTAAATATGTCCAATCCGGTCTAGGGTCACATGTTGGGTCTAGATCATTCCAGTTGATAATGCTTGAATTTGGCATTCAGCAATTCAAGTCCAAATTGAAAGTATTATTTGACAGAACTACAGTGGAGAGAACGTTTGGGTCTGGTAATAGAGTTCTGTCTCTCTTGCTCATTCTTAAAAATTTCCTCAGAGTCGATATTACGGCCGTAATAAAGTTAAGAAGAAAATGAATGAGTTAAATTATAATACTATTGCTCCTGGGATCTAAAAAAAAGTATAGGAGTACCAGTATATTGAAAGAGATAGCCCGGTTAAACATTAAATTAATTTAGTTGTACCTGTCCCACTTAGTGAAGATTTAAGTGAAGGAATATCATCAGATTCTACTGATATTGGAGTGACAAATCTTGGGAATTCAGAAATTATGAAAGCTCGAGACCATTATATTTCAGATGTTCCTACAAGAACAATATCTCCATGACGTTGAAATTGTAAATTCCTAACCTGTGAAACAAGACCAGTACAGGATGATCCCTGTCAAACAGGAATACTTGAAAAACGAAATTCAGTGTTTGCTGGAGAATTATTTCATAGAGCCTAGTAAACGTGATTGGAGTTCGCCATGTAAACTTGTGCCGAAACCAGATAAAACTTTCCGTATGTGTACTGATTATAGGAAGGTGAACACTGTGACAAAAACAGATTCATTTCAAGTACCAAGAATTGACTGTATTGATAAGATCGCGAATGCCTTGTATGTCACCAAATTTGACTTTCTGAAAAGATTTTGGTAAATTCCACTAACGGAAAGAGCAAAGGAAATGTCGGCATTCTTGGCTCCAGATGGACTTCATCAATATGAAGTGATGTCGTTTTGGAGGAAAAGTTCGTCAAGTACTTTACAACGTCTCATGAATATGATCAACTCTGGTCTAGACAATTGTGATTCTTACTTCGATGATGTCATCGTTTACATGACACCTTGAAAGAACATTTAGCAACAATTCTGAAGTTTTTTGACGAACTCACAGATGCAAGTTTGACAAATAATTTATCCAAGAGTAAGTTCTGCCGTGCTAGTGTAACCTTTCTAGGTTATATTGTGAAACATGGACAAGTTAAACCAATAGATGCTAAAGTCAAGGCTATCTCTGAATTCCATGTGCTTGTTAGTAAAAAGGAATTGATGCGATTAGTAGGTATGGATAGGTACTATCGGAAATTTTATTCCCATTTTTCTATAAATTCTGAACCCCTGACATATTTATTGAGTGAGAAAAACAAGTTCCTTTGAACTGAAAAATGCCAGGAGGCTTTTGATACGTTAACAGCTATGCTTAAAAAGCGCGCCAGTTCTTATATCTCCAAATTTCAGCCAATCATTTAAATTGTCTCTTGATGCAAGTGAGGTTGTGGTTGGAGCCGTATTGATTCAAGAATACGATAATTGTGTTGATCATTCAGTGTGATACTTTTCTAAGAAATTAAATAAGCATCAAAAACATTATTCGACAATTGAGAAGGAATGTTTGGCTTTAATATTGGCATTACAACATTTTGAAGTTTACATTAGTTCAGCTCCTTCTTCGACGATTGTGTTTAGTGACCACAATCCCCTTACTTTCATCGGCAAGATACAATACAATAAATAACTGTAGATACATCAGGCTCATACAGGCTACAGTATATGTCATCGCTTCCATTTTGGATTTTCGTTGGGACTCGAACTCAGATTCATTAGAACACTATATTACTCGGACTGATAATTTTTATTTCTTTGATTATTTTTGGATTTGTTTCTTAAAGCAGTAAGTTCTCTTGGCTGTCAGAACGTGAAGTTTTGATCATAATATAGCTAACTTGAATGCAGCTCTAATATTAGCACCATGAGTAACATTTGGAAAGCAGTTTGGACCATCCTTAACTCACGTTTGTAGGGACAAAGGAAAGAAAGTGAAAAACTGCAACAGCAAACCAGGACTATCGAAATCTCACAATCCATTGCAACACATGAACCGGAAGACTTAAAGACTTAATTTGAATTGGAATTATAATGATTAATACACTAGTCAATATAACTTTATTTGCTGATAAAAGGTAGGTAGCAATTACACCTACAACTTACACAATAAACATTCAAGTACAAATACAAGCAAGAATTAAAATAGAGAAAATGTAACCTTCACACAATTCATTCAAATATCATCCGTGCACTGGATCGAGCAAGGTATCACGTGTGTCAGGGATTTATTAAGATAAATGCAATAAACTGACAACGAACTAATCAGATACTAGTTCTGTACTGTTCGTTGTTAGTTTATTGCATTTATATATAACTGCTCTCTATGAAGACGTCTGATTGACTGCACTGAGAAAAAGGAGAATAAACTGGATTAGTAATTCCCACCAAATTGCAATGCAGATACTATTATGGTGAACACCTTTATTGTTTCACTCACTCCACTTATCGATATACTTTCTTAAACATGCTGCAAGGTGTTTTGAGACGACCTCTACAAACGTATTCTATTGTACGTAGTAATGTACAGTATGGCAGGCTGTAGACTGTAAACATATATATATATATATATATATATATATATATATATATATATATATATATATATATATATATATATATATATATATATATATATATATATATAAGTCCACACTGAAAATGGGCTGTTACAAAACGGAGACATCATTTGGTAAATAGATATGAAATTGGAATAGGGGGTGTCAGAAATTGTGTCTCATTTAACAACTGAAAAAGAGTTTGAGAGACAACTGTACACTTGAAGGAAAAATTTTAAAATACAACAGCGGAGAATGTGCTTTTGAAAGATGAACCCCAAATCACAGCACATAGGGAAAATGAGGCAATGAAGAAAGAAAATTAAAATGAACAATATTCCAGAAAAAAAGTGCAAATTGTTCACATGCCAGAGACACACAATAAAAATTTCAAGACCAAAATGTATCATTTGGTCAAGGAAGCTACGTGTAAAGACATGGATCAGAGAAACGTACTCGTCATACATACACAGGAGTACCAAAGCCAGTAATTATGAAATATCTTAATTTTGAGACCAGAATAGCTCCAGTAAAGGAAAGAAGGGAATTGAAAGAAAAATATTCAATATGAATGACTGAACATGTATATATATATATATATATATATATATATATATATATATATATATATATATATATATATATATATTATTTTACTTCTCTACTATATATATGTGTGTGTGTGTGTATGTTTCTGTGTGTGTGTGCCTTATCCTATTTACCTGCAAATGAAAACATAATTCCCTTGAGTGTACCAAAATCGATAATTTACAGCAAAGTACCTATTGGAGTGAAATCATTTCTGTCTCATTTCTCTGGTACATTTAAAATGCAATGCTTCAACATCACTTCGAGACTTCCATGTGTCGTAATTATTTCAATATAGTCATCTGATTAAACGGATGGCGCCTTCCATTACATCTACTGATTTGGTCATTTACGTCACAACAACGCAAATGCTGAAACATTTGGGGTCAAGTGCTTTGCCGAAGGACACAACCACGGTAGTAAACCAGGGCTGATATAATTGCAGTATTTGAACCCCCGCCCATCCAGGCGCAAGTCCTTTAAGACACCCTACACGGACCTTCCTTCTTTAGGTTGGAGAAATGTTTGTAATGTGGTGCATTTATATTGTGATCAGAAGACTCGCACCATTTCTAAGCATGACTAGTGCATGGGTTTGGTAAGCAATTTATTAAAACTATTTATTATTTTGCCACCAAACGCATTTTATAAATTTCTGTTGTAGTGATACAAATAGATCACTGTTTTTCAAAACAACTATACAACACGTATATAATATGGATAAGAGCTGATAACAACTGTACTTTCAAGAACTATTCATGTTTAGATTATCTCATGACTTGCTTGGATAGTTATCGTAATACGTATAGTTGAAGATAGGGCTGCAATTTTATCCTTGGTTCACAATAACGCTGGCATGAAGTATTTGATAATTTCTTTTACTTTTTATGTCTTATCATTCAGTGATTAAAGCTACATTTTAGAAAATGATTTTAACAGGTGTTACGTTAAGGAACAACCATCTGCCTTTCCGAATATGTTATTACATAGAAACATTGCATCCGCTGCTTACATAAACACAGCATGAGTACACACATTGGTTCATATTAAAGTGCAGTCTTTAATGACTAAAATGGAAAACAAACAAAAAACAATACAAAATATGGTCTACTTGCACTAAGGTCTTTTCGAAGAAAAATATATTCAGACAATGTGACACAAAATAAACAGACATATTTCATTTAAAACCAAAACTCCTTCAACCCATCATATTTAATTATTTCCCAAATATACGAATATATCATTACAATGAAATGATTTATCATTACAGCACTGTGTGCTCGCCGTCTCTCGAGAATTTAGTGGTTCTTATAAATGACAAATTTTAAGACCCAACAAACGACACATGAAAAGGAAGCCCTTTCTTCGATTCTCGAATTTCGGCGCCAGCTACCCCAACCCCCAATTGTTCAGAACGAAAATCGATACCAACGAAAACAAAATACATTCACATGAACCGATAGCCATTTTCTGTATAATGAATCAATCATACCACGGTGTGCATGTTAAAATCAAGCACATACTTTCCTAATTTTCTTAATTTATAATGCAGCATCTCCGACTGAATATTTTCTTTTGTTACCAATGCCGTGCACGCCTCGCGTTCTACGATCTTTCATTACAGACGGTATTGCGGCTTGACCGATGCTGTAATTACACACATGTCATTAGATCCTACAACTCATCTCAAGGGTCTAATCCCATCTTTCTAGCTGATGTAAAATGCTAACTGGAGACTAATGAAAGGAAATGTCCAATGCTTATTACACATTATTGACAAACATTTTGTCAAGTGTTTAATCTCCAGACAACGAGGAACAATTTTAGTGCCCAGCGTTGATTGAGTTTTGCCAGGACGACAGTACTTAAAATTGCTAAAACTTGACAGGATGTTTACATTTATACAACGAGTATGCATTTTATAGTTTTTTAGAATATTTGATGTTTGTTTCCTTTTCCAGAACCATAAATCAGGTGGCCATATATATATATATATATATATATATATATATATATATATATATATATATATATATATGTCTTAAATATTTGATGGCGTACAGGCAAGAAAAGTTTTCCTAAAATGAGATGATAACGAAATCAAAATACGCTATTCCTTCACGACGAAATACAAAGTAAGATTTAATACTTGTCCATATTTAAACGTATTGACCTTGATACCTTGAAGAGAATGTTCGTGAACATAATTATGTCAGAATGGAGATAAATCTCTCAAAAATACATTACCAAAACGGATCGGGAAGGAAATATAGAAAGGTAAACAATCGTTAAATATAACGCCTCTAGACACATCCTTAAAATACATCATAACTCTCAGTATAGTGCCGCAGTTGTTGATGCAGCTTCCTATAAATTGCTCAGACAAAATATTATAGTATTTCCAAAAATACCTGTATATGTATGCAGATAGATAGATAGATAGATAGATAGATAGACAGACAGACAGAGACAGACAGATAGATAGATAGATAGATAGATAGATAGATAGATAGATAGATAGATAGATACACTTCGCAATAAAGTTCTCGAATATAATTACACACGCAAACAATGTAAACTCAAATTTATTTTCTTTCATAATATTGAATTAAGTGCAAATATGACTACCTTTAACGCTTACTAAGGTTTGGAGATGGCCAACAATCGTGACAGTCGATGCATCAGTGGTAATTATTTTCACCTGTACTGATAAGGGTAGTTTGTGGGTGTATATTTTCACACCATGCATCGAATAAGTGCAATGAGTCACTGATCAAACTACGCGAACAATTAATCTTTATATTGAATGTTCATAGTACAGGAAAGATGAAAGGGAGAAAAAATCGAAAGAAAGTAATGCACACCCAATTTCAAACTTCTCGTTATAATT
This sequence comes from Sinohyriopsis cumingii, assembly GCA_028554795.2. Lineage (NCBI taxonomy): Eukaryota > Metazoa > Mollusca > Bivalvia > Unionida > Unionidae > Sinohyriopsis > Sinohyriopsis cumingii. The sequence continues at coordinate 35,638,090 of CM068831.1, read as the reverse complement.
CTTCTGAAGGATTTTAGCGTTTCGAAGCGTATTAAAATCCTTCTATAACTTTAAATCAAATGATTTCTTAGTGAAACGTATACTCCAAAGTGATAAATTATTTAAGAAATACGGTATGGTTAGGTGCCGTGTTGTAAATACCTCATATACGTACTTTAATTAAACTCATGTTCAGCGTGTCATTTTAATATCTCCAAGGAATAAGCATACGAGTCAGAAACGGCAGAAAATTGTCAATCTGTACATATGAAATATTGACAAATATTGACAAACAGAACAAAATGCGTCCGATGAGTAGTGTTTTCCTGATATATTCAAAGCATTCCGATAGAATGGAGCACGTAAGAATACTTGTCACCTCGAAAATAGTGTCTCAAATGTTACTCTCATCTTCGAAAGCACGTGGTATATTAGTAATTAATAATTTTGCTAGTTTGTTGACCGAAAATGAATCAGTTTTTCATTTATAGCAATGTAAACGTCTTTGCTTTGCTAGCATCTATCGCATATTGTCCCTTCCACAGAAATCTGCAAAAGGGCATTGAGTATTGGAAAGTAAATGTTAGTGGAGCCAATCATTGTTGACAGAACATCGCAGTGTTGTGTTGAATGGCCACTGCCGTTTAAGTATATTCCAATATTCTGCGTTGACTGTTCTTTCGTAAGACTGGTAATGTTATATATCGCAAAGACTTTTATTAATACCATAACCCTGAAATATAAATAAATACGAATTAGAAGAAGAGTTTTTCAACGATTTATTAAAAAAGTTTGGTTTCCTCAAATGCAAGATCTCGCCACTAGTGAAATATTAACTAATGGTGTTGGCGGGCAATTTGTCTGAAGCATAGGGCCATATATCGCGGAGAGTGAGTTAGCCACGCTGATTTAGTATTCAGCTTTTGAAAGAATGATATCAACCTATTTTGATTTGTCACTATCCATTTGTGCTATAATAATATAGTCGTTACCAAACTTCACCAAGTCACTGCATGTCGCATAAACTGATAAGTTGAGTCAAATTGCAAACAGCTACTGTATATCTGGGTCTATTCAGTTCGCAGTTATGAACGACTTATGAGCGAGTATATATGGTGCATCATTTATTTCTTAAGAACAATTTAGTGGGATAATACAATGTGATTCCATTCTTTCTTAGCCGGAACGCTCTTTCATATCATATTTGTGAAGAATATCTATCTATCTATCTATCTATCTATCTATCTATCTATCTATCTATCTATCTATCCATCCATCCATCCATCCATCCATCCATTCATCCACCCATCTATCCATCCATCCATCCATCCATCCATCTATCTATCTATCTATCTATCTATCTATCTATCTATCTATCTATCTATCTATATATATATATATATATAGAGAGAGAGAGAGAGAGAGAGAGAGAGAGTAAATCGATGCGGTCGTTACAGCAAAATTGTTTTACAATAAATATTCTGTTAGACAATACATTCTCAGGCCTATGACACAACTGACAAACGAAATTGGGCTTTTGCTGATTGTAAACTGGGTCCTACGTTAGAATTTGTGAATGCAATGTACATATTGATGCTGAAATCTATGTAATCTTTTATTGTCTTTTGATCCAGTCTTGGACCATACCTCGCATCCAACAGTAACGCGTTGTTAGAATAAAACATTTTTACGTAGACTTAAGTGGTTAAGGGGTTCAAATAACATTTGCATTTTCCCAATCACGATAAAGTAATATAGTGATTTCTTCCATTCAAACATGCCTTTTGCTATGCAGTTTATGACAGAGCTCACCGGGATGCCTATGTACTCGGTAAATCGGAAGATCGGAATAAAGCTTGGACTGATTTTCTCTTGAAATCGCATTATTCCTTCTGAATATTTGCTAGAAGATGACAATGCAACTCATTTTCACCGATTTTAAAATTCCAGATTACCGAGTACAAGTGAGCGATAAAAATCATTTCTTGTAAATGAGAAAGGGTTGCCGTTATAAGGGTGATATCATCAGTTAACGCAGGGTTTCAAGAGGATATTGATCCTACGGTTATTCCTAGTTTTGAATGTTCCAGTAACTTTAACATATCATTGATACATGTGCCAGATATAGATGCATGGTAGTACGCATTGCCTGACTGGTATAGGCTCAGGTTTAGCGCTTCCTACAGTTACAAAGCAAAGATATTAGAATATGATTCCTTCATTACAGTGAGGAGTTTGCCGGTAATTCCCAGTAAGGAAAGCTTTATGACAAGATCCTCGTGTCCAACAGTGGCAAACACATTTCGAATGTACACAAATGCGGAATAGACTTCTGATTCTAATTCCAGGTTAGTGAAGATAGCTTCATGTAAGTTTAACGAGACCGTTATGCAATTCAGTCTCTTTTTGGAACCCCTAGTCTTGGATATTTGGAAACTATTGAATTTTTTAATGTCATGTAATAAATCTCATATTGACATACATCAAATACATGGTAGTAATGATAATACCAATACCTCAGTGGAGATATCGTAATAATGAGATAAATTTCAAAAACACCTAGCAAAGCACAGAAGGTCGCGGTAATTACTGCTGGAAACCTCGTTGACTAGCCATCATGAACTCGTTACAGTATAAATAGTATTCAGTCTGATTTAGCAAGGACTCTAGTTTTTATGTCTACAGTTAAATCGGAGTGAATATTGAACCTACAATACAATGTTTCGAGCATACGCAAACCATTTCTTTCCAAGGGCCAGATTTTATATATTCACGAGATCAGGCCGTCTGAAATACTGCAATAAGAAATTCATCAGAGGTCACGTGGGCAAGATGAATACTATCACTCAGAATTCAGTTAGACTATCTTAAATTTCCGGACCATCGTCAAAATCAGTAACCTTAAATACCATATCTTATGTAATACTAAGTTTTCTGAAATGAAATTTTCAACAAGTATGCAGACATTAAATATTAAAAAACAACAATTATATTATCTTGATTATCTGGATAGTCCGTTTGCACTGAGGGGATTAATATTTTATTTCAGATCTGATGAATTCAAAATTTATGTTCAAGATAAAAAAGATTGATGAATTTGGAAACTTTAAAGTCATTGTAATTAATGAACACTGCAACAACAATTAATGCAATAGTACAAGGGTAAGTTCATTGATGCAATTGTACAAGTTCAATTTCATTGTTGCAATAATACAAGGACTATTTCATTGATGAAATAATACAAGGACTATTTCATTCATGAAATAATACAAGGGGCAATTTGATTGATACAGTAGTACAATGGCAATTTCATTGCATTTGTTTCTAAAATTCAGGACATATGTGATAATAGATAATGTTTTAATATAAATGTGATTCTTTTCTTTTATATGAGTAAGCAAACAGTCAGTTGTGGCGAATACAATGAATCTTGTTATCAAAATCCGCTATGACTATCACAAAAGTGACTCGTTTTTTAGAAAGACTGAAAATAACTCCATAGATCTTATGACTTCATTTGGAATTGCATTTATTTATTAGACAATCGCTCAAAATGATGTCGGTTTCTAAAAAAATAGATTAAATGATGTCGTAAATATGATCACATCAACATTATAACATATGTGGTCAATGGTCACATATACTAGCCCAAGTACAATTTCACCGGATCTACAGAAAATTTTCAATTGAAATGTCGGCGAGATTTTTAGGGAGGAATAATTGTATGACCATAAACAATCTTCTTTTATTAATCAAACACATTAAACCATGAATTCATGACTCGTTGCTATGAGGGAACTCATTAAAAAAAATTTTGTTGTTTTGATTCACCCGTGAAAGATTATGGGATTTTAATCAAGTATTTAATAATGGTGAATGCAGTTCAATTGACATCGTGGCAGGTGAAGATAAAGAAACGTTACTCACAGACCCACTTTCAGAAAACAGAGCTGTCTACTATTATTAAAACATACTCTCTTCCATCTCTAAATTATATCCTACCAGTAACAAAATCGACTCATAAAACACTGACGTATTTAATGAAATTTAAAACAACAAAATAGATCTTGGTTCATGCAGTAGATGCTGCAAGGCGCAAAGTGAACTTGCTGGGAAGTTTGTAACTTCCTAGTGGATGCGGCTTACTTCCAATCGCCATGCTGAATAACCTTGAGTAGGTTTACAAAAACACCCGAAACAAATATCCACCGCTGTTGCCACAAACTTGTTTTTGTTGCACGTAAGCTATCTCACAATAAGATGAATTAAACAAGTCATGTGTGAGTTTGGCTTTGACCTTATTTCCAAGGACCTCAAGGCCACAGTGTGTTTTAACTAAAACTTTCTTAAACGCGCAAATACTACAAGTGAGACTTCCCTAATCACCTAATGACAACACATCATCAAACTCTCTTAATTTCATGATTTTTCATGTTTTATATGCTTATGGTCCACCAGTAAGCTTTTCTTTGCTGAATGTTAATATTTCACATCCCAGATACTCAGTAGAAAGAATTATTCCTATCTCAAGTAAATAAACACGTATGCCTCAAATAACCAGATGATTCCGTATGTTAAGAAATTAAAGAACGTTCATTTTACGAACCTAATCCATGCTGTTATAAATCTCACGAATACTGTACATTATGACGTATACTTCTAGAAACTGGCTGTTATAAATCTCACGAATACTGTATATTATGAAGTATACCTCTAGAAACTGGCTAATTACTTGCGTTGAGAAATATGTTCCCAACACCGACCCTCATAATCAGCAAATAATCACTAAAATCTAAACAAAAGCTATAAATCGAGACACAAATACAAATTGTACATACCCTAAGTGTGCGAGAATATCATTGTTTGATCCATACTTTAATGGTGTTATTGCAAGATATAATGACATTCCAACGTAACGAAAATTTGGAACAGGATTCAGGAAAAACTGCTTTAAATTACAGGCCGACACAGTTATCAAAGCTTTGCTATAGGGTTGTGACGTACTTTTACCACAAAATCACCTTTAATATAAAATCGTTGAGTAAATGAGCTTTTGTGTCTTTTTACGGTTCATAACAACTAGAGAGTTACACTGTACATATACCAAATATTAAAGCTAAATATTGCTGACATAATTAAACATATATACATTTGGGACTTAGAATTGTGTTTGCTCTCTACTGAAAACTATGAAAATTGAAAAGACCAATTGAAAGAAGACCTTACCGAATATATGTGTGTAAGTATGTATGTATGTATGTATGTATGTATGTATGTATGTATGTATGTGTGTGTGTGTGTATGTATACATGTATGTATGTAGGTATGTATGCATGTATGTATGTATGTATGTATGTATGTAGGTGTGTTCGTGTGTGTGTGTGTGTATGTATGTGTATGTGTGTGTGTATGTATGTATGTATGTATGTATGTATGAGTTTATTTCCTCTTGAACAGAGATTACAACAGGTTAATCAAATTCAGGATAATACAAGATCATGAAATACAACATAAAAGTGACAAAAATACAAAAGTACTATGTCAGCTACTGTATTGACAAAACGAAATATCTCAATACCTTCAATTATGCAAATCTGTAATCAGAGCTAACTAGCATTTGGCTTAGCATTGCTTAATGATAATATTTCGAAAATGGTAATACGTCTATATTGATATGTGCTTAACACTAACTTTGAAATAGTAACAAACAGGAAAAGGAAAAATTATACCAGTGTAATTATAAATGTAGTTCTTTCTACATGACACGTGTATGAGTGCGTGCATGCAATTATATATGACTGATTGGCTAACTGACTTCATAACCTCTTCAGCAAAGACTAAGTCAGGTTGATAAAAATACGGATTATACATAATGTTATGAGACACAGCATAGATGAGAACGCAGGCAAGATAAATACATCGTCAACTATACATGCATACAAACGGTTTAAACCAAGAAGACTAGAAAAAAGACAGCCATTCACAAATAAAATTACTTTTTTGCAGCCGCCATGTTAGCTTTTCAATGATTATTTTAATTTGCTTTTTAGTAGGAATCCTACTGGATACGCCGCCTTAGATCATTGAAACCAAGGGTTTAAGCCAAGAAGACTAGAAAACTACAGCTATTCACAAATAAAATTATCTTTTTGCAGCCGGAGTGTTCTGTTTTCAATGATTCTCTAAATTGGCTTATTTGTCACCCTATAACCTATAATTACAACTATAACAATGAAATATCCGGGATAAAATTTGCGCGTACATACATTTACATAAAGTAACAGATGACTCTATGGCTCATGGATTTCTAGGTCAATAAAAAATATCTTTCAGCATCCGCAACAAGTCATAGTCATGTAAAGTTTTACAAAGACAACCGTTTGTCTCTTTTATTTGTTTGTCTTGTCTGTGTTTTGTATTTGCCTTTGACAAAGCCTCATTAAGTGTGGAAAGCCCTTAGGCTAGCTAGATACTAGATTTGCACTGTTCGTAGTCAGTTTATTATATATATATATATATATATATATATATATATATATATATACACACACACACATATATATACATACACATATATACACACATGCATACATATATAAACATAAACACACACACACAGATATATATATATATATATATATATATATATATATATATATATATATATATACATTCATGTATACATACCTATATATGGAACAACATGAAACTATTCTCGAATGAAAAAAGGGAACATGAGGTGTGAAATTCTGTGGTAATACTTATACTATATGATCAAGAGGACTTGGCATTTCATTTTTTTTCTGATAATTTACTGCCTATTATTGCTGTTAGGTTTGGACATGTTGGTTGATAGTAAGGCATCCATTTTATTGTAGAACGAAACTATGCTGTTTATCGTCAACAACATGAGTCTATCCCATACATCATCGTCAATAGACAACATACAGTCAACCCTGCTTCCAAGAAGTATAGTCTTCTTGATTGAATAAGTTAACCCCGTCTCTCACTTCTAAAGAGTCAATCACTCTCTCAAAGAAAACGTTTAGTTCTTCAAGTAGCATTTCGCAACCTAAAATAAGATGTTTCACTCTGTCGTCAGTCTCTTTTCCACAGAGTTTGCATATCATAACTTTACCAACAGGCATGATATATAGTTTCACTATTTCAGATAGAGGCCATAACATGGATGGAAATTTACGTACAAGAAACTATATACTACTTGGTTTTAAGTCCAAATGAATGTTTCCGAACTGAATTAAATCACCCCTTAGTTCGATATTTGCTCTCCAGGTAGTTTCTTTGTGGTTTCGAATAATATCAATAATGTTCCGATTCCAAACAATTTTAACTTCTGTTTGTACTCTTACTGCATGGTCGAAAAGAACACCTCCCATGCCATATTTCTTAGTTATTCCATCAATATCTGGTATAAATCCCGTCTGTTTTAGAGGGTTGGTCAGATACTGACATAAGCGCATAAGGAAAATATTTTTCCAGGTAAAGGTTCAATCGCCCTTACACAGTCGCTTGAAAAAGAACAATTTCGTCAGGTATGCATGTATGGATGGATGGATGAATGGATGGATTAATGGATGGATAAAAGTCCAATCGCCCTTACACAGTCCGTTGAAAAAGAACAATTTCGTCATGTATGTATGTATGTATGACCAGCATTTTGAGCAAGGCTAGCTCTTCATCGGGAAGACAAATGACACTTTCAAACTACAAATAAATAAAGGTTTCGACAGAGCAAAATATTTACATGGTGTACAAGGAAAACCATCCTAGTATGTACATTACAAAATATGGGAAATTAAAAAGACAAAACGCGCGAAATAGGCACGAAAATCTCTTTACATGCTAACGAGGTTGGTCATGCATCCAAAGAGGAGGAAAGAAAACGTACATAATGCTGGAAAAAAGCAACAGAATCTGTTTACGATATAAATAAAATCAGTATGAAGTGTTATCAATAAAACAAACTTGACAAAAATGAACACACTTTAATCATATCAGTCACGAAAAGCATTGTCAACCTGGCTTCTCAGAGGGAAAAGTGAAACTACGCGTTTGATAAAAAGAGAGAAGCAAAGTGCCTGGTTTCAACTCAGTATTTCAATGTGATCCTGGTTAATAAATATTATGCAGAACTGAACTGATTTACATGTAACCTGCACTTTCCTCTTCCATTTATTTTATCGTTTGTACATATCTCTTCTATCATCAAGAAGTCAGTTATTCTTTGACCAGTGGTGCCATAAGGTATACATTCCATCTACGGAACTACTAGCACATCCTCTTGACCCATGGCAAATGCCATATTCTTTGCAAGATAGATTCTTTGTCTGCCTACTTTGGCTGAGACCTCTTAGTCTGTTCTGCATCGTACAGGAGGACATAGAAGGACTCTCCAATATTTGAGGAAATGATAAATAAATGTAAACCTTTGCCATCCATTAATATTTTGAATTGAAACTCGGTAATTCCAATCACTTGAACATTTTCGGACCAATGGCAAAATCTCTGTGCGTCAAAGATACCATATATATATATATATATATATATATATATATATATATATATATATATATATATATATATATATATATATCCGGAATAAATAGCTTGTGGGTCTCAAATCGGTGTTCCGGAGTATTCTTTTAAGGAAACATCCTTTAGAAGCACACACACAGACAGACAGAGAGTTGCTTCTATGGAATATTTCTTAAACAAATACCCAGGAACACCGATGTGAGACCCACAAGCTATTTACTCTGGATATAGCATTACAGGAATAATACTTACATGTATAGATAGGAATTACTTAGGACCAACCTACTTGAAATTTTGTTTACGTCATATATGGAAACATATATTACTGACACACTAATAGATATTCAATTGTTTAAAACTAAATGTCTTTGTAATTTGTCAACAAATAAATTAAAGTGCATTAAAGGGGTTAAGTAAAATAATTATACTTTGTACGAATGCTCTGTAGATCAAAGAGAACTTCTCGGTTGTTTTGTTCTTGAATAATGCAATATTCTTAAATTAAAAAAAGCTGTCTTTCAGCAAAGATTGAAATAAAGTCTGTCCTCGTATTTACAGAAGACGACCATCGTGTCGAAAATGACTCGGGTGCTCAATCGTTTACATTCCAAGTATGCACAATCCTGATATTTTTTTATCCTTGTTCAATGAATTACATATCGGCCAATAAAAATCAAGTGAAATTGCTAATGCCCATCATAATGTGCTTTGAACGAGCAACGAGATTTTCCTATTTATAACTTAGAAGGAATTAGAAACTGAATGAAAATAGAGCGACCGTATCTTCTGTGTCGGGTTAACTTGAATTTAGCATACACTTACCATGTTCATTCATTTTAGCATGAGGTATGAATATAATGTCTCGTTTGTCTCGCATTTCTAAGAAACTTTCAAAGCTTATGTTTTTTTCTAAAAATTGATAACAACTTACCAATAGCTGTGTCTTTAGGAAACCGTCCAATCTCAACCATTAACTTTCTTTCCCTCCCCAACATGCTGCATAAGAAGCGAACTAAACAAATTAAATATTAATCCCAACAGTCTTAATAACAATGGGACCTCAACAACCTTAAGGCGACAAAGAAGGCCATGCCTTCGTCTTGTTGAATTACAACTGACCTAGTACCGATGCAAGTTCACATGATATAACTCCTTGACTTTGTATATAAGTCAATACTTTGAGTCGTGTAACCCTCAAGTCCGCAAGAAAATAAATTGATCTGAAGGATAGATTGTAATGGACTTTGTATCCATTACCCTTAACAAAAACAGCCTCGTAAACTTAAATGCGTCTCGCCAGTACAATTGCTTTTGGACTTTTGTATTATGCATGCAAATATTCCTGTATTTGTGAAAATACGAATAGGTTCCTTAGAGAGTTGTCATGATAAGATAAAATAACATTGAAACCGTTACTTCACAAAACCAATTCATGGATGCGGAATCAATGAAGGCTGGATGTGGATGTCCCTTCTTGTGTTCTTATAGCTGCATCTTGATTTAAATAAAAACTCAGTTTAGTGAAATCAAATCTGCAAAGTGCAGCAGGCGAATTATATATGCTGGACGATGGGAAAGCGACACGTCACAAAAATAAAGGGTGGTTGTGCAAGAAATACATTAATTAAACAACAACTCCTATGAAAAGGTATCGCTGATAAATATTCAAACGTTATACTTGCATAAAAGATTTTATGCGGAGATCATTGTCTACATATCTAGTTGTATATTAAAATATTTAAAAATGTTTAACCTGTCGAAAATAAATATGCAGTGGATAATATATAGACAATGACCCACATTTTAATGCATATCAAATATAGTAGTTATGACATGTGATGAAAAGGAGTAAACCATGAATTGAGGATCTTTTAATAAATTTAGTTTTCTCCATGGGGATTTGGGAAACGTATTCGCATCAATGTTTGCGTATTATATTAAGATTTGGTTGGTTGTTTTACAGTCTGCTGCAGAACTTGTGTATCTAGTATCAAAGCAATTGGAGTAAGGTAAATGGCCTAAGGGATCACCACGGTAGCCGACCCAATACTAATCCAATACTTGGATTATAAACATACAGGTCTTGAGTCCGCACGTTAACCACTAAACAACATTGCATCTTGCTTCCATTATTCTGCTCTTACGGCCTGCAGAAGAATGCATCGGACCTATTTTACATCAGTCAGCTCGTACGTGGCATTGTGTAACGATGTTTGCTCAATTGTGAAATTTTCTCGATTGTTTCGTTTCAGTTACTTCTCCAATACGGTGACGGTGATGTGTTTGAATTAGAAATGTACGAAGATACATATATTTGATTTTTTATCAGACTATATCTGACCACACACACACACTCACACACACACACACACACACACACACACACACACACACACACACACACATATATATATATATATATATATATATATATATATATATATATATATATATATATATATATATATATATATATATATATATATATATATATATATATATAACACTGTTCTTTTTTGTGACCTATCCACATACAAGCAATATTTAATCAGCGTTAAAAAAAAATACCTGTCATACTTGCACTTGTCTTTATCACTGACATGAAAGAAACGGAATCGCAGACGAAAGTTTGGACTTGATTAGAATTACAGCCGGATTAGATGGATCGATATGGGAATCAAAGCACTGTCCTTAGCCTATAACCTGTTGCAAGGGTGCAGTCAAGCCCGTCTTTCAATCTCCCATACAACGCTAATTGGAAACTGAGGAAAGTAAATGTTCATTAAATAGAACTCATTATTGTCAAATATTCTGGCAAGTGTTCACTCCTCAGACAATGCAAGTCCACTTCTATTCATCGCGCTGGCAAGATGGTAGCCGCTTGAATTGCTAGCCCAAAATCAAACGATATTCATACAGTCGCCAGTGCGGCATCGTAGGATACATGGGTTACAGGTAATGATACGATATTCATTCCCTGACATTAGAGTTCATGTGACTATGGTGACTGTCCTATTTATTATATATTTAAACTCAATCCAGAAAACACTTTTACATTTTATTAAATTATTTTATCTTATCTTGCAAAATCATACTACTCCTACATCGAACGAAATAAACGTTGTCCCATAGGATAATACTATGATAATAATATACAATCGTAACCATGCCTGTCTTGACATAAACATATATATTGCAGAATAATACTCATAATTTTAGAGTGTAGGGAGTAAAATGTGTACTCGCTATAATATCTGTCTATACCAAAGAAGAGGCAAATACCAGAACTTATTATTCGGAATGGTTAACCTGTTCTAAAACATTTAAAGGAAAAGAAAAATAATTACATTGAAATAGTTTCGATTCCCGAAGGTATTAAAATTTTCACATTTTGTTAGCTTAATTGCCAATTATCACAAAAACCTAAAGCGAATTTATATGAATTTATTTGTCTCATTGTTATACAGGCATTACACATTTGTCGGGATTTAAAAATGCTTAAAGGCAATCTTGGTTTTAGGTCTTATACTATCTAAATACATTCTTGCGTGCAATTTTACGATCGCCAAGAAAATAACAATCATTATGTACACTTTAAAGTACACTTACAACAATTAACTGGAAATGATGAATGTTCTACATCATTATACACTACGAGGAATACGTGTCAAAAAGTAAGATAGAAATCAATTATGTAGTGGTGGCGAGAATATGTGATGGTAGGCTGCAGTGTCCGTTTTGTTGTTCTAGAAGTAAGTTGTAGACCACCAATTAATTATTCCTGACTTGTAGGCTTGAATTGAATCAGTTTCTAAATCACAGTGTCCTACTCAAATTATCGTTTCAATCCTTGCAATATTATTCATACGGCATAATTCTTTTTTATGACTTTGATTATTTGACTCACATTCTTTGCAATATGAACTAGGTGTGGGCAGAAATAATGGTTCAGTATAAGCCCGAGTGACACTTCTCCCAGTATTATGTTTCGATATTATGTAAAACGGAAAAGATTAATGAGAGGTATTATACTTAAAAAGCAAGATTATGTGAATATTCAGAAAACTATGTACACTGCCCAATGCCCAGTCATATCAGTAATACAAAAAACAATAATGTATATGTAAAGGTCTACAACGAGGCAAAAGTAGCTTAAACTCTGACATCAACCTTAGTTGCTTCTGAATATATAATTGTATCCTACAATAATACAAGTAAGGACATAACAAAATCAGATTGTATTAACTCTTTTTATTTCCTTGTTTGCTTTAATGGTTTGTCGGTAGAAGAACTTTTCATCGATACTTACATTGATAGATTCGAAGAGGTTAAGTTGTTCCCACAGAAGGATATTTGATCTCTGGGCTTTTGAATTCGTGATTTATGGAAAACCAACTAGCGAAAAATATATTTTCTGAGCCATATTCATCATTTACTACTGCACTGTTAGGTAAATATTGGTATCTGAGAAAATTCATTTTAGTTATCGTTTTATTATCTTTGAATAGATTATCGATAGCAGCTATCAACCTCGCATTTCTTGATGTCAGACATTTTGTATGCTCTTTAAAGCTAGAAAGATCAAAAGGGAAGAAAGGTAAAAATGTTTGTTTTTATGCATGTAATTTTACAAAAATCCTTTACATTCTTGTAAAATTGAATGGATGGCACATTTATCGCGTTTAAGTAACATCAGTTCGAAAGAGGGACTGTTCAATGACATCCTGAACATACTGGTAATCGTCACTGAGTACCGCTGAGTTAATAAAACTCGAATATAACGTAACGTTGTGAAGTATGGTTGTTAAATTAACTTTTTAATTTTTCACCATGTATTGATATTGGTACATTTATTTTCTCAGCCATCTAGAATGCATCGTTGTGAACTATTACAGAGTCTGTAAAGTTTTCATCACTTAGACGTTTAATTAGATGTTCTTCAGATTGGATGCTGAATATGAAGCTGTTGAATTCGTGATTTTCATTTTAATTTGTATTTCTATTCCTCCCTTTATGAATCGATCAGGAGTGCAATTCTTACTGAATGAATTATACATGTTATTGGCATGAATTTCACATCTTCATTTAGTTCATTTTAACCTGTGTTTTCGTTAGTTTTCAATAAACATATAAGATGTAACTTTTAGACAAGCTATGAATGAACACTGGTATATATTTTGGATATTTGTGATTAAGATTATTGGATCTGTACATTTACCAACATTAGTGATTGTGGTCTATATTTTTGTCATTTTGCATTTCACAAATCTATCACACATTCCTTGGTTAAAATGTGACCCATCTTCTTTTGTGAACACGATATTCATTATGTTCCTTAATTCGTCATACAACAATTCTACGACTTTGCCCAACACATCTTATAATGATTCATTATAACATATACCTCTATATTCTGTTGGTTTGTATTATCTGCGTACCCATTGTATACAAAACACGGGCATTATTGAATGTGTCTGGCTGTTTGTTTTTTTCAAGATATCGCTGATTGTTGATTACACTTTGTTTGCATGTGATAGAAACGTACTTTTGAAATCACAATAAGGCCATGATTGATGTTCATGTTTTTGATTTTAGAACTGAGCCCTCTTGAAGCAATTTATCTCTTGTGTTATCAAAGCTGCCACATAAACTATTGTGTTCTGACAATTGTCTGGCATGATAAAAATGAAGCATTCTCAAGAGATATTGTTTTCTCCGCAGCGGCTGCTTATTTGTGATGAAACACGCCCAGAATGGCCTTTTATTCCAGTATAGATCCACTCTCTGTCTATGGTTTTAAGAGGGCCTCCATATTGAAATAGGATTACCATATGAGCATGGCTTTGCCTTTCTGTTTCATTTGTTCTTACCGGTTTGATGTATTTTCCCTCGTCCCTAAGCTCCACCTCCAATATACGTTCTGCTTTGCAGAGACTCTGACCTTGACTTTTTCTCGGCTTTGTTATATATTCTTCAGATATGTCATGCACATTTAAAGACATATCAACTTAATTTTCAGAATTTTCATGTCCTCCAGTTTTACATAATTTCCTTCAAAACAATGACTCTATCGAAATTATATGTTGATGATCTATGTACATGCTCGCTTTATGTGTTTAACAAACATAACATATCACAGCATGAACACATATATACTGTCTTTCCTGTTTAAGTTTATTAACGCTTAATTGTTTGTATTCCATTTTATGCTTGGCCATCTGCTGGATTGTCGATTCATGTCAATGTGCAATGTAAGAACCATCCATCTAGTTAAACATCGTTCTTGTGATTCCACCTATATTCTGTTAAAGATTGGTATGCAAAATGTTGACAAAAGATTCACTGACGTTCGAGACAGACAGTGAGAGGCAGATATCTGATGTACTCAATGAATGTTCATCAACCGAACCAAATACATTTCGAACAGTAACCGTATGCGTTAAGCCCAGTCCGAGTTCCCCCAGTTTATGTGACAAATAATTATTCCTTTTGAAGTTTTACCTGTATGCAATGCGAATTTAACTTGTAGACTTGCAGAAGTCATTTAGATTGCACGATGGGAGGATTTATCTGTTGTTGATTTTGCACATTTATAGTACAGTATATAGATTTATAGTGTGTCATTACATTTACATTTATTTAAAACCAAATTAGGTGAATAAATAACAATGCTAATTCAATAATTTGACTACGTAGTGTAGAGTATCAATATTTTCATACTGCTTAATTCTATTTAATTAATTAATTAATTAATTAATTAATTAATTAATTAATTACAGTTAATAATTTAGTTATCCCTTTAATTTCAAACGTATGCTTCCAGTTCATTTTATCTGTCCCATAGTATACGATCAAATACATGCAATTTTCTTTTTCCTCGACTTTATGGGCTCTAAACATCAAATAGTTTTGAGTCTTATTGTTGTTTTAATCACATATATTTCAATAATTCCGAACCCAATTCACTTATTATTTCTAAACGTATATACGTTTCTATCCATAGCTCCCTTCATAGTTTAGATTGAAATCTCTAAACGATTGTATATGCGAGTAATTTACTTCTCAAGTAACTGCTCAACAAATGAGAAACCTAATTTTACTGCGTACATTTTTTTTATCATGCTCGCATTTATTTTCCACTATTATTAAATATACAAAATAAGAATGTGGTAATATATTTAAATAATACCCTGCTCCAATAAAATATTGCTCAGTAGATTTAAATGATGTTTAATATGAAGTTAATACCGTACTTTGAAATCTTGCATTCGACTTGTCTTTTATCATTATGTTATTACTACAAGTGCTGGTGGAATGACTGTTGGTAAAATAACTGTGGAAATAAAGCAGAACTATGTTTATGTGACTTGCATACACGCATCTACTTCTGTCTCTCACCGAATTATTTCTCCATCATTAAATCCTTAAAAAATAAACGCTTGTAAAGATTGAAGATTAATTTCTTATGTTTCCCTTCAAGACATATAATTCATTTTGTTCACAGAAGTTCAACATTGAAGGTCGTTTTAAACTGACGTTCGATTTCAATTTCGTTTCGACATTTTAATGTGGATAATGAAATTATCAATACTGACAAATTACAGCCTCTAGACATGACGGTAGATGGTTGTATCAGTGGTGGTCAACTTCATGGACACCATGCAAAAATGAAACAGCCAATTGATTTGCGTGCTCAAAAACCGTGTAACCTCTGTGCTCTTGCTGAGCACGCTCGATGACACGTTGGGTGAGGGCAGTTCTTATGAGCAATGTACTCGCTTGTGAAAAAAAACGACAATACTAAAATCGTTGCTGGACGAAGGCACTAGCCCGGATAAGTGGTTAAATCTCAAACTCTCACCTATGAAGTACTGGATTTCTGTCTTCAAATAGTTCCTCATATAAATGGACTGAAGAGTGTACATAATCACAATGTTATTATCAATTTTAAAAGGAGCAGTTAAATTTTAAATTGATTTTCACGAATTCTTCTCAGCTTAAATTTAAACTGTGATTATGATTCGGTTATTTGACATGGCCCGCTGCAATATTCGCAGTAGGGGAACTGAACCACCGTTACCCGAATGACATGGACATGTCCTTCCTGAATTTATTGATATGGCCATTAGAGCTATAAGCACACAAACTCCACCTTGCTGTTATATGTCACAGAGATGATACCAGTTATTTCAAGGGTTTCGCTACAATAACGCCATGTCGGTGTTCAATAATGGAAAATATGGAACGGTTATTTTATTGCAAAATTTAAATATACGTTGACATTCAAACCGTTATTTTCATGTCGTTGCCTTTCTGAATATGTATTTCCTGCCCATATGGTCTTTGCTTTCGAAATTCCTCTCAAGACTTTCTTCATCAGTAGACATTATTTACAATTGATTTTTTGTCGAGCGGAAGTGTTGAAAATGTAGGCATTAGTAACCTACATTCTCCATGTTAAGTATATGTAATATGTTGAGGAGAATGTCAAACCATTCAAGATCAGGTCATGTTGTTGTTGTTATTGTTGTAGGGTTTAACGCTATTTTTCAACACAAAAGATAGGCTATACATAGCAGCCAGCTATAAATGGTGGATGAAGAACAATGGAAAACCCCGGAAACAACCATCGACCTACAAGAAGCTACTGGCAAGCTTTCCAACATACCCACAATGGCCGAGCCTGAGACTTGATCCCACGCAGACAGAGGTGAAATGGCAGTGATCCGTAACGGTGAGTGCTTTAGACTACTCGGCCACTCGGGACCCCCGGATGAGATAAAAAATGTAATGGCGAGTTATACTCTGTCAATAACTACCTGCAGCGAGTGTCATTGTATAATTATTCAACGAGTTTTATTTTAAAAACTTATGCGAAATGAAAACAAAATTAAAATTAATATATCAAATTAATATATCACTCCATGTGGTTGAATGACGTCGTTGTGTGACGTTTCCATCTGCTCGAGTCTTAAGATGTTTATAACGTGATGTAATGATGCAAATTAATCATAAGATTATGAAGTAGATAAGTTATACATACTTTCTGGGGTAGATATATGGAGATATTTCATGAGTGAAGTGAAAATATTGTAATATCGTGACCTTCACCACTAATGACAATATAAAATGTTTCCGTATCACTAGTGGATACATCTACTCAAAACAACCTATATTTTCTTTTCATTATATATTTTAATCCTAAAATCCGTCGATTTGCGCTTGTCTGTATCATATGCATATGCAATTATCAGCCACATTACTGAATCGAAGAAAGAAATTTCAAAACATTAGGGACAGCGATATTTTACAAATTCAACGTGTAGATATCATGTTTCAGATTTTGTATTTTGTCCAAATAATGACTGTAATCGTACTAAAATGAAAATATAGTGTATTTATATTAACAAATTTTATGTACTGATTGATATTTTGGGGTGGGAGGACAGGACACATAAAAGACCGGTTCAGACTTCTAAGCTTAACATCTGTAAACAAGAGATTTTAATGATTGTGGGTTTACTTTTCAGGACTTTTGTTCTTGATTTTTTTTCTACATTCAAACGTAAATGTGTCTGTGATCTTGTCAAGGGGACAGTACAGGTACTATACGCTGTATCCAATGTTTGATTGTCATTTGATTTCTGTTTGTAATCAGCACTAATCAACATCTGATTTTTCGATTTTTTTCTCTGATACGAGTTAAAATGCTACTGACAAATTTTTATGACTATATTTAATCAGGAATTTTTTCTTCTACAAATGTGAGCTGTTTGTCTTAGAGCATTACCGTGTATACGATATTGTATGGACGACAAATAGAAAACACATGATTTAACTTATGTTACTCACATTTTCCATCATACATGTTAAAAAAAAACCTAATTACAAAAAGTTTAAGACGAGAAGTCTGCTTCCTGCTGTTTGGAGTTCGATTGTAGACAATTCTTCATGGCACCTACTTGATTGTACACTAGAGGGGTTTACAGCTGACACATTGTAAGATCTACACATCTTAATGTGGAGGGAGTTTGGGTGGTTGAAGGAAGCAAGGAAGGAAGGAAGGAAGGACGGAGGCAAGGAAGGGAGAGAAGAAGAAGAAGAAGGATAAGAAGAAGAATGGAAAAGTACTAAATATTGAAATGCAGGTTGGAATAACACACATAATAGCAGATATATTACTAAAATGGAAAAAAAGAGAATAGTTCCAGAGGTGATATCAGCACTGTGGCTATAAACTTGGTATCACCACTATGCCAATAATATCAATCCGCACACTGGTATATTTCAATATCTCACTACTATATAATGAAACATGTTAGTACTTGATGGCATTGATGTTACATATTAATGACGTATTTTATGTTATTATTTATAGCACATATATAGTTTTTTCAAAACGGCTAAAATCATAAAATGATAATGTTTGCTGTCTGATGCATCCGAAATCATTTCTAAAAGATGTATTTTCATTACCTTGCAGTTACAACCACTCCGTATATATTATTATTAATATCTTCCTTACGCGAACGCCGAATTTCTAACTTTTCCCAGAACAGCATAGCCATTGGTCAAATTCGGCTCGCGCTGAAATGTATTTTCGAAATTGTTAACTGAACGATCTAGCGTTTTCAGTTAATCAGTACTTTTAACAGTTTAATCCATATATTTCAAAGGTTATTGGTCTTTAAAGATATTGCATTATCAACTTGATATCGATTGCCTTTCTTCGCACATTGTGAACACATCTTCTCCGTCCGATTAATTTTGGACCTGTATATTCTATATGCAAATAGCCCATATCATAGAAAGACATGAAGTCAGATTCAAACATTGGGCCCGTCAATCTGGAACATAGGCCGTGGTTATAACAGACGTGATAGACTCATTGTACATTCCCTATAGAAATCATTTATAATTCGAGATTTACGACGGTATCAGAACATTCCATTGCATGCAGTTCAATTATTGCACAACGAGAGAAAGGTTTCATTTCGGGGTTAGTTTTCCCTGAAAAATGGAACATTCAGGTGCATAGTGTTGGTCTGACATCTTTGAGAAGGTCAGAAAATCAACGTGCCTATGATACATTACTGGGAAAATAAAATAAGTTCCTAAATACCAACGTGACAACAATGAGACTCGAAGATATTCCTTGATTAGAATTAGTATACAGTCCGTCAAGTATATACCCCATTGATAGCTGGTGCTGAAATCAATTACAATGTTATTCAAATTAAGTGCATGCCATTAAGAAACTTTATGTCTTACACAGACGCCTAATACCATGTTATATATATGTAAATTTAGGGTTATGCTTTAGAGTTAATTCCCTCACAAAGGATTATGTCTGATTTTTTTAAAGATAGGTACATCAAGACGACTGCTCACTTGTCAAGGAAGACATAAATCCAAGTTTTGCAATTTGCATATTATATTTAAGAACACTTATTGATATATAAACAAAATACAAATTTCCTTGCGCATGAGCTAAGTTAAGGAATAAAAGTATATAAAACTATATTATTTCATTATGTGATTTGATAATCCACATATATAAAATATCGTATTGTTTTCAAATTGTCTTTGCTCTCTTAGACCCAAAACAAAGTAATTTATATTCTAGTCAAATAAAACAGCTATAAAAGATAACACAATAAGCTCAGAAAATTTATGCCATGATTTCGTTGGTGAAAGTGGAAATTTATGATTAAACAAATTGTAAGTAAAAGTACCAACGATATGGATCGGTCGAAAAATATTGTGCTGTGAAGTACTTATTTAAAGTTCTTAACTTTGAGTAAAAACGTGGAAACCTGCTTCACTAAATACATTGATTTAAAATACGGGATATATATCACCATTTCTGTTACTTTTTGTATTTGTTCTAGGCCAGGTGAGAAAAACGCATACAATATTCAAAGTTTTATTTCCCATGGTTGTGATTGAATTAATATGTCTTGCACCATAGCCGTAGACCTCATTTTAATTCCTTATTAATCATAATTTGTTGTTTTCCTTACAGCTTTTCTTGTATGTCAGGGTCCATAAATATCATAATCTTAGGTTTGGAGGCAGGTATAACTCATCATACTGATGTTACTTGTATGCTTGAAATCTTCGACCTTCTTCTTTGCGCCAGAAAAATAATTAACAATATCACCTAAGCTGAAGTAAAATAAAAACCCTGCATACGCCGAGTTTATTAGTAAAGCTGCCTTCCTGAAAACATTAAAAAAGGAATAATTGTATGACATGATTTTGTGGGTCTGAAAATAATTGTGGTGAAAATAATTTGAGAAAAGTATAATATCATATAATCAAGGAAATGGGTGGGATCCGAGCTGTAGCCTAAAATATCGGGCATATAGTCTGGCATTTAAATGATGTTAGATATTTAACTCTACGTTTCTCGCCATGCACTTGTAACAATATGCCACTATGTTACCGTGACTGTAGGTTACTGCATTTGTATTGGAAAATGTGAACGAGTTTTTCGGATGGATTTACTGCACGACCTTGGGAGTGCATTATATTCATCCGACAAAACGAGTTCGAATTTTCCAACACAAATGCAGTAACCATTTTATTATATGCTCATTTTCTTGTTCTATCTAAGACTTAATTATATAAACAAAAACAAAGTAACAGAATGTATGCCGTATTCCAAACTAAATACACAGCGCAGATTCATCATTACACAACAACAACATTATTAATGCGCACATAACTCCGCCCAGATAACTTTAAACTCAGTCGCGCGCTAGACATCATTTTCGAAAGAAAGTGGCGATTTTGGTCTTCTTAAATAATGAAATTTTAATTCATTTTGTGAATGAATACGTATTGCAACAACTTTTCCATTTAGTCTGGAATGAAAGATTTTGGTGTTTTTGTCGGTTCTGCTAAATTTCGTGATAATGACTGGATTTATCTGTGTCAATACTACATGAAATACATTTGATTCTGCAAGTGTGTTTTGTTCTGTCATTGAATGTTTGAAATCATAATGTGGGGAAAATATGTAGTATATAAATTGCAGTTATCAAAAAGATGCAATGGAATATAATGTTTATTTCATTTTGTGTGCAGTAAGGACGATGTAATTGCACTTGGAATATATAATTGGCATTACACATGTGTAATCATGCTTGAGAACCCATGACATGGCTCATGTAATTCGGATTTACAGAACTAAGAAAGACATTTTGAGGAAATTCAGGATGTTGTTGTTGTAGGGTTTAACGCCATTTTCAGCACACGATAGGCTATATATGGCGGCCAGTATTAATGATGGAGGAAGAACCCGAGAAAACCCCGTAAAGAACCACCGACCCACGAGAAGCTACTGGCAAGCTTTCTCACATACCCACATTGGCTGAATCTGAGACTCGAACCCACGCAGACAGAGGTGAGATGGCAGTGATACGCAACGGAGAGCGCGTTAGACCACTCGGCCACTCGGGGCCCCGAGGAAATTCATGATGTAAAACTGTAAGTATATTTTTTTGCCATTCTTATTTCCAGCTAAAGAAGACAGTTTATGCCTTGTCACCTGCACGTTATTTGTAGGGATTTAGACATGTCTGACGTCTATCTCTAGCCTAAATCCGAAACAGTGTATCAAAAATGTTAACGAAGAATGTGGAAAGTCAGCTGGCATGTGGCAGTCCACGAAACATCTGTTCTATTTCATTAAAAAACAAATTTAATCAACCTAAACGTATGACGTCTACTACGTGAGTGTACATGATTCATTTACAAAGTATTTACTAATACAGTATTGGGCACACGTGAATACAATATGCAGTCAACGTGAGTGCAATATCGTAAAATAATGTACGATTCTGACAATATAAAGTTAACGGAGAAAAAATGAGCATATAATAACACTTGTTACTGTACACGGCGTACCCATACTTACGTCGCGTCGTGGTAAAGTCAAATGTACAGAGCACAGACTATCACTGTCCAATCGTCTCTATGAGACAATTTTTTCCCCAACGTCAAACCCGGTCAAGCAACAAACACGTATGTTTATAGCTTAGGGAATGAAACCTTCGTTGTGAAACCCAAATGTCGCGGAGCATAAATAATAGTCTTTTAGACACGAACAGAAGGGTTTCCTTAGTACTTAACAAGACAAACAAAAAAATCTGTATGTTTGTGTGTATGTTTTGTGTGTGTGTGTGTGTGTGTGTGTGTGTGTGTGTGATTTACGTAGCTTTAACAATTTTCAGCATAACATATATAACATATTTAATATATATACATATCGCTACGATGTCTGCAGTGTGGCGGTTGATAGTGATGTCTAGCACTGAGACATCATGCCGCATACATGTAGCATGATGTTCCACACTCAGTCACATTATCCTGACACCAGGCCGACCAGTCCTAACACTAAGCCCTTAATGATGAGCGCCTAGCGAGACAGTTGTTAACACCATTTTTATGTTTTTGGTATGACTCGGTCTGGGTTAGAACCCGCGAACTTCCGCACCCGAGGAGAACGCTGGTACCATTAGGGTACCGGAACGGTCCGAACGGTCAGAATCTGTATGGATTCATGTGATACGGGGTGATACGGGGATCGTCTTATAATCTAAGCTACTGTTAAATCTCTCTGACAAGAATATATAAAAATCATTTTTGGAAAGGAATGAGGTATTAAAGAATATTGAATCTATAAAACGTGCCCGATGTTGATTGGAAACACTAGTATTTGTTTTGGACTACACAACCAAATTATGAGAGAATCTCATATGAAATCATTATTGTAAGCTCTTGAATACTCAACTTTCTTCTTCCATAATGAAATATTTGTGTTATCCTTTGATTTTACAAAACCCCGTGGGAAAATGTTTGTATGACAGAACCATTAGGAGAGCCATTAAATAAAAGTAAGCCTTTTAAAAGTAAAATGTTGCTTGAGTAGGCGATATTGAGGTATTAGATGTTTTAGGGAGATGCAATCATACCATACCAAGCTGAAATATGATTGTTAATTTATCGCGGCGGTCCCTCATATGTATACCATTTAGTTGTTTGTCCCTGTTATGAGCATTGTACTGTTGAAGTGCAAGTGATGTTTAAGTGAAATTACTCGAATTTTGATTGGCTTATCTTATGAAATTTCAATGTAGACTTGGACTTCAATCGATAGTGTATAGCATAACCTACAAGATGAATCCTGAAAATATAGTCATCAGCAAGGATTATACAGCACAAAGAAGCTTTTACATGAAAATATAATTAAAGAGCAGGGTAATATTTTTTATATTGCAGGACCAATATTATATATTGATTTCATGTTTTGTAATAATTTTAATGAGTTGAGAAGTATAGCGATGGCATAGTTTTATTTTTTCACAAACGACCAATTTTTAAATGCTATATTTTAAACTATGTGGTTCCCGTATAATTACAGACGTATCATTTTGTTAAAATGAAAACAAAAACAAAGGAAAACAATATTAAAAATGTAATATTAATTGAAATATTTGTATGATTGATCTATTAACTATAATCTAGGTAGATGGGGGACACAACATAGACTAATACCCTCCTTCACACACTTATTATTTGGACAAAAGAGCTGGACGGTTTAGTGAATTTCTATACGTCATGTAAGAGATTAGATAATCAACAGACGGACAAGCATACGTAGGATATTTTACTATCCCCAACACTTTTCAAAAGATATTTGGGATGATAAAAGAGGAGTATTTTGAAGACATAGTACACAAATTGTTTATCAAGAAACATGATAAATTCACTGGTATATGAACCAAGGAAATTACCAGAAACGTTTACACATGTGTCCTCAACTTACCTTTTACTCACAAGTGATTCTGGGATTAGAAAAGGTAAAATAGGTAACTTTGCCAATTTTCATTGTTTTATACGTCTATATTAATAAAGTTTTCTAAATTATAATTAGAATTAGTAATATACAAAATGAATTCTTCGATTAACACTGACTTCCAAATGAAGATAAGCTCTTTGACCTTACCACTCATTTGCTTTTTCCTAAACAGGATTTTTTCATGTTTTGATTTATCTAGGATGTTACGCAGATATGACAACGGTTAATTACTTATCTACCTACATAACTAACTATCTACCAACCTGCGTATAAACATAGTCAGCGGCGATACTATACAAGTTACTCGTTTTGAATGAAGACCAAGCCAAATAAAGGAAACCAAACACTTTTTCATAAATCAGGAGCATGCAAATGCAAAACATACACTACAAAATGTAGTATGTAAGTTGTATCAGTGATTTACCACGAGATGTATAATTTTTTCAGTAAAAGGAATCGAGGCTTGCCGAGTTTCCTTTTACTGAAAAATGTATGCAACAAGTGGTATATCATTGATACAGCGTACATACTTGTACATATATTTTATTTATATCACATACAAATACATATATTTGCCCTTTGAACGGAGTTTACGATATACTACAACTGTGTATTAACCGAGTGAATGAATTCCTTACATCCCTGCCGAGTGTGTCTGGTACAAAATGTAGTTCTGTGCTTTTTGTTGATATTAACAATCACCTTTGCATATTGATAAGTTGACTGTTTTCTCCTTTGAGTTTCAATTTTTATTCACATTGATTAAATCCATAGAAGAAACACTTAATATTTAAACATGAAAGACGGTTTTAACGAAGAATGTAGAGCACCACAGCCACATGGTAAGCTCAGCTATTCACACGAGGCGCATGGCAATTAGTGTATAACATAAATTAAGCAAAATTACGAACCAACAAGAGGTAATTACAATATTTTAATATATTTGCAGTTGATCTAAGTGAGTATTAAGCTTTGATAAGAGTACTACTGACTACGAAGGTCTCTATATCTATATCTGGAAGGTTTGACTATAAACTTTAAAACGTGGGTTTGAGTCTCAGGCTCGGCTAGTGTGGGTACGTCAGAGGCTTGCCAGTATCTTCTCGTGGGTCGGTTGTTCTTCCCGGGGTTTCTCAGTGTTCTTCCTCCACCAGTTATTCTGGCCGATAGGTATAGCCTCTCTTGTGCTGCAAAATGGCGTTAAACAATAACAGCTCTTTCTCTCTCTCTCTCTCTCTCTCTCTCTCTCTCATCCTTTGGTCGGTTTGACTTAACTTTTCCCATCATTCATGAGTCCAGAGACATCGCGGGATGACACAAGCGAAAATCCTATATACTAGCCATTTCATAGATTTCTCCCGTTTCTTCCTAAGATGGTGAAGAGAGACATGCGGACATTTTCATTATATATAATAATAATCGATTTTTAGAACATTAAAATAGGTTTATGAAACAAAACAACAACAAAACATCAAGCACATCACAGCCTGTATACCGTATATTTACCGTATAATGACGACATGGTTTGCAACTTTGAATCATTGATTACATAAACACTGTAAATCCCAAGGAAAGTGCAGACATACCCTTACGAAGAACCATGTTCTTGTAGGTTACCTAATGTAAGTTCAGTTTCAAGGTTTTTATCCAGCCCAATGTCTTTGTCTATCTCAATCCAGATTTCTGCATATTTTGATCCTTATGCAAGAGAGTCCGAGACGGACTGGCAGTGGAAAATTGCTTATTTGAGTCCATTCCAGTTGTGTGCTCCCCTTGTCTCGATCATGTACGAACAGTATTCAAATTTGAACAACTTGATTTTGATTGGTTGCGGTGGTTTATCGCTGCATCCAGTGAACTTCACAGACCCAAAGTACAGAAATATCTAATGGATCCGCCAAGGTGTAAATATTTTAACATATCGGAACCTTCGCTTGCGAAGATGTATGACTGTTTGAAAAAAATAAAAAAACAACATATTTTTTCTTACTCTAGCAACCAAAACAGAAAAAGGGATGGGGTGGATGTTTTTACAGGACTATCGTGAGAATGGTCCTTTTTCTCAGAGGAGTTGGGTTACATTTGACTTTATGATACATGAAAAGACAATTGCGATGAAAGTTATATATGGAAGAAAGGCGCGATGATGTCTTTAAAGGCTAGAGTCATGGCGGTTTGTTTAGCGATGTTAATTAAATAAGCAACATACTTCAGCCGTAAACAGGACCGGATTAACCATTATGCACACTAAGCACGTGCTTAGGGCACCAGCCCGACAGGGTCACAAGAAAAGAATTCATATGAATTGTTGATGATGAAAATGAATGAATTATACATGTTTATTTCGATCGGCATGCACGAGTATTTTGGTTGAGAATGATGTCAACACTGGTATTATCCCACCTTTTCAGTTTTTAATATTATTTTTTGTTGAGTTTCACATTTGTGGGGTGGGGTCACCATCATATTTTCATTGCTTAGGGCCCTGAAAGGCCTTAATCCGGCCTTGACCGTATGGTAAAACTACATGTCAGAGAAATAAAATCTGAATGTACATCTAGGCCTAAAAATGTAAATGACATGGAATAAAAATAAAAGCCAGGGGATAACACTTGTTGGTTGTCATGGGATTCTCACCAATGTCTCCTGAGAGTAAAATTTTTACTGTGAAACAAAGCCATAGTTCTGCAGTGGCTACAGGGGTTCTAATAAAACACATTTAGGTAGTCGTTTTGGTTTATGATTTAAGAGCCTTCTTGCACTCATTCCCAAAGGATTCGACCATCTCTATTCAGGTTGATAACCTCTGACCTACGCTTACATACGTCTAATGTAAAAGTGTTACTTATTGATATTCGGCGGATTTCGGAAAGTATATACTTGTTTAATTCACTGTCAGTTACTGAATTTAACATAACTAAAGCGCTTATCAGGGTATTTAATAAAACTTGTTAGTCTACTAAAAAAATGGGCCGAAAATTGTTTGGGCAGATAAGCAATTTAAACCGCTATCCTGCCCGAGCTTGAAACGTTCGTGACCCACTGAATCAAAGTAGTACGTTTAGTGGCTGCATGTACAGCATTTGCTTTAAGTAAACAATAAGTTTAAGCTGGTTTTGTGTCAACTAACATCTTTTATCTTGTACCGAATGGCACACGCTAGTCAAAACGTCATACCGAATCTTCTTGTATATTTCTACATGCATCTGGAACTAAAAGGCCAACATTGTCGATGGTAGATATAACAGGAAGGAATTTCTATCGTTGGCAACACTACACTTTATTTGACAGTCGGGGACTAATCCTATGAATCGGTATCAAACTTTAATATGGATGCGATATGAACATAAACGAATTAGTCCTTTATCCACAGGACTCCAGCTAACACAGATATCAAATACCCTCCAGTGAGTGGGTATATCCCATAAAGTGATAATAAAGGATCGATTATCGATATAAGGTATACCCGAAAATTGTTTAAATAATGCAATAATATTACGGGAATATTGCTTCAATCCTTTTCTCCATACAGATAGATCAAGATACATACATACATACATACATACATACATACATACATACATACATACATACGTACGTACGTACGTACGTACGTACATACATAGAGGGAAAAAAATTCAGTAACAGGTCATCTCAACTACTGCGTAATATATATATATATATATATATATATATATATATATATATATATATATATATATATATATATATATATATATATATATATATATGTATGTCTGTATGTATGTATATGTGTGTGTGTGTGTAAAGGAAAATGAATCTTTTTGGAAAAGCGCTTTTTATGGGAGTGTGAAATAGCAAATATCATTTGAAAGTCGTAGATTTATCGTTAGAACTTTTATGTTGATCCGGTCTTCTAAAATAAGCCAACTCAAAGTTTGTCCTGGAAACCATGCTGGCCATATATCGAGTCTGAATCGTCTGACTAACGTAAGACTTATATATCTAAAATTCAACAAATTACGAGGATGAACATATTTTGGAGAAGATAATGTTGGCTACATGTATGAATACAAATAAAAACAGCATTATCGGAGAAAGTAGCGAGATTCGTATATATATATATATATATATATATATATATATATATATATATATATATATATAGAGAGAGAGAGAGAGAGAGAGAGAGAGAGAGAGAGAGAGAGCATTTATTAATAAATACTAGGAACACGTCTTTTAATTTGAAACTTAGTTATGTGGATAAACTTAAGTATTGGAGATATGTGGATCCTCCAGGATTTTTTACTGACAATCAACCACACTTATAACATTTTTGAGACTTTTAATTTCTCAAAGATTGACGTAAATTCCGTATATTTGGTAAATGCATTTACTATATGCGAATCTGATAGGCTGTGTACTTCCGTACATCCTTGCATAAGTCTCTCACAGTTGGTCCTTTCACAGAATTTCTTGTAACATGAACTACATCTGAACCGAATGAAGGAAAATTATTTGAGGAATTCAGATCAAACTGGAAAGTTACAGATTCTGGATGCAGTCCCCCACTTCCCGTAGGAAGAATCCATATGTGTCCTGAACACTCCCCTGCAAGCCCTCGTAGGAGGAAGTGGAGTTGGGCTCTACAGTCACATTTGCATCAGTAATTGATATGAACAATTCCTTGCATCCTAAATCCATATACACCGGTTGATGGACATGATAGGTTTCATATGGTGCTTCAGAATGATGGCTAAATGAGAAATAATGTTTCGAATCCTGAATGCAGTCAGCAAAGGTGGTGGGAGAGGCATATCTATATTGGTGTGGAAGAATAAGAAAACGAGGATGTTCGTGATAGCTTGCATCCCGAGTTTCACCATGTGCGCTCAGGGTTGAACAATAAGCATGACACACTCTTCTGCGAGTTGAAAAACAAACTGCTGTTCATGTTTTGCTTCCTTTTGTCGACGGAGAAAGGACTAGGTATTTTACCTGAGAAGAAGACGGATCGTTGCTAATATGCACTATTATGGCCTACTTTCACCTTTACTACCAGCCTTATCAATCGACTAATCAATGAAAGCTTCATGTTATCTTGTAATGAAAATATCAGTTTTTAAATGTCTGTAGAGGTTTACAGGTCAATAATAGTGCTAAAAGAACATGTGTTTTGAAAACTTACAGACACATAATCCGTGTGGGAGTGGTGGTGGTGGTGGTGGCAAGGGTGGCAAGGATAAATCTACTCGAGATTACCATGCTGTGTAGCCTGACACTAGAAGATAATTTGAGTGTTGATATCTCACCATGTTGGGGTTTGAGTCGGTGGGGAGCACGGGTGAAGAAATTATTAATATTTTTAATGAGAAATCATGAACAAAAAGCACAAATGGTTGGAGCCTTTGTGTCAATAAAGGCAGGAACATTTCAAACAATGACTGCGAACATCCGAGTCGAGGTAATCGAACTTAAAATGTCATTTGTTAATCAACAGATGAGAAAAGGGTACAAAGATCGGGTCATTCGGGATTGCGAAATCACTCCATGGTCCATCTGAAATGCCAAAGAGTGTTGCAGAGTTAAACTTTGGTTCAATACGAGAAAACTCTTCTTTTGCTCAAAACAGTTTGTAGAGATACCCATCAAAATGTCAGAGATCCAATATGAGAACTCGTGTAAAGGCGGGAATATTAAGATTTAGATTTTAGATGGCTACAGTGAGTCTGGAATGCTTGAAAATCTCAGATCCGGGAACCTCTTCTTATTGAAATGAAATAACGTTCATCGAAACAGCAAGTTAACTGGTAGGGACATTTACATGCAGACGTTCAGCTATCAAAGCCGGGTTTGTGAACATCTCAGTGTGTTCTTTCACCGCCAGAAATATGACGCCCACACAGATGGCTACGAAAAAATATTTTTTGTCAAAGGTGTGGACAAAAGGGTCTTGATGCATCGTAATGCAAGGTAACATTCTCCAGTACAAATTGCTAGTTAGGGTTAGAAGGATATCCAGTGCACATAAAACAAGAGAAAAGCAAGCACTTATATGAAGACAAAAAAAAAACTTGTGGAAGCAACGATTTCACTTAACGCTGTCAACAGATACTACTCGAACGAACGTGGCTAAGATGGAGACAAAGCCCTCTACTACTTTTTTTTTGCACTCAGATATGCATTACCTAGCTACAAGGCGAGACTACGTTTGCGGTCCTGATGCCTTCCAAACCTGAGCGATGAGCCACCCAAACTCAGAGTGAACATAATCCCAGTTCACAAAACGTGCTGAAAATGGCTGTCCTCAGCGGTTAAAATGAATGTGTCCATAAGAAAACCTATACCATTTTCTGTCCTCGCCGTATCTTCCCGCAAGCACTCAGCTCAATCAGTCTGATCTGAAGCATGTCAATGAACAGGTCTTGCATCATTTGTCCATCTTTGCAATTTTAACGGCCATCATAGGCTTTGGGGCTGCAAAAATAACAACAACAGAAGACCGTGTTTTAAAACAGTATCTTTGCCATTTTTGTGATTAAACGTATACCCACCTACATCCCGTTACAGGATGATACTTCATCCTATAATTGGCTACCTTTGACCCATACTTTCTCCCTGACACATCTTGAAAAGTTGGTGACATCCTTTGTGGTAGTTACAGCCTTTCAATAAACGTATTAAGTAATACAGGTTGGAACGGAAATTTAACAAGTCGGCGTTGGAAAACGTAACGGATCTCATAGCATAATGTGCTAACATGATACTACTGGAGACACAGAATAAAAAAAGACGAGTGGATCTTTCTTGCAAAGATGCCATCAAGGGACCAAAGAAGTCTTTAACAATTTGGATAACAACCACAAAACTTAAAATTCCAGGCTAAAGTTCGCGTTGCTACCATTGACAGCAAGATTAAAATACGTAGATCACTTTTCTATATATTGACCATTTCCTCTGTTCAGTCAGTATGCAGTATGGTACGGAATACTATTGTTTAAAAATAAACTTAATATATCAAACACGTAAACAAATCGAATTCAGACGTCACTTTCTGCTAGAACATCGTACACATAGGATGAATCAGCAAGTGCACATTTCTCGTAAGAGAACAATTCTGAAAACTTCAACCGTTCACAATACTTGAAAGAAAGCTGGTGTAAAATTTGCTCGCATAAGATTTCAGTAATCTGTATACTCTTAGACAAGACGTCCATAATCGATAGTTTTACATTTCATCAGGACCCGCTGACATATACTATCAATTGCTGAAATAATATCTGATACAGGCTGTTCAACCACTTGACATTTTCAGTAAATTTTGAGAAACTGACAACTTCCTTTTTCATGGAGACAAGTAACAGTGATTACGAAGCCCAACCAACAAAAGACCATACAGGCCCTTTCAGATATCGCCCCATAGAGCTAACAATCTATCTTTACATAACCATGAAACGAACGAAAAATGAAGTCTCCTCTGATATCTTCCAGAAGGTTTTGAGACGCTAGAAAAACAACAGTGGACTATAAAGTCAGACGAAAGATTCATCATACTGATATAGCATTCAGTAGCAACTTTACTTCTTGAGAAACTTGTTGATGAAATATGGAAGTATGGCAGATTGAAAGTCCGATTCGATATTGATCTTGTCCTAGTGCAGTATTTCCCAACTTTAAAGGTTGTCACCCAAATCAGCGTCACGAGCACTTTCTGGAGATTCGAGGAGGATTGACATGATTTATTTTTGGAGGGTGGCAAAACTTATCAAAATGTGGAACCGGGGTCGTGAGGCTCAAAAACGAATATTTATTAGGGTCACGGCTAGGAAAAGTTTTGAGCCATTGGTCTAGTGAGCAGGCTTTATCTGTAACGTCTTGAGAAATATAAATTTAAGACTTAAGCGTAGAATCCACCCATCATTAAAGCTATCCCCAAAAATAATGATTGTACCTGACGGCGTTACATTGTTAGCTGCCATTTTTCAAATCAAATTTTTCACAATAGTCAGATTCCTTAAAACTAGAAGTTTATGTTTATAAAGTAGGCATTCTATTTGGTGTCTCATCAGAATTCAGAAAGATCCAGAGTGGGTTGAAATTTTCAAAATATTCAATTGTTTGCATGCACCTATATCGATTAAACACAACTCATAATGATGCAAAATTCTAATGTTGGGTACAGGACTTTAGAAAGATATCAACCTGAATATGGTATTTATTGTGAAGGATCTGATATCTAATGTTTGATACGATAAATAATCAGCGACTTAGACTTTGTTTGGAAGCAAATAGACCCGCCCCTTCAAGACGCCTCTATGTTGAAGAAATGTTATCGATCATTATATTTCAGACGAAATAACTTGGCTTTTCAATATACCAAATAAGCTATCCCTCTGTCTAAAAGCGGAAAGAAACAGTCTTACTCATATTGTGGAATAGTCTATTCCAAACATATCGCATATATTTTTATTTACCACCTTAAAAAAGAAATAATATTTCCATTTTGCCACTTCAAAATGTCCACTACGAATCCTCTCCTTTTTCAGTGTATCTCCATCGAATTCAAAGTCTGCTATCATTGGCCATACATCCCTGTACACAGCAGTTATGAAATCAGGAGACAAGACCCCGGCTACTGTTGAAGCATTCCAAATGTCCATGTCGAACCGGTAACTAGGTAAACCTCCAACATTTAAGCTAAGATATTATCGCATTTGCTATATGTGTCCATTTGTGGAGTGCACCTAGCATTAGGAAAGTTATGCCTCACGTAGTAGAGTGCTGTAAAACTAGTTGCAGAGTGAAAAAGGTACTCATTAATCAATAGTTAATAATGTACGCTGTATGATTCATATACCACGAGATTTATAAACACATTTCATCCAAACGAGACTAAACGAGGCTTGTCGAGTTTCCTTTAAATGAAACATTTATATTTCGAATGGTATATCAAAGATATATCGTAATACTATATCAAACACAAATGAACAGATGCAGGCAACGGTATGTTGACGGAATGAATGAACTCAGCACATCCCTGTCCAGTGTGTCGGCTAAAAAATGTAGTTCCTTACCTTTTTTCAGCTAATCACAATCCTCTTTGCAAATTTGTTTCTGTTATTTATTTAACTCCTATTTCATCATATTGACAAATTTAACTCCTATTTCATCATATTGACAAATTTCTGAATTAAACATGAAAGATGCTTTAAATGAAGAAAGTAGAGCACTACACACACGGCGTGGTTAGCTACTTGAACTCGGAAAGCGCAGTCATTAATTTGAAGGCGAAAATATTTAAACGAGTGAGAAATGTAAACTAGTCAAATGATGAAACAAAACAAGTGCATTTACAGTTCTAAGTTATTATTATGATTTGATTAATATTGCTACCGACCATGCAAGTGTTTCTATCTTCCATTTCTGTCTATCCTTTTTTCGTTGGTCATTACGAGTGCAATTTATCATTGAATAGGTCAAATGACAGTCGAAAATTCCCCAACCCGAGAGAGAGAGAGAGAGAGAGAGAGAGGCTTTTAATGTTAAATCATCTATTTGAGAACCCTATTAATGGGTTTTGTAAAATAATAAGAGAAAGAAACAAAAAATAACAAAACAAAGATAGCATCAAATAGATTACTGCATGTCAGTTTCTCTTAACCAGGAAATATACCGTCTCCACAGGCTATTACAACTTTGTATCATTGGCATTGTGAACACCGAATTAAAATTCCATGGAATGTGTACACCTAACCTAAATGTTTTTGTGGTCCACTTGGTGTAAGTTCAGTTTTTTTTCTCTCTCCCCACAATTTTCTCCGTATTGTGTCCCTTATGCATGTAGAGAGAGAGAGAGAGAGAGAGAGAGAGAGAGAGAGAGAGAGAGAGAGAGAGAGCAGATAAGATTTCGACGAAATTGTGTATCCCAAGTTTATTTAATTGAGAAAAAACATGGATTATTGGATATTTTTATTGTCATTTTGTAACTTGACTGTTCGTTTTGTAAACCAGGTTTTGATCTAGATCCTGACCTTGATTCAAAATTAATAGCAACAACGTAAATAAGTTTTATTTTTATTCTAAAATGATGGGTTGTTGTCAAGCTCATGACCGGACTACGTGATTAAGAAGTAAACAATTTTTTTATAATTTTAAAAAAGATTGGTTTGTCATGTTATGGCGTACGTGATATAAACATGATCACGTGCCCCCACCCCCACCCCGTTTTCGATTTCGCGGCTTGGGGATTTTCGAAGCTGCGTTTAAGAATGCGATATAACCTTCGTTTTTGGAGAAATAATCTCAGCTGGGCTATTACAGTGGAAAGTGACTTTAGTGCCGTTTGGAGTTATTTCAAATTACTTGAATTCAAAAGAATTAATTCCTTTTTCCTGGAAAATACGTCTGCTCATGTGAGATTCTTGAACAAAAAAAGCTCTCATAAAAAGGGTTATTCAGATTTCAAAAACTGGAGTGATATTTCTTGTTTCTACAAGGAACTGTAGACTTCAACACACTACAGTTGACAGCATAAGTCATCGTCTTCCATCTTGAATTCTTCGTCGGGAATCGAACTTGAAATCATTAGAACATTTTGTTATTAGGACTTCTAAAATATTATTCGTGGATTATTCTTGGATTATTTTTGGATTTGATTCTTAAAACCGTAAGTCCATATTTTGTTTTTATTTTTACAGAATATTTCCAGGGACATAAATAAAAAAATAATTTCAGAGCTTGTTATTTTCACTCTTTCTTTTACTGTTTATTGGAGCCTAAACACGTAACAATGTGTGTGTGTGTGTCTGTGTGTGTGTGTGTGTGTGTGTGTGTGTGAATGGCCTAAGAACAGCTAGTGTGTTCTCTTCTTTACAATAATAAAAAGTGAACTTTTTCTCTTTCGTCTTGAACTGAATATTGCGTCTCAGTGCAATTGTCAATGTCTCGGTGTAATTGTTAATGTCTCAGTGTAATTGTCAATGTTTCATTGTAATTGTCAATGTCTCAGTGTAATTGTCAATGTTTCATTGTAATTGTCAATGTCTCAGTGTAATTGTCAGTGTCACTTTTATTCAGTATAGCATTCTCTAACTAAAGTTGTAACGTTTCACCATTTTCACTGCTTATCAAATTGTACCATACTAATATGAGTCGTAAAGCGGAATTTGGTGGTCATACTTTAGCGTATTTATGCAGCAGCCAAAAAGACCCTGAACAAAACTTTAGATATAGGGCATCTAAATGAAAACCAATTTAAGTGCTCATTTAAATTTTCGCTCCAACCTGAAAAAGTTAGAAGTATTTTCAAATCTCTGATTCATTCATTGTGTAATTTTCATCTATATATTCTTAAGAGTAGTTTGGAATCCAGGCACTTCATTGAAAATATTGTATTTTTTGAACTTCACATCTTTAAAAGTTCTACCAATATTCCAAACACATCTTCTGTGCCTTCATATTAATTAACAAAGCAAAAGAATAGCCGAATATGGTACGTCGGGTTTCAGGCAGACTCTCAACAACTGATTGCAGGCTACAATCATGCAGTCGAGTAAATCACATTCAGAATCTCACGCAGTCTGGTCAATGCCAGCAGACAGTATTTTTTACAGGCAATTGTTCAGTATGATATATGACGCGTTTTCATGAATATTTTCAAAATATTATTATTACTAAATTAATGACTGGAAATTATTCAAAGTGTGTGAATCATGGCCATCTGTTATACAATCCCTACACGCCACATGCAGGTAGTAAAGTGTGCGTTCCATGTCAAGTGTTTTGTTTTTACTATTTGACATGCGTTAATATCGATCTTAAACGTTTACATGAAGCCACAGTGTCACGAATAGTGACAGTAGCCTTTTTAAAGTTTAAAGAATGCCGCAGTGTAACTAATAGTGACAGTAGCCTTTTTAAAGTTTAAAGAATGCCGCAGTGTCACGAATAGTGACAGTTGCCTTTTTAAAGTTTAAAGAATGCCGCAGTGTAACGAATAGTGACAGTTGCCTTTTTAAAGTTTAAAGAATGCCGCAGTGTCACGAATAGTGACAGTTGCCTTTTTAAAGTTTAAAGAATGCCGCAGTGTCACGAATAGTGACAGTTGCCTTTTTAAAGTTTAAAGAACGCCACAGTGTCACGAATAGTGACAGTTGCCTTTTTAAAGTTTAAAGAATGCCGCAGTGTAACGAATAGTGACAGTTGCCTTTTTAAAGTTTAAAGAATGCCGCAGTGTAACGAATAGTGACAGTTGCCTTTTTAAAGTTTAAAGAATGCCGCAGTGTAAAGACTATTGAGAATAACCTTTGAAAGTCCAAAGAATGTCTCATGATGAAAACCAATAGACCTTTTAAAGTTGAAAAAAACATGCCGCATTGTAAAGTTTAGTGGCAGTGGTATGTTGAAGTTTAAAAAATGTCGTAGTAGAAAGACTTTTGACAACTGCCCTTTAAAGTTTTTAAAAAATGTCGCAGTGTAACGACTAGTAACAATAGCTCTTTAAAGCTCAAGAGCATGTCGCAGTGTAACAACTAGTGACAATAGATTTTTAAAGATTAAATAATGTGGCTGTGTAACGACTTGTTACAATAACCTTTAAGTAATAACAGAATTCCTTGTAAGTTGTTTGTTCATAGATTACATAGAAGTTTGACACGGAAAATATTTTCACGTCAATTTCGCATTTAATCTAGATATAAATGCGAAATATGCACCAAACCAATATTTCTTTGAATAGGGAATCTTTACCTGGAAGAAATGGCCAGCTCGACCAATATAAATTTATGATCTAGGAGAAGATATTGGTCTTCTAATTTGTTCGCTGTATAAACGGCGAAGGGTTTAATGAAGCAGATCTATTATGTAGTCTTATCGCCACCCTTATGTTCCGTTGTAAGAAGCAAGACATTACACAACGACGCTACTTACCGCACATGCATCGAAGAAAAAATAGCCGATGTGGTACCATCGGTGAACGTCTTCCCGTTAAACTGGTTATAAAGTGACTGCTGAATAGAGACATGCATAGTTCTGTTATACCCATAGTTCTGTTATACCCATAGTTATATTATACCCATAGTTCTGTTATACCCATAGTTCTATTATACCCATAGTTCTATTATACCCATACAAACAGTCAAAATATTATGAGGCATTTATTCCAGTATATCTGCTATTCACAGAGTCAGACTTTAGATTCAAATGCACCGGATATCTGGCCATTTTGTTTTATTGTCTGCAGTTTTGAGGCAACACTTTCATTGTCTCATAATTCTACAATGAAATAATGCACTAAAGTGAGAATACCCCATTTGGTGGCAAAATGTAAGCGATTTTTAGATGAATTGAACGCAGTATATTTGTATCCTGTTTGCTTTCAGTTAGTGGACAAACGAACCATACTATCCATCAACATTGAGTCTTGAATTGAAACTTAAATACGGCATCAATTACACGTTGAATCAAAACCATAACGAAGCCAATGCATTTTTAATTTAGCTAACTTTTGAGCATTATCACAACAACTCGGTAACTGAATCTAAAAATAGGACAAGCTGGTATTATTTTTAAGTGGCAGAATTTTATGCGTACAGTCAATCAGTTGTCAATTATTAATAATTGCTGTGCTGTAATTTACGTTGGTCGGTGGCTTTCTGGACGGTCATCATTACTTTCATGCACGCAGTCATTGCTGCGTTTTAACAAGTCTATGACAATCAAATTATGTCCATATGAGTACACCGGCTGTCTTTTACCGCTACATTGCACGAGAATACACAATTTAGGTACTAATTAACGGGGGAAATAATTTTATTATATACGCTAGGCTTACATTACTTGTCGGTTTTCTTTAATATAATTCAAAACATGGTATTAAACATAATGTAAAAATGACCAGATTGTAATAAATCTGGTTATGGCAGGAAACATTTTTTATTATTTATTTAGACGCGTGGGTACTTTTCGTAAGTGGCAATTAGACTTCGACTGCATTGTTGATGTTAGCATGGCATCATCAGTCAATCTGGACTAAAAAAATAGCCAACATATTCGTGCCACGAGTCCCTCGACGGCTAGTACTTGCACCCAGAGATATCTCCATACTAATAACCATTTAATTTAACGACATGAGCAAAATATTACGATTTTGCTTTGGCAAGTCGATAGTTTTCTGCTTTGTAATCTTACTAGTAACCACGTACAACCTGAATGACTCCTTTGTAATCTTACTAGTAAACACGTACAACCTGAATGACTCCTTTGTAATCTTACTAGTAAACAAGTACAACCTGAATGACTCCTTTGTAATCTTATTAGTAAACAAATACAACCTGAATGACTCCTTTGTAATCTTACTAGTAAACACGTGCAACGTGAATGACTCCTTGTAAAATAATTAGTTGTCCAATAGCGTTAATACTTAAAAATCGTGATGTAGGTTCACATGAATTAGATACCGTTAGAATTTCTTCTTAGAAATTGTCATAGCATGCTATGCATATAAATACACTATGCCGGACCAGTAAATGTATAGATTTACATTCTGTTAAATTTAGAACAGTTCTTATTTTTCAGTCAAATGTCACATTATCTTGCTGTAGTATTGGGTAGATATAGAAAAATACCTGTTGAAGAGAGATTTTGCATATAGCGGGGGCCCCGAGTGGTCAAGTGGTCTAAAGCGCTCTCCGTTACTGATCACTGCCATCTCACCTCTGTCTGCGTGGGTTCGAGCCTCTGATTCGGCTAATGTGGGTATGTGAGAAAGCTTGCCAGTAGCTTCTCGTGGGTCGGTGGTTCTTTCCGAGGTTTTCCCGGATTCTTCCTCCACCATTAATACTGGCCGCCATGTATAGCCTATCGTGTGCTGAAAAATGGCATTTAACCCTACAACAACACCAACAGCAACAGCATACAGCGTTTTAAATTTGAAATAGAGTATCACTTCTGTCGTGTTTGTTCTTTGTACCGTTACATCAGAAACTCACATTTATCCGTGCACTTTCGTCCTACATTACGCAGAGTTGAAGCTCCGTTCTTGTCAGCGCGAAAATATCTTAATTAGAATATATATATATATATATATATATATATATATATATATATATATATATATATATATATATATATATATATATAAGGAATATGGGCTCGTTTGTGCAGGCAAGGCGATGTTTGCCGTTCACCCGCAGATCTGGATTCAAAACTCCGATGAGTACGAATTAAAAATTCTCTAACCTGTATGCTAGTATTATTTGTATTAAAATATTAAGTCTGCCTCTATATACATTAATTATCATGTATTATTAAAATGCATGTGGATATTATCCAGCATTCTTCTATAGGAAACAGTGGATAATCAGTTCTATATGCCTTGATTTCTTTCACAGGAATCCGGAATGACTGTGTAGATACATGAGAATGAATTATTTGGTCGTCATGCGAGTGTGTTTGCCACACCAATTTAATACAATCATGTTTTGGTGATGGGTTTTTAGTCGTGAGAGAATAAATGTCTCTCTCTCATGTGTCTCTTCTTTCTCGTATATATATATATATATATATATATATATATATATATATATATATATATATATATATATATGTGTGTGTGTGTGTGTGTGTGTGTGTGTGTGTGTGTGTGATGTGTCACCGTACAGTTGAGATACAGAATTTGAACAGCAACTATTAGCAGCATTTGAACCTGTGGATTTCGTACATACAAACCTGATGAAGAGTGCACCAAGGTCATGTGAACTTGGTCCAGTTCCAACATCACTGCTGCTTGAGTGCTTAGATCCAGTATTGCCTTCACTAACTGATGTTATTAATACCTCTCTCTCATCCGGGGAATTCCCATCATTTTTCAAAACTGCCATTGTAACGCCTCTGCTGAAGAAACCAACACTAGACCATAACGATTTAAAGAACTACCGCCCAGTTTCTAATCTCCCATTCATATAAAAAAAAACTTAGTAAAGGTTGTTCTATCCCAGCTTGTATCTCATCTGAATTCAAACAGTCTTTTTAGCAATGTACAATCTGCATATCGCCCTTGCCACAGAATTGAAACTACTCTTGTAAAAGTAGTTATTGACATTCTCTCTGTGTTGCATAGCGGAAAGATTACAGTCCTCACCCTCCTTGGTTTGTCTGCAGCATTTTACACAATAGACCATGATATATTACTTCACCGTCTCCAGCATGTATTTGACATTCATGATACAGCCTTACTGTGGTTCAAGTCATACTTGGTCAACAGGACACAAATTATATATGCAAATGGAATACACTCCAGCCCAGTTGATCTATGTTGTGGTGTTCCACAGGGGTCTGTTCTTGGGCCTGTTCACTTCATTCTATACACTCAGTCGCTCTCAAGTCTCATAGATCATCATCCAGTGTCTCACCATTTGTACGCTGATGGCACCCAAATATACAAATCTAGGCACCCAACTGAAGTTGATGCTACCATCCAAGGTGTAGAGAGGTGCATTTCTAATGTGTCATCATGGATGACATGTAACAAGCTGCAGATGAATGATGATAAAACTGAGGCCATTCTGATCACAACACAAAGACTTTCTCATTCACATCCTTTACCTCAAACAATAAATATCAGCAACACCAACATTAAATTCACACAATCAGTACGAAACCTATGTGTTACTTTGGACAGTACTCTCACATTGCACCAACATGTCATGAGCATATGCAAGGCTGCATATCTTGAGCTGAGACGCATCAGTTCAATTTGCAAATATCTTTCAGTTGATGCCACTAAAACACTTGTGTGTTCATTAGTACTTTTAAGACTGGACTATTGTAACTCAGTTCTGTCTGGTTCATCTCAATATCTACTCCAGAAACTTCAAAAAGTTCAAAACACAGCTGCTCGGATCCTACTTAGAGTACCACGATCAGAGCACACCTCCATGCTGATCTGTACCCTACACTGGCTATCCATTCGATCCAGAATCAAACACAAAATTTGTTCTCTGTACTACGTTTCATTGTCGGACTCTAGTCCAACATACATATCCAACCTCACCTATGTGTACACACCAGCAAGATACATACGCTCCTCTTCTTACAATCGTATACTCATTATTCCCACTATGAAAACAAAGTCATATTTGACAGCGTTCTTTTGCATATCAGGGCCCAGCAACGTGGAATGAATTGCCCACTGAACTTAGACACAAAGACACAGTGATCCCATTCAACAGTACTCTCAAATCTCACTTATTTCGACTGCAAGAACAAACTTAAAGACCTAATAATGTGTCCTACCTTAAATATTCTCA
Source organism: Sinohyriopsis cumingii (assembly GCA_028554795.2). Lineage (NCBI taxonomy): Eukaryota > Metazoa > Mollusca > Bivalvia > Unionida > Unionidae > Sinohyriopsis > Sinohyriopsis cumingii. The sequence continues at coordinate 35,596,399 of CM068831.1, read as the reverse complement.
GCATGCTTTTTTGTTTTCTAATTTGATGATGTTTATATTTGTAATCATATCATTATATATTTTTTATCTTATATGTGTTGTCTAATTTTGTAAAGCGCTTAGAGCTTCTAAAGATTAGGCGCTATACAAAGTCCTCATTATTATTATTATTATTATTGTTATTATTATTATTTGGATTTGTAACGTAGCTTTAACAATGTGTCAGTCATATCGCTACGATGTCTGCATTGTGGCAGTTTATAGTGATGTCTAGCACTGGGACATCATGCCGAAAACATGTAACATAATGTTCCCACTCACATTATCCTGACACCAGGCCGACCAGTTCTAACAATAACCTATTAATGCTGAGCGCCAAGCGAGGCCCCTGTTAGTACCATTTTTGTAAATCTTTAGTATGACTCGGCCGGGGATAGAACCCACGACCTCCCGCATCCGAGACGGACGCTCTAACCAATAAGCCACCGGTGTGTGTGTGTGTGTGTGTGTGTGTGTGTGTGTGTGTGTGTGAAGAATGAATTTTGACTTATATGAAATAACAGCTACAGGAATGAAATGTAACGTCTGTTTAATTAGGCTGGATATACTTAACATTAGCTGAAGGTCCAGTCAGTCTAAAATAATCCTACATTGTATAGGTTCAACGCATTTTGTTACGCTATAATAGCTGTCCTATTAAAAGGGGTCATGGCATAGATATCTAGTAGAAAATTACCCTATCACTAATTCAACACAAAGCAACAGTTTGACCGGTACATATATATCTACTAGAGGTGCAGAGGTTTAAGAGAACATATTCTCCTTATCAAATAATGACAGGAAAAGGCATGTTATTGATTTTGGTTTCAGTATAATACAATTATTGAGATTCCATCGGTGTCCGGTAGTAAATGGCTTAAGGAGCTGACTTGCGGTAGGTGGTAAATTGCAAGTGGTGTCTCGAGGTTTTAAATACATTACGTTGGCTAACTTTATTGTGTTCTGGTGATTACAATAATTTTAACTTGTGTAAGCTTTTCCCTTTTGAGTTATTTAATCAGAGACAGAGCTCTCTACAACGCTGTTTTACATTCAATCACATAATCTCACAGAGGGTTACCTGCCTTAGTTAGCATAACACCATTGCAACTGCCGTGTAAATTTGGTGATGAAAGACCACCTGGAGAGAATCGTAATCGTTGGCAACGACTTCACACTCATTGTAGACTGCGTTTACTGTTTTATATTTTCTACAATATCTTTTCTGCGAAATGCAAATATTTTGTATTTGTTTTCATGTAGCGCACTGCCGATGTTATTATGAGGCAGAGTACAAAAAGCGTCACACGACAACTTTGAATCGCTCTGGATCTGTCATAAACAGTTTGTTCCTTATATCCTTGTTTATGATTGGATTTGGGTCTGTGATAAGAGAGGTAAGGTGGGATCCGGTCAAGGTACTTGTGAACTAATGCACTGAGACGATGTACTAAACTGTAGATTACCCAGGGTAAAGACATCCTCACGACAGCGATATACTCTAAAAGATTGTAAGCTGTGAATATCTCAGTGGAACATGTTCCAAAGTTCATAGCTCTGCGGTTAACAGTGACTTATTTATCATGTATTTTATACTGAGATATTGAAATATATCAGTGGGAGAAACTAACGATGATACCACAGTGGCAATACCACTTTTATCGCCATAGTGGCGTTTCACTTTTATCGCCATAGTGGCGATATCACTTTTATCGCCATAGTGGCGAAATCACTTTTGGAACTATTGTCTTTTTCATTTGGATAGTATATCTGCCCTAATGTATATGGTTCACCCCTATATTAACAAATTTAGACCGAGGTTATTTTATTCGTTTGCTTCTCTCACTCCCCATCAGAGTAGATAGATCTTAAAATGTGTCAACATTGTTCCCCTCTAGAACAGATTTATAAAATCGATGAAAAGGCACCTACTAGACTGCTTGAATGAACTACAAACAACAAAAGCATGCGTCAAGTATAGTTTTAAAACGAAGTTAGTTTATCACATGAAGCATGCAAATTGTCACTGACTGAACTGACACGACCAGTTGCTATTCGATATTCTATGTCACCCGTTCATGGTCGTATACATGTTAGTATTCAAGCAATGACAAATTAGACACATTTTTAAGAAATACTCTTAATTGCAGATAGTAAGAAACATGTTTATATACAACCTTGGCTGTCATTACACTCATAACCATGTTTGTAAACGATGGAGAAATCAGTCACTAACTAGCTTCGACTGGAAAGCGAGACCGCTTAACAATCGACCTTAGGGTGCAGTGTCTTTGAACGAAATAGACTGCAAGGCCGCCAGCACACAAAGCTTCACGTTTCACTGCAGAAATAAACAAAAATAGCAGACAAAACCTTTACAAGAACACACACAATTATTAAAAGCTGCAGCTATATGACGACATGCTTTTGAGGCCAGTTGGAGCATTCTGTCACGTTGATATAGTACCCACCGCGCAATGTTGTTAACAATCTTCACAGTATCAATCCGCGCAAGAAATGTTTTATCGAAAATAAAAGTCTCTCCATGTTCGCACGAAAATATATATAATTAAAAGGTAATCTGCGTTTTTTTGCGTGGAAATAAAGAAATATTTTCACTCGTGAAGTGGAAACATTTTGTATTGTCACTCATGGATTCGCCACAGGTGACAACATACTGTTTCCGCTTCACTGGTGAAATGTATCTGCTTAAGAAACTCAGATATCCTCTGTATCCATGATGTAATAATACGATGTTAAAAACTTTTGGATCTGCGCGACATTAATTGAATTTATAAAAGCGGAAGTCTATGCATTTTAATTGTGCAAATTCGTGTGTATTATTACGCGAGTGATTGTTAAAGCAACCCTGAATCAGAGACCTCTACAGCCGATTGCTAAAACCGCTCCGGTGGCCTAGTGGTTAGAGCGTCCGCCTCGGATGCGGGAGGTCGCGGGCTCGAACCCCGGCTGAGTCATAACAAAGACTTACAAAAATGGTACTAACAGGTGCCTCGCTTCGCGCTCACCATTAAGAGGTTAGTGTTAGGTCTGGTGAGCCTGGTGTCAGGATAATGTGAAAGGATGTGACATCATGCTACATGTCTGCGGCACGATGCCCCCGAGCTAGACATCACTATAAAATGTCGCACTGCAGACATCGTAGCGCTATGACTGATATGTTTGAATTTAGAATCTGAATTTTGGGTATCTTATTCTGTAATTTCAATGGAGGATCAAATAATATATGTATTCTGGGATTACCTTTTAAAGCAAATAATATCTTAAATAGAAACACTTTTTTATATTAAATTAATGAAACTAATTAGGAACTCATCCATGTAAACAGATGAAATTGAATATTCAGGCTCAATGCATATATTTCGAATGCGAATCATCTGCTATGTCATTTTTTTTTTTGTTATTGTCCAATTCTGACATTCCTGATTTTAGGATACCTCATAAGCACAATTCCGTTAATAATAATAATAATAATAATAATAATAAGAAGAAGAAGAAGAAGAAGATGATGATGATGATGATGATGATGATGATGATGAAGTATAATTATAATAATAATAACTCTGAGATGCCGAAAAAGGCATCCATAAAATGTTATATTTTAGATATTGAGTCCTGTTCCCGATTCTATTCAAGCTTTAATTCTCTGGTTCAAAAATCATCACAGCAAAAATAACGGGAATTATACCTTTCATAAACAACATTGTAATCCGGAAGTACAAGTCATCTACCGTTTTTTTTAGCAAGATAGCCTTTGCATTATAGCAATTTTGTGTACTAAAATATCGTTCAATTTTAGTGAATATTTTCTCTTGCAAGTTTGAACTCACGTTGAAGAAAATAAACATAAATTAAATGTTGAATTATCAGCATGCTGTTGGTTACATTGATGTGCTTCAATGGAATTTTTCAACCTATTAGTTTCGTATTGCCTATGCGGAACTAATCGACCATTGTAAAGGTAAGAGGACTGAATACTATATTTAGACGTTTGGTCCGTCAATCTTACAAATTAGTCTTTGAACATTAAAAGACGTGATTTGTTCGACTTGCATTACCTGCAGAATTCAAGTTGTGTTGACGACAATTTTGTCAGAAGTGCATATTCAGATTATTTTTTTAGTACCATAGAATGTATATTGTTCATGATTAAAGAGTAATGATACTCAGAACAAAATATCTAAAATTTGATACCGGAAGTTCTTACATTGTTAATATTTAACTAATGAACATGAAAAGAGCAAAACATACAAACGCTTTCTTGTTGGAATATTTCTCTCAAAGTGTTATAGTTGCATGCTCTACGACTGCTTATCGACCTTGTTATCAAACCAGCACTGTTTCTGAAATATTTTCATGGCTTATATATGCTTTATTTAAACTGATTTATTTAACTGAACTGACAAAAACCATGAATAACATTCACGTGAAGGGCTTTAATTTTACAACGACAGACAATATTTTGAAATTGTCAGATGGCAAGTCAGGGCGTATAATAAAATTGACTTTATCATACAAATTGTCAGTAACGAGCCTGCTGGAGATACTATTTCGAGCTTTTCAAAACTGAAGAACGAAAAAATATCGATTGCATTTTAGGCAATGTATAATGTACGTAATCTACGAATCCTAGCACACGCCACACAATGAATTATTGGGCATCGAATCATTTCATGTTGTACGGTCAAAAGACACAGAGTCTATTTGGCGCGCAGAAGGTTCAAGAATGGAGTTCACCGAAAATTTCGGACTGAGTTTGTGATTAACATTATGTTTCAATTCAGCAAAAACAAAGTTATTTTTGATTATTTTTTTCTTGATTGATTGATATTTGAAACTAAATTTTCAACTCAATTTCCATGCTTCATGCTTTGCAAGACGTTATAGAAGCAATGACAAACCTATACAGCATCGAACAAGCAGGCGTTACAATAATCTCATATCTTTATTTACAGAAAGAGACATTGGTTGAATACAAATTTGGAATTTCATTTGGAAATTTAGAAGCAAGAATATTATGATCTGCTGCTGACATTTGATAACCGAATTATGTTCACATCGTTGTCATATCATTTTTTGTATATGTGGCGATGGGGGAGGCTTTTTACGGGAAAGTAGGGTTTTATGTGTAACAACTTTGTACGTATTTAGTTTTCAGGTGATTCTTCAAGAATACGCGTTTTTACAACAGTATCGACTATATTTTAAAGCCGTGACGATTACTTCTAAGAAAGACTTTATGTATGCTTATAAATAACCTGCAAGACAAACGTGAAATACAAACTATTTCAATAAGAGGTTGTATCTTTTTCTTTTTTACAGAGCGCGTGAAGAGACCATGTCTCTCTTTACGTGACAAAATGGCTTTTAGTCTGGGTCAGTATGCTTGAGATGACCACTATACATGGGACAATTATACATGGAACCATTATGCATGGGACCATTATACATGGGCTCCCACACATAGGGGCAAGAGATGGATAAATCTCACTTCCAAACATGTTGTAGCCTACATCCGTAAAACGTAATAGGTGACCACTACATTTGTGATCCACGCGCAAAAATAGATAATTTTGCGGGCGCCCCTGCCGTTATAGGGATATGCATGTGATTATTGTACTATCACAGTATAAATCATAATAACGTACTACCTGCGTGTTAAAGTAAACATCTCATAGGGCTCCAAATTACGTCCCTTAAATCATGAATGCATAGGATTATATTATTCAGATATCGTTTACATCAACAAACTAAATACATACATACTGACACAGGAATGTTCATTTCAAACACACACACACACACACACACACACACACACATATATATATATATATATATATATATATATATATATATATATATATATATATATATATATATATATATATATATATATATATATATATATAACAGCAAAAGTCCCTACCCTGTGAATTTTTTTTTAGCTAGGGTTAGTTGACTAGAGCATTTGAGTTTTTTCATATGGTTTCTTTTTGGAAATCTTATTTATATATATGTCAGTTGTAATTCAGGACAACTAAAATAGTAAAAGTGAAGTCTCGATGGAATGCAATCACAATATGAACGAACTGTTTCTAACGTCCTTTTGACCGATTAGTCGATTGTAGCGTGTTTGTTTTTTTTGGAGCCGATTTACTGTTTGTAACGTCCGTTTGATCGATTGGTTGATTATAACGTATTCAAGTTTGTTTCATTTCCTTCAAACACATTCTTTCCTTGTTTAGAAATTGAGTCTGAAGTGACCAAAATGTTGTAATCGCAATCAGGGCCAATAAAATACTGTTCAATAATTTAATGTAAGACACATTACGACATAATTATAAATAATATAAGAGTTACACACTATACGACATTATTATTAAGTAATTCTGAATATTAGTAATCCCTTTTACATTAATTTTAGTGCAGAAAATAGTAAGTTTTCTGACAATTTAAAGTTTTGCTATTTTTAATGCTTGTATGTTCATGGTGTCAGTGTTTATTGTGACAAAAGTTGATGGTGAAGAGTATGTTTGCAATCGCCATAGGGTTTATATCCAGGGTCTTTGTCCTTTCCCAAAATAAGACAAATGCAAATTTTTATTAAATAATCCTAGGTACATATATGATGACTATGGTAATAGTACCCCAAGCCCAAATCTTGAATAAGAATCCGTTATTACATAAACAGTGTGACCCCGCAATAACACGGTGGATGGAGTCCATAGAAGCAAACTGTGTTATAGTTCGAAGCGTGTTATAACAAACCAACTCAGTTATCTGAAGAAAATGACGCATGTATAAACAAAGACTGCAGGGAAGGCGGGGGTGGGGTGGTAATAAAAGCGGGCGCAAATTAAGCACTTTTGATTAAATATAGACAAAAGAGTCCAAGATACACTAGTGTATTGACAACTTACATTTGTATAGTACAATCCATAACCCGTTAAGAACTGTATATGCATATTGAAAAATCCATGAATTATAGTCTAGATCACGTGTTATAAAATTCACGCGTCAGACACATCCCGTCATAAAACACAAAGAACACATATATATAAAAATGGTAGTCCTCGCTTGATCTATATCCGATAGACACTAATAATTTACAATAATGTTGTTGCCATTAACACGTGGAAATAGTTGATTACACACTACTTGTACGAATACTTAAATTAATCTAGATTTTGGTCAGCTGAAGACAGCTATAATTTATCCATCTTGACGAGGTTGTCAAGGGGATAAAGCTGTTTCGAGGGACACAAAAACGCATGATCAAATTAAGAGGTTAAAAAACATATCTGCCAGACACCCCATATTCACTAAGTTTGAGGACCAGATATGCATGATTTCAACGATTGGACATTTAATTTTCATTAATGTCGCTTTTGGTGGCGATCTTATGCATAAACATTTTTTTTCTGCAAATATGACACTTTCACAGCACAATAAAAGTGTTCCAGTCACTTTGGAAAACGTATCAATCCATTATATTCCTTTGCTCATATTTAAGTCTGGCGATGACAGCCCTTGATAAAAGGCTCTTTGTATTTGTTGAAGAATGTGGTCGACTTTCTTTGATAAAGTATACATGTGTTATTGAAATCCCAACTAAAGGACGGTTTTGGAGGACGAAAGAAATAACTGTACAATATTGACTGAGTGTTGATTTTTTTCATTTCCTTAATATTTAAACAGAAAGATTAGTACTTTAATTGTAACCAACTTTCTTCAAAGTTGTAACAAAACTATATTTTATGTACATTTAAAACAAAAGGAATTCGCAGTCGTTCTGTTGACTGTGGCAGTTACTGTTATTTCCTTTAAAGGATGACAGATGGTAGCTAGTCCCGGAATCATGATTATTTTAGTGTATCACATTATGCAGTACTCATGCCAGATGTCGGCATTAGCGGATTACGATATGACAATGCACTGTTTAGATGGTTTGTCAATATACTATAACTGGGTCACACTGTATTATGGCTATAGTAAAATGACCCCCTCCCCAAGCCAAAATCTTCAATACAATACCCTAGGTACATATACTCTGACTTTTTGTAAAAGTACTTCTATGCCACCACAGCGGTTTATACTTGTCACAAGTAGAGAAATTAATGAAGTACTACTAGGTTACCACAGCGGTTTATACTTGTCATAAGTAGAGAAATTAATGAACTTAAATATAAACAGCTCCGGTGGCCTAGGGGTTAGAGCGTCCGCCTTGGATGCAGGAGGTCGTTGGTTCGTACCCCGGCAGAGTCATACCAAAGATTTACAAAAATGGTACTGACAGCTACCTCGCTTGGCGCTCAGCATTAAGAGGTTGGTGTTAGGACTGGTCGGCCTGGTGTCAGGATAAGATGAATGGGTGGGACATCATGCTACATATCGCAGGATATAATCTCTAAGAAACTATGTTGTCTGCAGCATGATGCCCCAGTGCTAGACAACACTATAAACTGTCACTCTGTAGACATCTTAGCGATATGACTGATTTATTTTTAAAGCTAGTTTAAAAATCCAAATCACCCACCCACCCACACACACACACACTGGGATGGGGTAGGGTGATATATGCATCTCAAACTTCAAACTGCCTAGAAACCATTCATGTGCCATTGAAGGACCTTCCCATGACAATGACCATCACAGGAATCCATTGTAATGTCTTTGAAATAGATTTCAGTATAAATTAAGATTAGAAGTACACACAATTAATTACGTAATTAGAAACTTATCAAAGGGTAATTATGAACTTCTTCCATGCTAAAATATTGATTTCCTTTGATAATTAAAGAATCTCAATAATTACAACTTGCTATCAAATAATATTTTCCTGAATAACAAATTGATCTAAAGAACACATTGAAAAACATATTATCAAGCTATAAAATTGTGTATTTAAACTTTCATAGTAGATGTTTTGTCATATTAGAATCTGTTATGTTTCAATCTATTTATACTAGTTTGCAATTTTTTTAAATATCATTTCATGCTGTAATCTAAACAAAATCCTCTATACTAATGTAACCGGGGGGGGGGGTGAGTTTTTTCATTGAGAACAAAGAGTATATCACACCGGCTTGACGTGTTTCCGTTGCAGCGAAAATTCATTACGAATTATGAACAAGGGGTAATCATTTTTCAATTATTTATTTGAAAGTAATCATTTTTCAATTATTTATTTGAAAGTGCTTAAAATGAAGAGTAAGTCCGTACATGTATGTATGTGTGTGTGTGTGTGTGTGTGTGTGTGTGTGTGTGTGTGTATTAGCATTACCTACCCAGATATTGTCTAGATTAATTATATTAGCATTACCTACACCAACACATGATAATTGTCGAGATTAAACTACAAGCCATTGAGATGTTAGCGTTATGATTGGTCAGTCTGGTGTCAGGATAATGTGACTGGTTGTAACTTCATGCTATATACCTGTGGCATGACGCCTTAGTGCTAGACATCACTGTAAACTGCCACACTGCAGACATCGTAGCAACTAAAAATTGTCAAAGCTATGTTAAGAATCCAAATCACAAACACAATACTATTAGCATTACCTATATACATGTATTCATACGTTCGAGATTAAATGAAATAAAAATACATACACGCAGATGTATGCATATAATCTGTGATGACCTTGCTTCAAATGAGGAACGTGAATGCATTATAATCATTGTAAAATATGCGAAAATATCTCACATCGCAGAATATAATCTCTAAGAAACTATGTTGTCCTTGCACAAATCACAAAATCTAATCATTTTAGAAATTGTGTTGTATGATATGCGAATTACGAAAGAAATCCTTTGTTCCATACATATGTCGATACATTGTTGCAGATATATCTTTGTTTCCCAGATTTTAATGATACATATCTGTAAAACGACATTGTATAGCACTTTGTTTGCTCTTACGTCAACATACTGATAATTGTATACCAACAGATTTGGATATCTTTACTTTTCAGGGACGGATAGTTTAAATTTCTCTTAACTTAGTGAAAGCAGCGAATGCTCCAAGGAATTTACAACACACATTCTTAAATTTCTCTATCTCATTTAAAGACATGTTCTTAAAATGCGTAAGATCATGTTGATCTACTGTCACTCACTGAAGTGCATTTAATGTGCGAATATGTAATTAACGTTAAAAACCAAATTCTGATAGCTGATGAAAGGAGTTTCTTGGTTTAAACGATATTTTTTGCTGAAGCATTAGTGGTTCCAGCAATCATTCTTTGAAGTGATTTTAGTGTGCAAACATTTATGTCGGAATGAAGCCTGATGCTTTAATTGCGCGTAAACAATTTGAGAGCATCGGCGAATAGATCTAAGCCTTTGAGTACATAAAAGTCAGTCTGAACTGATAAATATCGGAATTATTATTTCATCAAGTGATTCAACCAAGATCGCCTTTACCAAATGAGTAGAATATGATCCACTGGGGAAATGTCCTTTTGTAAATAGCAATCATCATCGGTGTACAATTAGAATTCTAATGGCTTGATCTTGTTTTGCTGGAAATTAGATGATTTTTATGAAGCTTGTCAAAGAGATTCCGTGTACTGTCAGACGAAGAAATGACTTCTTTCCCCATCACTATTTATAAATGGTTGTAAAAGTAACTCAAGCATGCTTAAAGCTAAATTCTTTTGGTATGAAATAAGTTATCCACAAAACAATATTGTGCTTTATGTTTCTTCTTGGAATTGTTTCATCAGGAACCGTATAAATCAAAAGGGATGTTAGTCAAGAGATGGCAAGATAGTACTTGATAAGCTTGATTTTACTCGGGAAAACAATTTCATTACCTAATGCAAATTAAACAATCCATTCAATATGCATTTTAAAGAATTTTAAACAGCTATACAATTTTTATTTGAAAGAAAATATCTTATAAACAATAAACTTGAGAAGAAAAATAATTCATCTAAGAATAACATATATTAATAGTGTCAGTCACTGTAGTGAGTTAATGTTAGGAGCATAAATTATTTTCACTCCTCGCTTATTAGAACGAAAAGTATAAAATATGACATCACCACCTCATTATATGGATTCAACGCATCAAATTAAAAGTGTTGATCAACGATCATGCATTTCAGGCCATTTTACGTTGTTAAAACATTACAAATAAATAATGCGACTGATCTTATGTAAACAAAATTATCCAAGCGTTCAAACACCGTGAGTTTTGATAACTGCAAAAGCTGCCGACTAAGCCACGTACGTGTAAATAAAGCACGTGAGATTGGTTGTGGGGGCGGGTACCAAGTACTATACCGTGATAAGCACCAGTTACAGCATGCATCCATGCAACACACCAGTTACATTATGCATCCATGCAACACACCAGTTACATTATGAATCCATGCAACACACCAGTTACATTATGCATCCATGCAAAACACCAGTTACATTATGCATCCATGCAACACACCGGTCACATTATGCATCCATGCAACACACCAGTTACATTATGCATCCATGCAACACACCAGTTACATTATGCATCCATGCAACACACCAGACCATGTTATATATCGCTTAATCCGAACAAACAATGTAATACACGATTTTCTATGACTGTGATAAAAGTAGCAGACGTTAGAATATAGAATAGCGTGTTATTAAGTGTAAGAATGGTTACTGAATAAGTATAAATTAGAGTTGATATAATCCTAAACCGTATCTTTTCTTCCTCTTTTAGATTTTAAGTTTGAAAATCCATTATTAAACAAAATGCCAAACGTTCCCCTGGTTTGATTTTATCCTGGAATTCCGGGGTCAACCAAACTATGTAGTATGGTTCTAAGCAAAAAAATCTGCAGAACATTTTTTTGTGAGCAGTTAGAAGTTAATAAAAGAGAATACATTTGTTTTCTAACTAATTTTGAACGGCGTTACAATCTGAGACATGCATAGTTTAAAGCTTGGAAATGTGTTAACAAAAGTTCCATTGGCACATTTCCGGATAGAAAGTCGAACAGAAACTTTACTGGTCAGTGCAGTCATCAGTTCCATATACTAAAATAAATTCCACTTCTGAAGAATTTAATAATGAAATACTGTGACATGTAATTGCCGTAATATTGGCCAATGACCAACATAACCGTTTGTACATGCAACCGTAATAGTACCATTATGGGCTAATAGCCTAAATTGCAACAGCTGCATGTAATTCTTGTAACATGGGCCGATGGCCAACAAACTTTGTCATTATAAGCTGACACAATTTTTATAATAACTGCAACGTTAAAGGAAAAACAACATCACCAATTATTTCATTAGAATGTACTTTAAAAAAATTTCAGAATCCTTTTCTGAAAGCAAAGCTGTTTAAAATTAACCTTTTGTCAAGGCTTTGTGGTTCTTGAAAATTCGAAATGGCCGATGTAGGAAGAAGCGAAAATAACTTAACACTCTACTGTTATTAAGCAGCTACACTTATCAAAGGCCAAGCAAGGCATACGTCATCAACAATTTTCACCATATATTTAGCAACCCTTGAGAAATTATCGAGTACTGACCCACTATACATGTATACACCTGTATCGCACTGCCAGACACCAAAGTCGCTAGTAATATATGCCAATATCGTCTCAGCCGCCATTACTGCCAATGCAGACACATGATGTGCTTTGTGAATAATCACTGTAATAATAACTTTCATCGCAGCAGATACATAACAAACACAGAGAAGGCACAGTATGGAAAAAAGAACAGGCTTACATGAAGTTCAAAAATAGAATCTACTGTTGACTATTGATATTGATGGCAGTGAGTCTTTGACAGTTACACACATATGTGGACCTCATACAACTTCTGGCTCAAATTGGTCTTTGATGCGGCCCTAAGACCACATTCCAGTCTCAAACAGGTTGTTGATACGGTCATAATGGTTATTTTGCGCCTTATAAATACATATTACTTCAAACTGAAATGGCAGATAACCTAAAGGTGTGATCACAATTTAAACCGTTAGACGTTTTGACAAATATGAATCCACAGTTCCTACGTAGATTTCAACAAGCAAGTGTTCATTGCACACTTTGTCATGTGTATAGAGCATTTAACAACATCAGTGCAATGGTTATTCAAACCTTTAAATTTTCAGTCCCACAATGACATAATTTTATATTTGCTGATTGGACTGAATTACACGGATTTCATATATGCAAGCGTCAGCATGCGATTCCATTAGGACTCTACAAGGTGTGGTTTTAATGAAGCAGACATTTTCCTATTTTTATCGATGTGCATTTAGGCAGTATTTGTGAACAATCTATACGACTTCATCTTTGCTAGCCAAGATTCCGATATGCTTACCCAATCTACACCTTGGCGGATCGATCAGCTATTTATGTGCTTTATCCTAGCGATACCTATTTGATTTCATTAGTTGTCTACCTTAGTATGTAATGTCATGTAACCAATAGCGTGTAATAGCGGTGCATTGTACATGAGCTGAAATTGGTGGAGACAATTGACTTCAAAGGATACTTTTGTAAGTTTAACATCGAAAGTATCACTACGTACATACAGTAGCTTATACACGGACAGGCAGCGGACAAATACTTATTTCCAATTCGAGTTGTGTATTCCCTTTGTCTCGGTCATGTTGGAACAGTGTTCAAATTTGAAATCCTTGATTTTGGTAATAATATTCCTGCCATATTTGAAATGCACACAAACATCCAGTATAATAGTGCTGGTGTGGGTGATTTTTTACTTCGCGGGCGTAGCTTTGAATTTGAAAATCAGATTGACATGCGTTTCGTTTCAAACCTAACATGCCTGACTGGAAACAGCATTTATATTTTAACACTGTGAAACGCTTCTGTAGAAAGCTAATAGGAGTGGTTTGAGCAGTATTGGTGGCTGCAGACTGGAACACGAATATAAAACCCAATCGGTGGGGATGCTGATATATATCTTGTTCATCAAAATCATATCAAATGTAACAGATGTACCAACTGTGAGATTAGCGATATAGAGCTATATTATTCAAGTCAATATCTGGCATTCTAGAACGTTGTTTATTTATTAATTCATTTATTTATTTATTAATTTATTTATTTATTTTTTTTATTTATTATTATAAGCAGTATATAAGCATCCAAAGTCTCTTGCTGGTTGATTGGCGTATCTGAAACCGAACTTAGTGTTGCTTCTGGTAGAAATCTTGACATAATAATTATGGGAAATTTCAACATTGATTGCATGTCGTGTATTAAAATGATAGTACAACCTTATTTAACTGTTTGATATACACTCGTTATTCACATCTCCGATCAACATTCCGTCTAAAACATCCACTAAAATAGATCATGTCTCCGTCTGCACTTTACTAATTGATTTGAACCAAAACATCTTAATTTGGTTATGGTAGTGGTACCCAACACAAATCGTGCTTCTTCAGTTTCATGTTGTCGTGAAGAAAAACGAAATATCTGGCACCAAAATTCAAAATAATATTTTATCCATAAAAGTCTACACCACTGGCTGATTACGAGTACGTTTCTGTCTCAAATAGCGACACAAAATCTTCCACAGAATTTAACGAAAAGATCACTTCACCGAGGGACCGCTTGTCCACGCACATCTAGCAGGGGTTATTTTTCCATTTTGTTTTTTGCTTTGTTATCACTTTTATAAATAAGATTGAAACTAAATGTATTGATCTAGCTTACCTACTAATGAAATAAATTGCAATAGATATTATCAACGGATCATAATCAAAAATAAATTCAAATGGCTCGTCCTCACCCATACTCCAGCCCGTACCCACACTCTTACCCCCGTACCCGTTCCTTTGGTAGGTAATACAGCCTATATTCTATGCGTCTATGCATTAATTAATTGTTTCATTCGTAAGCTAGTTTTTAATCTTTTCAACTTTCACTGGTATTATTGTTAATTGTTGTTGTTATGGTTTTCCATTGCAGACCTATAGTTTATTTTCTACTTAAATAACCATTTGTGGCTATTCAAATAATGCTCTGCATGATGTGGTATTTAGCAGTCAATTAACAATGTAAAATGAACTTGTTTTCGCAATAATGAGAACGTCAGTGACTTAAAGTGTGTGGATGGGTGAGTGGGTGCGTGAAAGTTGTGACGGAAAATACACAATCATAGCCAAGAGTAAACGAGAAATTAATTGCTGATAATGGTACACACCGTTTTCCTATTTAAATTAGGCAGATCTACTTTCTTTAACGACAAATTATAAACGAAAAAGTTGTACCTGTTTAAGTTTATTATGCAAAGGAACGTTTTAGTCCGAAGGGACAATTTCTCATTGAAATATATTCATTAAATATTTTTTTCAGTTTTTACTTTTTATCGTGGGAGTAGGGTGTTACACTTAAAGCATATTAGACAACAGTTCCACCATTTCAAATGGCATCATGTAAATGATGAACACGAAGAATCCAAGTTATAAAAATATATTGATATTGATAAAATAATATCTTGTTTTTCTGACCAAGGTAGAAATAATTCTTATGTAAAACAACCAATACGTTCTGAATAAAATCTTTTCATCAATCTTATGTTACCAGGTGTATCAGTATTCAATTATGCCATATTAAGTTTACAAATCCACACGTATGCCATATCAGGTGTACCAATATACATATATGCCATATTATGTCTACACTTGTACAAGTATGCCACATCAGGTGTACCAGTGTACAAGTATGTCATATAAGGTTTACCAGTATACAGGTATGCCAAATCAGGTATACAAACGCACGCACATATGCCATATCAGGTGTACCAGCTTAGAGTATGCCATATTATTCGCACCAGTGTATACGTATGCCATATAAGGCGTACCAGTGTACAAGTATGCCGTATTAGATGTACTAGTATACATATATATGCCATATCAGGTGTACCAGTATACGAGTATAACATGTCAGGTATACAGTATACAACTATGCCATATGAGGTCTGCCAGTATGGAAATAATACAATAAGCTCTTTTATCAGATAGGACAAATTGAATCCAATAAAGCAGTTAGCAGCATCTGATTAAAATAAAAACAGCGACTTTTGTTTTTAAGTTGATATAAACTGAAAAGCCTATGTGATATTGTGATTTTCTAATTGCATTTCTAAAACAAACCACATAAAACAACATTCTGGGATATAATCTACTTAGCAATATAATTGTCTTTGAAGAAACATCATACAACTAACATGTATCTCTTCATAATTTATAGTGGCTACCCTTGTGCAAAGCAGACTATACTGTTAATATTGAAGACACGGATTTGTTACTGCAAAATAATTTGCATGTTAGGTCCCAGCCATTCGATTGAACTAACGTGTATAATGGATAATATACGCCGGTATCTGCGAGGACAATAAGTGTAAGATTTAGATTCCATACAAATACTTTTAAAAATTATTTTTACAAACCTTTGCAGAAAAAGACAAGCATAAAGTTATGACGACCCCTCCCCGATGCACACATATGGTAACTGATAAGGAATTCTGCAAAATGACTTTACTCGTTCTACAGTTTCTCTAAACGGAAACAAAATTAAATTTTAAATAAACACACCATTAAACAAGACAGAAAAACATTTGAAATGACTAGGCAATATATTTAACGCTTTTCCTGTTCATATATTTAGCATCAAGAGCAAAATTACAAAGATCATGAAGTGTTTGATCGACTTCATCGTGGATCATACGGTACAATAAAAAATAAATTAGACCTAACCTTAACGTGCCTTCAATTTTCAAAGGCTTCTCTGCAGCAGATTGGAGGGTCCCTGAAACCACAATCTCTGTCTCAGACACAATTCCTTTTTTTTAAAACCAATATTGTTCTAGCCTTGAAGGATGGCGACTATAATTGTCCCTGTTAAATGTTATGTCAGACACTCCTATTTTTAGTGGTGGACCGGCCTTTTCGCAAACAAATTATGCCAGCCTTGAAGCATCACGAGCATAACTGTTCCTGTTAAAATGTTATGTCAGACACAATTAATGTTTTTAGTGGTGGATTGACCTTTTCGCAGCCTAATTCTGCCAGCCTTGATGCATCCCGGCCATAAATGTCCCTGTTAAACTTTGATGAGAATACTCTTGTCTTTGCACTGGGGTCAATGTGGACTAGGCTGAATATGGACTAGGATCGGTAAAGTGTGCCCGATTACAGTGTTGAATCCGTTATGTTCCGTAGCACCATGTTTCTTTGTAAACGAAAAAAAACAAAAACCGTACCTCTCATCCTATTAGATGTTCTTTTTACAGTGATCTATTTTGTACACAATGTTATTACATTTCCTATCTTTTACCAATAATAAGAGTAATTCGTACAAATAAAATACGATACAACATCTGCAGTAAACTGAACAAAGTAGTGTGTAACACGACCCTATTTGAGGAAGGATTGGATGACACCACGGGGTTACTGCTTAAAGGTGGAAATGAATAAAACACTGGAGACAGTGTTACGAAAAGAACGCTTTGTTTATGGTGGATTGATGCCTTTTAACGGGAAAGAAAACACTGCATACATTACTGATTGTTGTAATTTCTTTTTGCTGTGTTAGTCGTTATTTATGACTATTAGACCGTGTTCGGCGGTATTTAGATCTACCTTTCGTGAAATCTGTAATGCTCACATGACAGCTTTTGCTGAGTACGTGTGGATCATTTGTGGTTATGTGTCAAAATCTTTTTTCAATTCCAATAATAGTTAGCAGCCTTACTAAGATTAAACTCCTACTTCTAAACTCCTTTCATTGAAATGTTCAGGACCTTTGGCTTGTCCTCGGTTCGTGATATAACCAAATGCCATAAATCTATTTTAGTATAGAAGCCTTTTAGAAAATTACGTCTTAAGACAACCTCTTCGTTCCTATTCTAACGTTCATTTCTGCATCTTACTCTCCTCTGCTGGGTTTCTTCTCTCCATACCTAACATTTGTACAACTCTGTCTAAACTTTTGTTTCTTATTCGGGGACCATTCTGGTATATAATCCCTTTATATCAGTCAGTCATCTCCTTGGCATACATTTAACTTTATATTAAGTTGTGTTTAGTTAAACGAGTAAACGCTGAAATTGACAACAACTATAACGCCCTTTTCCATTCTAAGTCCTGTTCATACTAGGATGTGTTAAATTTTGCTGTCAATGCGCCTTAATTGTACATGAATTAATGTGTTGTTGTGCTGTTGTTTTGTCAGTAATATTTTGTGTAGTGTGTTTGTGTCCTTATGGGGCTAGATATGTGTGTACAATCTGAGATGGCAGAGAGGTTTTATAGTTCGGCTATACTCGTGTGATTGTTTTATTGTACGTTTATGTGTATTGTACGTATTTGTTATTGATGGTCTGTATATGTAAATATATTAGAAGATTCAAAACATTCTTTATGTTGGTGAAAGAGTTGACTCTGCAAAAATAATTAACAATCACAAGTACGATATGAAAGGCAAGATCAACACAAATCTTGCCAACCATTTCAGTGTAGCCAGATTCTCTGTCCAGACCATCGATGTGATGGCCATTGAGTAAAATTAAGAATGAACTGGCAATAAAGATGAGCATACCGAGAAATATTGGATACTGCAGAAATGAACATTTGACGAATATGGCCTAACAATGAATCACCGTATTTCAAGGACAAGTGCCTGATTACTTCAGATTTAAATCAAAGAAAGTGCTGAGTTTGAAAAACGGTATTTGAACACGCTTGATCCAAAAGTCGTTTTTCTGCATATGGTACAAATTTGCAGTTTTAATTTGCATGCAGAAAACAAATTTCGTATCATTTTTTAAAAACACATGCTCATTCCCAATTAAATATCAAC
This sequence comes from Sinohyriopsis cumingii, assembly GCA_028554795.2. Lineage (NCBI taxonomy): Eukaryota > Metazoa > Mollusca > Bivalvia > Unionida > Unionidae > Sinohyriopsis > Sinohyriopsis cumingii. Next base: position 35,577,506 of record CM068831.1, on the reverse strand, counting down.
GGTAAACAAGATCAATGATTTGACTTTCGATTTATTACCAACTGTTCACTGACGTGATCTACCGCTAACAAACAAATCAACATTTGTAAAATTTAAGTAATTACGAGTAGTTCCTTTTTTGCAACAAAAAAAATGGAATAAATAAAAGCATAGTTTTCACTCAGCTGATTGTCAGCGCCACCTTAAGATTCTTTTGTAACGTTATTTTATGTGCTTTTTGCCACGTAATTTGTGTTTCGAACCACACAGTTTGTTTCGCTTGCTGATCTCCGATCGCATCTACATGAAAATAAACATTTTGAGTGCTTTATGTAGATGCAACCCGAAATCACTTTGTCTGGTACACGGTATTTCATTAGTCTACTGGTCTCCGATCGCATGCATTTGAAAAGCCAACCTGAGAGTGATATATATTGATGTAGCTTGAAATCACATTGCCTTGGATACAGAATTTATTCCACGGTTACACTTACTTTCCATGCATGTCATAAGTTTAATATTTGAGTTCTACTGAATTCTGCAAATGAATAGTTTTTTTAGATGATATATTTTTCATTCGTGGTGAACGCTCAAATATCTCATCCTTCTTGATTATATGTCAAATAAATAAAATAGTGTACTATTTAAAAATTAACAAATAACAATCCGCTCACTATTTTTATCACTGCGATGAGACCTGTGGCACAATATTACTAACTGAAAAAAACTTCTTTATATGAAAATGACAGCTAAAGAAATGTTACTTATGGTCGTTTTTAATTTGTCCCCAAACGCATGTTAGCATTTCGTGTTGGATTATTTCTTCTTTGAAGATAAGTAAATTCAAATTGATGTTTGAAGAACTAAATTACTTGCTTTTGATTCCAGGATGATAACGTATTCTAGGACAGAATTACTGTACAAGAAGGAGCCAAATCAATGTAAATTATTCTTCAATGAACATATTATTCAATTCCCATTAAGAATCTTCCCAAAAGCTTTTTATTCGCACATGACGAAAAGCTAACTAAGCGTCACAAACAAAAATTTGTTCCTAAGCCGTCTCAGGTACGGAATAAAAAATGAAAATACAGAAACTGCATACCTAGCTTTTGCTCTGGTATTAACAGTTAGCAAACATACTCTGGGCCAAAACTGTTGCATTGATTCGCTTGTGTTATTGCACTTTGCCTGGGACAAATTGCTGCTTAGCATCTCTTCTGTAATTGCACTGTACATATGTACGTCTACATCACCTCAGTATGGGTTATATAATAAAATGTTTGGCATTGAAATTGGAATTTAAAGATTATATGTTTAAAAATTTTAAAAATGTATTTTATTTACGAAATTCTTGAAAATAGTATTTGGTATCTCTTCAAATGTGAACCATAAATATAGAGAAATTAATACAATTAATTTAATAAGTTAACAATACCAAGCATTTAAAATATCTCCGTGGTATTTGGGGTGGGGGACTGTGCATGCGGTTAGGTGTGAAAATCCACCAAAATGTATTGCATTGATAGCTATACTATGATGGAAAAGGGAACCATGGGATTTAATACTCGGTTAAAGTGAAATGTGAGCAAAGTTATGCAGACCCCACCTATCTCCTGATCATGGTGTATAGCAAATATAGCAAGTAATTTTAGCATCCCGACAACAGTATGAGCTTTATTTCCAATGAGGTATTTTACAAAAAGAAACAAACACATAACGATAAGCAACGAAACAGAAAGTATACATCTTACAATGAAACCTAAATTATAATGGTGTTGTTCTGATGGAGATGTGTTATTGGTTGGGCTTATGAGAACTTTTCTCTATCTTGAATTCGATGCAGTGTACATAGTTCAAACCTTACCATATCTGACAGACTCTTTCTGGTATCTATTTTACTAAAATAGTTATTTGTTATTAATAGTTAAAATTTATTTGTAGTATGTACTTTTGAAAATGATCTACATTATTAAAAATGGAAATGAAAATCTAAATATCTGTGTAGTCTTTCTACTAAAGTGTTGATGGGTTAAGGATGGAATGTAAAAATGGAAATGAAAATCTAAATATCTGTGTAGTCTTTCTACTAAAGTGCTGATGGGTTAAGGATGGAATGTAAAAACGACATACCGTTTTTGACAAATTACATTTACTAGCATTCTTAATCGCATCTATTTTAAGGATTGCTAAGACATTTCAAGTAGTGATATTTTGCATAGCTCATGCAACATGAAGTAGTTTCTGTTAAAATCTGTTGTTCCAATAGCTTAAAACACCATAATTACAAATTATGTTCACAATTAGGACTGAATGGCTGCATGTAACATAAAGAATATATGAAACATCAACAGAAGTAGACGAAATAGAACTAAAACAAAAACAACACCAAACATAAACTTACCGTTCACGTCCAAAATTTTCATATATTGAATCCTAGTGTATGAAATTCCTTCTGTGAATGTACATGCACATATCTATTAGTTGTTATCCTTGAGAAATTCTATAAAACATTTGCCTTATTCAGAATATTAATAAATGATATGATGTAATTTCGTAGAAAACCTCTACTTCCTCTCTAGTTTCAAGAGTTATCTAGTGCCACTGAACGATCAACTAAGAACTGCATTATGATTTTGAGGGAGACTTTCAGTAACTAGCCGAGTCGTATAACAGCAGAACCTATTTCGTTCGATATTGTCGACCTCTACTACGTTTCCAGATATGCTGGTAGCACTTTGGGAGGTGAGTGGACATTAGGGAATTACAGATCCCTGATTTGTTGACGGGAAATTAATCATAGTCCGTGAAGGGTGGTACATTGTTCGACATTCCTTTTTCAACAGATTGGGATCATATATAACTTATTTCTTAATGGTCTGTCATGTGGCATGTGCAATTTAACACGTATTGTTAGCGACTCAATCATATTGCAATCGCCCGACGTCACGCAGGAAAACAATTTTATTTCATCAAATTCCCGTGTTTCTTTAGAGAACTGCAGTTTTCAAATAAAATAGTGGATTCAAAGTTTCAAAGCCTCCTGTCTAATTTAAATCATAATCCTGAAATGAAAACGATCATGGGTTTTTTCTATTTCAATAAAGATTCACTAAATGTTGTGCTTGACTTCATACAAGAAACTATTTCATTTTTCTGATAAGCAGAGCTTTTGTTCTCGTGATTAGTCTAACAAGCACAATGGTATCAGTCGATTGCTGCATGATAAAGGTAAGATTATCACGTGATAGGAAAATACACATATGCGGTGTAGAGTAAAACCAGGATAAAAATTCACAACTGTGTTATCAGCAACGTTTCGTATTTAATTATGGGAAACGATAAAACAGTTTTTGACAACTACACCCTCGAACAACTTCGTGAGGACCGTAGATACTATTGGAATTATTGCAGCGTAGGACATCATTTATTAAGGAAGAATGTTCTGATAAAAATCCAGATACAACTTCGCAGTGGACATTTGACATGCTACACCTTACTGTATACGATGTTTACCCAATTCAGTCAAGTCAATGCCAAGGGATGTGGACTGCCTGAATGGGTCGGACCTAGACCTCCAGGATCAGAATTGTTGACTTTATTGTATTAAACGATTTCATCTTAACAAAAGAACAAGGGTTAATAGTATTGGAGATCGATGGGAACATAATTTGCAATATTTGCAAAAAAGAGAATTTAATTAATTTTATTAAAATAATCTAAAGTGAAGTAGAACAACATACACAAATGTACGATTACTTGCACTACGCTGGATAAGATGTTACCGTTTTTTAATGATTATTGCACCACTATTTATAAATCGACCCGCTTGTATCTAATATTATGTTGGCTACACTCATAGAAAACAGAGTTGGTTCTACTGAAAATATTTAGATGTAATATTTATAGTTTGACTTGAGTCGCTTTGTTAAAGAAGACACGCATGGAGCCGACATACACCCAGTCTTGCAATTCAGTGATTTTCCTAAAATGTTTGGTTTACTTTTAATTCTTGATCATTTTGATTTCTAATTATTTTGTCCAATCGTACAGTTGTATGTAGGCATAGCTTTCCCGTAAAAATATCAGCAAAATGTCATGTTAAAGTCACAATCAAGTTTAAACGATCACAGAGCTCATAGCGTCACCCTCCCTTCATGCGACAAATGATGTCATATCCTAGACTCAACACTGAATTGATAACGACATTTTCAAAATGCGCAATGAACATGAATATGATACAAACAAACATTCATAACTTGACATATTTCATAACTGGAACATTGATCATTCTATAAAATGACCGGTTCTGCATGTTTCACAGAGTAGTATCTACTGAGTTGCCTATAACATATAGTTCGCATTTTGTGATGTGCAACGATTGTGAAATGATTATGTTATGAATGCTGCGAAGAATACCGTACACATTTATCTCATATTTAGTCTCATGTCAAGGGAAATTGTCTCGAAATTGAACTAAGATAACACGAAATTATTATTCATAATTATATTTGCATTATGACATATGTTTTGAATAAAGCGGGATCATTAACCAATTTTGTTGACTATTTTAAAACTTCTAAAATTATAATTTTAAGTTTTATAAAATTATCAATTTTAGCATGCATGATTTGTCGGCATTCATTAACGGCACATATTGCGTCAATATATAGCATGCTTTCTACGTGCAAGTCTGAATTAATACATTATAAGACGTGGTAGGATCCTTCGATGACCATAGCTTTCCTGAAATATTATCACGAATTTCATATATTGAACACAGTAATTTACCAAAATATTTGATATTATAGTCTTCTATGAATTAGACTCCAGATCAATTTCGCGACTCGTTGTACTCGCGAATACACATGACGTGTGTTAATGAAACGAATATATTCAAGTTTTCTCATTACTAAGAATTTGTTAACTGTCAGATGGTACCATTAGAATTCAGCACATTTCGTATCCAGACGCTGCAGTCAAAACTGCAATTACATTTTATTTACCAAGTAAAACGTTTAAGTTATTATGTTTTTACTTCGTGAATGAAGTTTCTAATATAGTCGGAGTCGCCTTGAAATTATTGCTTTTTAAAGTTTCGTCCAAAATGAATGACATCCATTTCGAAGCAGTCCGATAGTTGTTTCAGTCTTATGCTGTTGTACAATTATATCGGCACAGTTCAACCAGTATAAGCTGTGTTCATGCCTCAAAACGTCATTTGTTTTTCTTGGATATAACCTTACTTTTTTAAAGCTCTCAAGCGAATGATAAACTTATTTTCTGTAAGCAAAATGACGATTGTCTTCCTTTTATCTTTAGCATTTATAACGTCAATAGTGAGAAAAAGGAATACAATTAAATTAGAGAAGCCAGAATTAGTCCATATCTACAAAAATCGATTATGTAATAGAATCGTTAATTGGCACATAAATAAGGCAGAAAAGCAAACTTTGGTGGGAGGTTATTGCTGCTCATGATTTTAAAGGGAAGGATTAGCTTATACGAAAGACTATTCTAGAGGAAACGAGGCTTGGAATAGCACAGAAGCCGGTTAGTGTCACGTTGAAAACAATATTTTAACTCCCTCTTGCGAATTATTATCCCGTAAGAACGACTTAGTATCATGTAAGTTTGAAAGAGTTAATTTAATTATATTAAATCCCAATAGATAACAGAAACATGTAATAATAATTAAATATCAAGAGACTGTATGGTGGTTGAAATTTCGTATCGAAGTCTGCAATGAAGATAGAGATGTCTGTGAAAGGGGAATGATTCTAATGGAAATAAAATCCCCAAAACTTCGAACATATGTCACATCTGGTATATATTGTTTAGTACTTTCTCTCAGCATATGTAAATAAACAATCAGAATCAACACTCAAATCGCAGTAGAACAGTTTCAAAGTGTTGACATTATTTTATTTTATCTTCCTAAAACATTACATTATGAACTTGCAGCGGGTACTTATGACAGTGACTACGTGTTTAAGGCTAAGTACATATTGACATTCATTTCTGAAAAAGAAATGGAAACAAAAACGGTGACGTTTAGTATTATCCCAAAGTGGCAGCGTCTGGGCAAAGCTAAACAAAAGATATTTTTTTTTATTTGTGTCTATATTAGCTAGCACTGTCTATGCTGTGTTATAGAAACATCCCCTATTTCATTCCACCTATTCCAAATCGTCAAGCATTTAATAAATTTCTGACGCACTGATATGTTTGTTGTTGTCTTCTTTTGTAAAGGAAAGTTAAGGATTATGCATTAAACAAAAATCTGAAACATCTATAGATAACAAACTCTTTTCTACTGAAAGAAAAACAAACATAGATGTCGAACATTACTGTTTGCTTGTGTGGGTCTAATACATTTTTAAATCAAGGACACTAAACTTAAACATTGCTTCATATATTATATTGTTGTAATTGTCTTGAGGTTTCATCTGAGATTAAGTTAATTGTTTATTTTACCTCTTGACAACCACATTCATTCACTGTTGTTACTGTTTCAGGAATATTGGGTCGTAAAGTAACCCTATACATTTCAGCTTACCTGCCATAGCAGCAGATTCATGGGGAAGGCAACATCCTAAAATATCTAAATCTTTGAAATCGTCCTGAGGTTTCACTAGAGATTAGATCAAATGTTCATTTTACCTCTGAAAATTCCTATGCATTGACTGTTGTCGCCGTTTTAGAAGTATTGGATCGTAACTAAGAGACACGTCTGGTTCGTTCGTGTTGAGCGTATCTTCCATGGCGATGGATTCACGAGTAAGGTAACAGCCTAATATTTGATATAAATCGCCGATTCACTGAAATATAGGGCAGTTCATCCAGTTTTACGGGAACAAAAGTTTGGTTCGGTAATAGTGCCTTTGCAGGGTATTTATTTTGCCTCTAAATTCCACAATAGTTACTCTGTACTTTTAATCTAGAATCGCCGCTGCTGTTAAATTTCGATGTTTATTGTACAGGTTTCAAACTCTCACAGTCTGTCTGAGATATCAAATAAATTAATAAGTCTTTTTGTTTCCATTAATCCCTTAGGTCAAACACTTTGTCTAAGTGTGCGCGTCTTCTAGACGGAAACACCAATCCAGCATTCACATTGTGGAAATAATTCAACCGTTGTATAAACGGTATAATTATATCTGTTTTAATAGGGCCACAACTTCTTGTATGTGCGAAGTGTTTGGTTCGTATCTAATGTCACTCCATAAGGCCTTTATTCAAAAACGTAACACTTTAACTGACTAACACTGAATCTCGCAAAGCACGCCGTGTCCTGTTTCTATTTTTTTTAATACCCAAGCAAAAAAATATTTAAGGTTTGAATAAATGCAATGCGTTAATAAATAATCCCCAAACCATCATCACTGCTTTTTAAGCTAAATCAATTACCACATTAAAAACATACATATAAAAGAAAAAGCAAATTAACCACCACCAGAGCTGTGCTAAAATATTTATCCAGTAGGACCTAAATATACCTAAGAGATTTTCAAATATATTTGAGTACAATTTCTTTAATCATTTAGTAACGACTAATTTCATAATCATACGTGTTTTCGTAATTGCACATACAATTAAATAAACGTATTCCCTACCAAAAATTACGATGCAAACGAAGAATGAATTACATGGTTTCAACTATGTCACTCAAAAAGAGATAAATTATTTCGTTGTAGGAAGTAAAGAGCTGTAAATCCTAAATTAACTCCCATTTCTGAAATGTTTAATCTTGTAACTTGCAATCTGATCATCTTATAATCCTATGACTCGCAAAAGGCTGATAAGCGATTATTGAAATATTGACTGCAGACGATTCGTCTCACTTTGTACGTGTATCATTTGGATTTTTAACTTAGCTTTAACAGTTTGTCGGTCATATCGCCACGATGTCTGCAGTGTGTCAGTTTATAGTGATGTCTTGCATTGAGTCATCATGTTATAGCCATGTGGCTTCATGTCCAACCCAACCCAAAAACGAGGCCGATCTGTCCTAATACAACCATATTAATGCTGAACGCCAAGCGAGGCAGATCCAGTACCAGTCCAGGCCGAGGTTCGATCACGCGCCATTAGCATCACAGGCGAACGCTGTAATAACTTTGGCCACATGAGCGGTCCATTTCACTTTTCATTTTCTGCTTTTGCGATTCAACTTAACGTAACATATACTGTTTGTAATATTTGTGGTATTGAAGTAAATGGATTACGACTCTTTCTTCGCGGGGGCCCCTAGTGGCCGAGTGGTCTAAAGCGCTCTCCGTTACGGATCACTGCTGCCGTCTCACCTCTGTCTGCGCCGGTTCGAGTCTCGGATTCAGCCAATGTGGGTATGTGAGAAAGCTTGCCAGTAGCTTCTTGTGGGTCGGTGGTTCTTTCCGAAGTTTTCCCGGGTTCTTCCTCCACCATTAATACTGGCCGCCATGTATAGCCTATCGTGTGCTGAAAACTGGCGTTAAACCCCACAACAACAACAACAACAACAACAACTCTTTATTCGCATATGTTGGTACAAGTTTTACTGAAAAGACGTTCTGAATGAAAGAAAAAATCAGATTAAGTAATACGTCGCTTTTTTTCAATTTAAGCAAATTACGTTTTTGAACCATCAATAAGAATGCAAAACGTACTACATATAATGAAGGGAAAACCAAATGAAATACAAGGGCGTGAATTAAGAAAGACGTTAAGGAATTTACCGACCTTTTCATTACATGATTTGACACATTTATAGTCGCGTACACCGTGTTCAGCCGGTCTTGTTCCAAATGATCATCTTGTTTCGAGCTATTGTCAAGGATTATGACACCAAAATGTGGTCCAAATATAAACGTTAACCAATGTAGTGTTATGTATATTTGATTTAATTTATATCTGATTTAATTGTAAGTTATAAAATCTTGTTATTTTTTATTTCAATATATGTCGGGATAATTTAGTTCTGTTTACTAGGAACTCGATACTTTTTCCAGAAAATAGTTTGAACATGACTGTTCAATTTTATAAACACATAAGGCTGACCTAATTGCCGACCTTGATTTAAAATTAGTAACAGTCACGTCAACAAGTTTTTCTAAATTCTGTTTTGGTAAATAATAAGAGTGACATCGAGGCTGTACTGAATACGTGACCAAATGCTTGTAAATAGAGTTTGGTGAAACAAACAAGATTTTAAAATTTTATTCTTTGAGTAAAATGATTGGCTTGTTGTCAGAGACATGCTGCGAGTACGTGATGTAAACATGATTACTTGACCCTTATCCGGGCATCTGTTTTGCGCGATATTAGAATTTTAAATCATTGCTTAGAGAAAGATTTCACAGTTGGGATTCTAAACACTAGGACATGAAGGTGTTTCTTTTGTTGTGTCATTTTTGGAATTACATTTGAATATTTAATCAAATTAATTGGATTCAGAAGGAATTATTCGTTTCTCTGGAAATATTTTGAATGCTCATACATAATTCTTATAAAAGACATTTCGTAAATATTTTATTCGAATTTCCAACACATCGGTGTTACTTCTTGTTTTTCTACAAGGAACTGTAGACTATAAAACAATACATGATACAGCATACGTCACCTTCCATCTTAGATTTTTCGGCGTGACTCGAACTCGATTGCATTAGAACATGTCAATTTTAGGACTTCTAAAATTTTATTCGTGGATTATTCAGTATTTTCCCAGCAAAATGCATTATTTGTTAAATTTTTCAAAGCTTGTTGTTTTCACCCTTTCCTGTGTTACTGTTTATTCGAGCCTAAACACGTAACATATGAGCAGATATGATACAATGCTTTTGTTGAATTTTGAGTTGCTGTTGAGAATTGTGTATGCTGTTGTTTTGATTAATACGTTATCAAAAACTTTGTGTTTTCCTTTCTTAAATTCGCGTGTTAATGTCCTAATAACTTTAAGGATAAAGTGTGCTAAAATGATGTGTCAGACATTACTCCCTAGACATAATTTGCTCAAATGGATTGTAAAGTTTGAGGATACTGATGGGTCTTTTATGACTGATCCGTTTTGGGCCGGTTTGAGCGTTCGGTTTTATGACGTTGAACAGTTCCAGTACATCAGGGTCAAACGCTCCATAACATCAGCATCGCACGTGTTACGAATTACAACAGCTCACGTTATGAACCTTAGGTACATAATGTATGTACCTAAGAGCAGATCTTATTCTTATGTACCTAATAACTGAACAGGTAAGAAAAACTCTTGAGCGGCTCAACATTTCAGCTTTGCTCATGAGATCAAATTGTTCCATCTTACACACTGTACTTGATACCTATATTTTAATTTCGAATTTAGATTCTGTCACACGTCAGAAATAAATGCAGACTTTTAAGAGGACAATGCAATTTCTAGCGAAATAAATACGAAATCTATTACGACAAGATTTAGCCCGAAGAGGTAATAAACCCTCATAATTTTAGTTGGGACATAAAATTATGTTTTATATCTATAAAACATTACAGTTAAGGGCAATCGTTTTCGGTTTCAATTGAAAACTATGATGCAAATGCGTCAACGGAAATCTCAAATTGAATGTGTCTTTAAATTCATCTCTGATAATTAAACGTGTTTACAAGTTGTTATTGTATGATCGGCTCTGTTGCATAGTGTTGCTGAACAATATTGGTCATCTTCGTATAAGACGTAGGCTATATTGACCTTTTATTGTGTCCGCAAGCACCTGCCATTAACATACATCCTCGTGACTCTGTTGTTAAACATTCATTTCTAAATTAGAAACTGAACGACCTACTTTATCTTTTAGATACAATTATACAGGTTAATTTACCGATAATCGATTACTAATCATCGGCGTTTATCTTTTACCAATCTGTTTAACTCGTCTAAATATATTGTACCCACATGGGGTTTTCAGAAACTTTCCACGTTTAAGCACATTCATATTTCGTTTTAGCGATGATTCCTTTTTTGATGAACGATGGTCTTCCGGTAAATATTTTGTTTGGTTTCCTCTTGAGAATTATTTCGCGATTTGGTTTTCAGATTTGTGTAACAAATCCTCATTGCTAGAATTCATCAGGAAAGCAATTGACACAGCTCCTTGGCCTCATAAGCAGTGCTTTTATCAAGCTATGTCTTGAAGGAATGTACCATACTAATAGGACACAAATTAACCATGATATTCATGGCATAATAAACTCTTCTTTTCCAGAGAATGCATTATAAATTATTAATTAACTGTTCCGTCGTATATATTCATTTTGACATGTTTTTGAAATTCTCATTCACAAAATTTAGCTGATCTTGATGCCAACAAAATAAGTCAACCAAGACGGCTTGTTGTAGTACAGTACGTATTGACGAATTCAAATATGAAGAAATAATCACGATAACCTGCTGAACGCGAAACTGCAGTACTTACTGTACCAGTTTCGTTCAGGATACAGGCTGCTAAAAACTGTTATACATTTTGCACAAAATCGTGGAGAAATAGTATTGCCCAATTGTGAATACGTCATTCTGATTCACAATGCAGAAAATAGTTATAGTGCCTCCGTTATGGATTCTGGGGAATATATAGAGTCAACCTGTAAATAAATTAACTGCATGCAAACAACGTGTTTTCATTGGTCACGCACATGGCGTGTGTGTGAGAGAGAGAGAGAGAGAGAGAGAGAGAGAGAGAGACAGACAGACAGAGACAGAGAGAGAGGAGAGAGAGAGGAGTATTGATACGTTAATGTACTTTAAATTTGTCAACAAAACATTTTGGGAAGAGAGATTGAATCTTGTCTAGAACGACGCTTCAATCTTGTACCTATGTACTGTTTAAAATGTTTACAAAGATTTGCTTTTTACTGTTTTGAGTATATATTTATTCTTCCATACATTCTACCTTGGTAACTCTGTTTCCATCTATCTATACATCTGATAGAAGATCAAGAGTAACAAAAAGCAACTTAGAAAAACGTGGTATGTTCTAGTTTATAATGTCTATCTACCTATACAGGCTGACTACACACATGTTTGAGAAGTAAACAGCTTACGTTCGTTTGCATTCAAGGGAGACAATCCGCATTTCTAGCAATTAGATAAGAAACCGTTGAACCAACACGCAAAAGTCTAGGTATTCAAGACTTGTATGGAATGTTCTTATCATTTATAACTCTTGCAATATTTTCGATTATTAGAAACATGTTGAAAAAACGCAATAACAAACTATTATATATTATCATCTAGCATTTGTTAAAATCACAACTCTTGAATAAATCAAGCATCTGCGTACAATTCACTTACAAAACCTGTATTGTCAGCTCACTAATAATGGTGTTCTTGTTGTGAACAACACATGACTCAGTCTGGTATATCAAACTATACTTTGTTAGCTGGTATTGTTTAGTATTAATAAGTATTATCCATTTCTGATAATACTTGTATTCTATTTGAAACAATACTATTATGATTTTATTTCAAACCGGCATCATTAACAATACAGGTACAAGTATCGTTGCTGTTTTATGGTGATGATTTAAGACATACCCTCACGCACTACTACTATTCCGGTACTTTGTTATATGATATAAGGTGGTGTGTATCTTTACTATTGGAAAAACCCGATGAATCTTGTGTACTAGTATCGTGAATTCTTTTCGGAATTTACATTTCACAAATTTTAATTTCGGGTGTTATGGATAGGTGCTACTTATACCACATAGTTGGAAATAACTGGTTTTACCAGTATTTTTTGCTGCATACAGGTACAGTTTTGAGCGACCATTATCGTCACAGTGCTATTGCATCCAGAAACGGGGATTGGCTTTGTAACAGATTATAACATTTTGCTGATACGCAATATACATATGTGCATGTTTCATTAAATAATCAAATTATTGTCTTACTAATTGGAGGGCGAAACTTACTCCTGTTCTAGGATTTGACTAACATTAATAGTGTGGCGATTCGAACTCGAATAGATACATGGTGTAGACCTTTACTGTTGTTATGGTTACCATTTTAGCACTGCTGCCAATTTAGTGTGTTGCTATAAAACGGAGTAGCAACACTAAAAATTTATTATTGAAACCTTCGTTTTGATTTGCAGCTGATGTATAACAAAATTCTATTACAGATTTTAAATTACCTCCCATTGCACAGATATCATACGAGGATAACGGGTAAAACAAAGACCTACATAAATACTCTATACAGCTGTTGGAAATAAGTTGGAGGTCAACGATTTTATTCTCCGTTTTCATTTTTTCTGAATAAACAAATTGTTCGGTCATGATCAATTGATGTGAATCCTTAACTTATAACTGGGGGCTAGTGGCATATATTGATATAAGGGGTCAAATTCGGACAAGTATGAGATGATCTTCGTTGATTCCTCCTCTTCCGTCAATTAAACTGCACATGACAAGGCAGTCATGAGGATCATGTCGAAGAAATAAAACAAATTACATAAGTTCAAAGTTGTGGCAGAAATGAAGATGGGTTATCAATAAGGCTCTTTAGACAGATCGAGAAACAACAAATAGTGAAAATATAGGAAACGACCAGACATTTGAAATACATTAGGTTTCTTTGAGTACATTATGCTACAATATATGATAATCAGGGTCTAGATAAATCAGCATCGTTTTATTGAGGGTGTTGAAGTCTCTGTACAATGATAACGAAATGTTCAGGCATTTTGTGATCGATAGTACGACACCATATTAGAATGAAGTATTGGGCCAAAGCAATGACGTTGAACGTTAATGGGTCTATTGGGACCATCTTGAGTTCTACAAAGGACTTCTGTATTGGAGATACCAAACATGTGATGGCAAACTGGGTTTCAACGAGCAATTGTCTCCTAGAAACTGGTGAAATATAACTAAAATGCTAACATGGCCGGAGACCAAAACCTCTTGCAAAATTCAGAAGCGAATATTACTGGGTTTGATAACAATAAGATTTGAAGGACTGGTATAATACAAAACGACAATGTCACCAGGTAAGACGAACCCTGCTTGTCAGGTAGAACAACCGAACAACTAATAAAATGGCACAGGACATTTTGGGACCGTTGTCAGAATGTTCACTTGAAAATAAATATATTCTGGTTAAAATAGAATATTATATATACATTGCCTAATCAGGAACGTTATAACAGTAGTCCGTGTACCTATGGAAGAAATGTTCGACGGCTTCAGAATACTCTGTCATAACATTCAAAGGAACACAGTCTGAATCTGACATTTTCGAAGAACTAGCGATTACATCCCATAGAAAGTTGGAAAGGTTGAACTGTTCAACAAAATGTTTGATGTGATGCTTTCGGTATATTGAAAAAGACTTCAGAACGACTAAGAGCAGCAAATGCCATATGTAACATTGGTATATCGTGCACCTATCAATTAATCTAGAAATTTCACTGGTAACTTCTCGATGTTAAATTGGAATTTGCAGTTCCTCTCGATATTCAGTTTGGAGGGCAACCTGAACATTTTCTTAAGACAGTTCAAATAAGAAGCTAAAACTAAAGACAATCAATTAAAATTTGATTTGTCTCAAATATTGAACTGAATGTAGAATGTGTCACTACGTATTACAAACTCTTGTGTTATGAGATAGCATTTATTTATCCACGCGAATGAACTTCCACAGCAACAGCTGTAATGTTTTAATATGATCATGCTATATTGTGTTTAAGTTAGGACTGGCCATTTTATATATTTTAATTTGTATTTAATTCTGTTTTATTTATTAACATTTTTGCTTATGTGAAAAAAAGGAAAAAAAATGTTGTAAGATCTAATAGTTGTATAGTATTATGTGTTATGATGTTTTTCCGGTAATAAGTGCTTAGATTAATTCTCCCTACTTTGCCCAAGCATCCTGCCATACGAATCATGGGAAAACTTTCGGTTCTGTCTGGTGTATATTTATAATTCTCTATAATTAATTTTATATGCCTTGATTTCTTTCATAGGAATCCGGAATGATTTTGTAGGTAGATGAGAATTCATTACTAGGTCGTCATGCGAATGTGTCTGCTACACACGAAATTATTAACAAGCTAATGTCAAGGAACAAACCTACACCACTTCCAACTACCTTCTCTCCAGTCGACCTTCCGGACATGTTTGCAAATTTCTTCCGTGACAAAGTACAAACCATTAGAGATAAGCTTGACACCACAATTTAAATTGACTCGTCGTCACCACACAGTTAGGATACAGCCTTTGAGTGGCAACCATTAGCAGCATTTGAACCTGTCTCTATGGATTTCATACGTACAATCCTGATGAAGAGTGCACCAAGGTCATGTGAACTTGATCCAATTCCAACATCACTGCTGTTTCAGTGCTTAGATCCAGTATTGCCTTCACTATCTGATGTTATTAATACCTCTCTCTCATCCGGGGAATTCCCATCATTTTTCAAAACTGTCATTGTAAAGCCTCTGCTGAAGAAACCAACACTAGACCATAACGATTTAAAGAACTACCGCCCAGTTTCTAATCTCCCATTCATATCAAAAATCTTGGAAAGGTTGTTCTATCCCAGCTTGTATCTCATCTAAATTCAAACAGTCTTTTTAGCAATGTAAAATCTGCATATCGCCCTTGCCACATTACTGAAACTGCTCTTCTAAAAGTAGTTAATGACATTCTCTCTGCTTTGGATAGCGGAAAGAGTACAGTCCTCACCCTCCTTGATTTGTCTGCAGCATTTGACACAACAGACCATGATATATTACTTCATCGTTTCCAGCATGTATCTGGCATTTATGATACAGCCTTACTGTGGTTCAAGTCCTACTTGGTCAACAGGACACAAATTGTATCTGCAAATGGAATGCACTCCAGCCCAGTTGATCTATGTTGTGGTGTTCCACAGGGGTCTGTTCTTGGACCCGTTCTCTTCATTCTGTACACTCAGTCGCTCTCAAGTGTCATAGATCATCATCCAGTGTCTCACCATTTGTACGCTGATGACACCCAAATATATAAATCTAGCCACCCAACTGAAGTTGATGCTACCATCCAAGGTGTAGAGAGGTGCATTTCTGATGTGAAATCATGGATGACATGTAACAAGCTGCAGATGAATGATGATAAAACTGAGGCCATTCTGATCACAACACAAAGACTTTATCATTCACATCCTTTACCTCAAACAATAAATATCAGCAACACCAACATTAAATTCACACAATCAGTACGAAACCTAGGTGTTGCTCTGGACAGCACTCTCACATTACACCAACATGTCATGAACATATGCAAGGCTGAATATCTTGAGCTGAGACGCATCGGCTCCATTCGCAAATATCTTTCAGCTGATGCCACTAATACACTTGTGTGTTCACTAGTACTTTCAAGACTGGACGATTGTAACTCAATTCTGTCTGGTTCATTTCAATATCTACTCCAGAAACTTCAAAAAGTTCAAAACACAGCTGCTGGGATCATACTTAGAGTACCACGATCAGAGCACACCTCCCCGCTTCTCTGTACCCTGCACTGGCTATCCATTCAATCCAGAATCAAACACAAAATTTGTTCTCTGTGCTACATTTCACTGACGGACTCCAATCCAACATTCCTCTCTGACCTCACCCATGTGTACACACCAGCAAGATACTTACGCTCCTGCTCTGACAATTGTATACTAATTATTCCCACTATGAAAACAAAGTCATATGGACAGCGTTCTTTTGCACACCAGGGCCCAGCAACGTGGAATGAATTGCCCACTGAAGTTAGACACAAAGACACAGTGATCCCATTCAAGATGGCTCTCAAAACTCACTTATTTCGACTGCAAGAACAAACTTAAAGACCTAATAATGTTTCCTACCTTAAATATTTTCAGCATGTTTTTATGTTTTTCTAATTTCATGGTGTTTGTTTTTGTAATCATATCATTATATATGTTTTTTACCTTATAGGTGTTGTCTAATGTTGTAAAGCGCTTACAGCTTCTAAAGATTAGGCGCTATACAAAGTCCTCATTATCATTATTATTATTATTATTATTATTATTATTATTATTATTATTATTATATAACACCGACTGTGTAACAGCGTTTATTGGTGAGGTGTGCTTAGTCTTGAGGGAATATGGGCTAGTGTGTGCAGGCAAGGCGAAGGGTGCCGTTTATCGATGATCTGTATTCGAGTTTCCGTAAAGTACGATTTAAAAATTCTCAAACCTGTATGATAGTATTATTTGTACTAAAATATTAATTCTGCCTGTTATTATAAAGCTTTTTTCAATAGAAATCCAGGGATAGCACTTTCGGTTCTGTCTGTACTTATTTATAATTCTCTATAATTAATTGTATATACCTTAATTTCTTTGATAGGAATCCGGAATAACTGTGTAGATTGTTATGTATATTTGAATTAGTTATATCTGCATTAAAATATATTTATTTCAATTTAATTGTTTGTCAGTTTAAAAAAAAATATTTTCATTACATGATATTGTAATATAAATTTATTCACTAGCGATGATATTTTAATAGTTTGACCTTGACAGTTTGTTTTATAAAAACCAGGTGTTGATCTAAATCCTGTTCTTGTTTCCGAATTTGTAGCAATCTTCGTAAAAAAGTTGTATTTTATTTTGAAATGATTGGTTGTTTTCAACGTCATGATGAGACTTTAAGATACAAACATTTTTTTTATTTAAATGATTGGTTTTCGTCAGGGTCATACTGGGTAAATGTGATCTGTAACAAGTACTTGCTTCTATAACCTTCCAGAAGATGATCATATGACGAGTTGTTTACGTTTAAGAAAGACCATATTACCCATGTTTTAGAGAATTAATGTCAGTAGAGGCTGGGGTGTTAAACAGTTAGTTGTATGTTGTGCTGTTTGGAGTTATTTCAAACTACATGGTTTGGAGTTATTTCAAATTACTTGGATTCAATCGGATTAATTCAGTTAGTTTCTGGAAAATACGTTTGTTCATGTAATATTGTGGAACAAGGATATTTTTTATACACATTTATTTAGCTATCAGAAACCGGAGTGATAATGCTTGTTTCTTCATGGAACTGTAGACTTCAACACTACGGATTGCACCAAACGTGATCGTCTTCCATCTGGATTCTTCGTCGGGATTCGTCGGGATTCAAACTTGAAATCAGTAGAACATTTTGTTATTAGGACTAGTCAAATTTTATTCTTGGATTATTTTTGGATTTGATTCTATAAAACCGTAAGTTCTTATTTTTTCATTTTTACAGAATTGTTTGAGGGAAAAACATTATTGTATATTTCTCTTTGCTTGTTGTTTTCATTCTTTGTTGTGATACTGTTTATTCGAGGCTAAACAAGTGACGTAAGAAGATACATAAGAATTAGGTCGTCCTGAAAGTGTCTTTTACACATAATACCGATTGAGTAAATTCATTTATTGGTGATGTGTGCTTAGTCGTAAAGTTAATATGGGCCCGAACAGACAAGGCGAAGTGTGCCCTTTACCGGCGGACCTGGGTTCGAATCTCCGTATAGTATGAATTAAAAATTGTCTAACCTGTATGATAGTAATCAGTAATGTTTGTATTAAAATATTATTTCTGCCTACTATTATCAAGCATACTTCTATAGGAATCGACGGATAGCACTATCTGTTCTGTCTGGTGTAGATTTATTATATGTTTAGTTATACACATATGTATTGATGTATTTGCCTTTGCCATTCCATTATCGTAATTGCATAATGTTAGAGGGTTTAGAAATCACCCAGCATTACGTCGTTGTGAACTAAATACAAAACACTTGGCAGAGACGGAATCATTAGTGATGGTAGCAGTTATCTTATTGTCCAGCGGCTTGATAAGTAACCATATCTATTAAAGACCTAAGGATAATACTAGAGGGAGAAAATGTTAGCAATAGCGTCTATATGAGCCATACAAGGTTTGTCGTGCACTTGCCGAAACATTAGGGAAGTATTAACCCTGTTGATGTATAATACGATCATACAATTAATATATAACTCATATACCAAACACCTACAGAAACATTTATTTTAATACAAAAGAAAAATTGCAAATTTGCCACGTCCAGTGCCAATGTATTTGTCCGGCTAGAGGCAGAAAATCGCACCATACCAGTCAAGTTAGTCCAAACACTTTGGATTTTCTATTGTGCTGAATAATTATTATCACAAAATCAAGTATTTGCAACAGACATGTTTTATTCATGACCAGTCTTAACATGTTTGTGACACGCAATTGAAGACAACAACCGGCAGTGCATGGGTGACTTTTTACTTTAATTAATGTAATTAGCATTTAACTTGATAACTATCTGATATGTTAGCCTGATTCATCGCGAACTCACGATATACGATTTATGGTTGCAAAGCCTGGCCCCTTGTATGAGAAACTATAAATTGGTTTAGTATTTCAAGCGACATGCTTAAACTAATTTCTATTGCAACTGGACATAGACCATATAGCATATGGGATGGTGTCCTCCCTGTAGTCCGTCCGTACGTTTCCTTAATCTTCTTAGGAGATATAGGTGTCTTTAATCTTGATATTGAGACATTCAATATGTCTACCTCTGCGGCCACCTTGAAAATATTGTTATCAGTAGTCCTGTTGAATGGATGGTCATATCACTACAAGACTTCCTGCAATGACTAGTTGGTCATCAATGAAACGGGTACCGATTTTACCATCCACGATGTTCAATTTCAAAAATATTGTTATTGCATCTACTCGTAGTTGCTGGTCATATCGATATGTACTTTCACCAAATAAATTATAATTAAGTCTAGATAGTACTAAATAGAAATAATGCCTTATGTGATACCCAATATGGTCATCAGGCACATGTGTTATGAATAGTATTATCGTTGTTCCTACAAAACAGAAAGTCATATCATTATGTGATTTCCATCTGAAGAAATCTTAGGACACTTTGTTGGTCCTGAATGAAAATGGTGCGAATCTAACTGTCACGGAATGGTGTAAATGTTGTTAATTAAATACATGTACTCGGGTTTCGTTTCTTTTCTCTGTACAACGATACCCGAGGGTGATTATAATATGGTCTATGTATTTCGAAATCGTGAGTACGATTCGTCCTATGCCACACGTGCAAGGTGCCTTCGATAAGGAATAACGAAAATTCTAAAGGTATAAATACGTTACTACATGTAAAGGACCTTTACAATACTAATGGTTTTGTCAGCAAGCGGCCTGCTTAAAGGATTCGCACAACTCCAGCTGTAGGGCTGAGTTTTTGATGGTAGGAATATCCGGGGTGTCCGGTGTTGTCAGAGGGTAGAAACGTCCGTGTGTCCGGAGCGTTTAAGGTGCCGGAGCGTCTAATGTCTAGCGTCCGGAATGTCAAGAGTGACTAAGGTGACCCAGCTGTAGAGCCGTCAAAGGACCAGGGGGTCCGGAGGGTCTAATATTCCAAGTGTCCGGAGGGTCTAATGTTTCAAGTGATCATAGTATTCCGAGGGTCCGGAGTCTATATTGGTTGTGAAATTGATTCGGAGGAGCTGTGGAGCGGATATGGTGCACGGGTGACGGAGTGCATCTCCACACATGTATTTTTAGCTGTATGCTAATTTTGGGTTAGTAAGACCCAGTGTATTATTCAGGACTGGAAGGATAGATTGTATATCCGTTCTTGTTTAGTGACATAATTTCGCTACCTGAGCGAATACATTTTTTACTATGTGTAAAGACTTACATCGTTTACTATTTGAGTGAACTATATTCATCTTTCCATTATTGAATCATTTGTGAAATCATTTATCCTGTATTTTAGGGTTACTGAACTAAATTTATTTGTATATTTTTTCCATCTTTGAAACTGTGCGTTTTTATGTTAAATAGATCCAATATTTGGATTATAAATACGCACACGTCTTCATAATCCACTACTCATATAAATCGCCACATTAAACCATATATCTGTGTCGTCAAAACGTGTTCTGTTGTTAATCCGAGATATCCCACCCGGTTATCTTGTTACAAATGGTGTCAGAAGTGGGATCATTTCGGATATAACAGAGCACTGAAATTGTTTTATTATATTTGTATGCTTTTTGTGTGTTTCAGATGCGTTTGACAAAGCACCAAGGTTAGGTAGATACCTAATTTTACGTTATTTTTTGTATTTAATATTTTTGTTGCATTTCGTGAAAGAAAATACGGTTTGTGGTAATTACGTGTTTTGTATAAAACTGCACTTTAAGGTTGGTCACCACCAAACTTTTGAAATGACTTCTATGAAAGAACTGGTAGAACTGGGGAAACAGTTTGGTTATATGGGGGAGTCCCTTAGAAATTTCGTTCGTGAAGAACAAGCCCGGGAGAGGGACCAAAGATTAAAGGAGAGGGAATTAGAGAGGGAAAAATTTGAAAGGGAACAACAAATAGAAAGGGAAAAAAGGGAAACCCAGAAGGAAATGATAGAATTAGAGAAGTGTAAGATCGAACTAGAGAAACAGGCTGAGAGGGAATTAGAAAGAGAAAAAAGGGAAACCCAGAAGGAAATGATAGAATTAGAGACGGGTAAGATTGAACTAGAGAAACAGGCTGAGAGGGAAAGGATAGAATGGGAAAGGGAAGCAGAGAGGGAGAAGTTAGAAGGGGAAGATAGAAATCGGCAGAGGGAACATCTAAGAAATTCTGAGCTATTGCAAGCTAAAAAAGAGGGGGAACATGATGTTAAACTGAGAGGTCCAAAATTGCCCCCATTTGAAGACGATAAAGATAATATGGATAGTTATCTAAATAGGTTCGAGAGGTATGCTACGGTACAAAAATGGAAGAAAGACGATTGGCCGCTCCATCTTAGCGCGTTATTGAAAGGTAAAGCGTTAGAGGTGTATTAGCGTTTATCCACGGCCGATTCGCTCAATTACCCCGTGTTGAAAGAGGCACTTCTCAAGAAATATGAACTAACCGAGCAAGGGTTTCGCAAGAAGTTTAAGTATAGTAAACCAGATAGAGGCGAAACATTCACACAGGTCGTCAGCAGGACTTGCAATTATTTGCAGCGATGGGTGGAATGTGGTAAAGTCGTCAAGACATTTGAGGGTCTTGTCGATTTCTTGCTTCGTGACCAATTGTTAACAACTTGTGGCAAGGAGTTATATTTATTCTTGAAGGAAAGATCCTTCACAAATGTACATGAAATGGCCACACAGGCGGATTTGTTCGACGAAGCTCGGGGAGGTTCGCAGAATGTCATCACGCGAGATGTCAAAGGTGGGAATCAGGTCAACGACAGAAAACCCAGGGAACCTGAAAAATCTGGTAGGAGTAACCAGGGGAAGGGGAGTGACATGCAATGTTTCATTTGCAAGGAAGTGGGTCATATCTCCCACTATTGTCCTAAGCGGAAGGGACCAGTCCAGAAAGTAGCGGTAGCCATTAGAGGCAGAAGATCGGTAAATGGAAAACTTAATGTTTCCCAGCAAGTTAAGCGGAAAGCGGTGCGTGAACCGGTGGTGCGTTCAGAGATCAGTCGCGATGTGATCCAATCAATCGGCACATGTATTTTTCCAGAGGCACGGGTGCCGACCGTAAACGGCACTGTTAACGGACAAGAAGTCACCGTTCTACGAGACACGGGATGCACTACTGTAGTCGTGAAACGGAGCTTAGTCCGCGATGATCAATTGCTTGGGGTTAAATCACCTTGCATGTTGCTTGACCAGACAATCGACCACGTTCCAGTTGCAAGGATAATGATAGATACACCTTTTTTGACCGGGACTGTGGAAGCTTTATGCGTAGCCAACCCGATCTATGAACTGACGATTGGCAACGTACCGGGTTCTAGACTCCCCACCATAGCAGATTTCCGATTCCCTATCATCCAGGCAGTGCAAACTAGGGCTCAGGTAAAGGAGGAAAATAAACCTTTGCGTAAGTTAAAAGTACCGGAAGCCATTACTGATATATCCCGCGAAGAATTCCAAAATGAGCAAAAACGTGACGCGTCTTTACGTGTAACCTCTGAGAAGGCATTAACGGGTACTGTGAGAAAGTGTAAGAACGGGGGTTCCTCTAAATTCCTTGTTCGAAAGGGTTTAATGTACAGGGAATACTCTACATCGGATAGGAAGTTCTTGCAATTAGTGGTTTCCCAGAAATTTAGGGCACATGTACTAAAGGTCGCGCACGAGTCGAGTATGGCAGGTCATTTAGGCGTAAAGAAAACAACGGATAGGGTATTAAGAGAATTTTATTGGCCTGGCGTCAATAGCGACATAGCGCGGTTCTGTCGCTCGTGCGACGTTTGCCAGAAGACGATCTTTAAGGGCAGGGTAACTAGAGTACCGTTAGGTCAGATGCCCTTGATAGATACTCCGTTCAAACGAGTAGCCATCGACATTGTAGGACCAATATTTCCGCATACAGATCGGAAAAACCGATACATCTTGACACTGGTAGATTACGCTACCAGATATCCAGAAGCCATAGCTTTGCCATCAATTGAAACCGAACGTGTAGCCGAAGCGCTCGTAGACATGTTCAGCAGGGTCGGAGTACCCGAAGAGGTTCTTACGGATTGTGGAGCGCAATTCACCTCAGATCTTATGGCAGAAATTAGTAGGTTGTTGTCCCTTAAACAGTTACGCACAACACCTTACCATCCTATGTGCAATGGATTGGTCGAGAAATTCAACGGCACATTGAAGCAAATGTTGCGGAGAATGTGTGCGGAAAGACCGAAGGATTGGGATAGATATATGAACGCCCTTCTGTTCGCATATCGTGAGGTTCCTCAGGAAAGCTTGGGTTTCTCCCCGTTTGAACTATTGTACGGTAGGACAGTTCGTGGTCCTATGCGCATACTTCGTGAACTGTGGACAGACGAGGTCGAGGACGAAGAAGTTAAGACCACATACCATTGCGTAGTTGATTTGCGCGAAAGATTAGAAAGTACTTGTCAAATGGCGCAAGACGAACTCGCGAAATCTAGTCGTAGGTACGCCAAGTACTACAACCGAGGAACTCGGAGTAAAAAATTTGACGTAGGCGATCAAGTGTTGGTGCTTCTCCCAACGAATAACAACAAGCTGCTAGTCCAATGGAAAGGGCCATATGAAGTCAGACAGGTGAAAGGCGAAATGGATTATATCATTGATATGGAGGGGAAGTCCAAGACATTTCATGCCAATATGCTTAAACTCTACGTAGCGAGACCTGGACAAACGATTGATAAAGGGATTTTGAATGTAGTATGCGTTGCGGTGATAGAGGATAGGTCTGGTGACGAAGCGGAATTCGTCTCCAGCACAGAAATACCCCTTGAATACCCCATGGACGTTGGTAAAGAAAGTATTGACCAGATAAATGTATGCCCTGAGTTATCGGAGGGTCAACGTACACAGATTATGGAGGTTTTGTCCAAATATCCAGATGTGTTCACGGACAGACCAGGCTGTACGGGTCTAATTCGACACGAGATGAAATTGAATACCACTGAGCCTATCAGGATTAAAGGATATCCGATACCCTTTAATGCACGGGAGACAATCAGCGAAGAAGTGATGAAAATGTTAGACCAGGGAGTGATCGAACCTTCAAACTCCCCATACTCGTCCCCCGTGGTGTTAGTCAGAAAGAAAGACGGGACCAACCGGTTTTGCATCGACTTTCGGCAATTAAACAAGATCACCGTATTTGATGCAGAACCAGTGCCAGATATGGAAAGTGTATTTTCAAAATTGGCAGGTCATAAATACATTTCCAAATTAGATCTAAGCAAGGGATATTGGCAGATACCCATCGCCGATAATGTCCGCGAGTTGACGGCATTCGCGACTCCCAAAGGACTGTTTCAATTTAAAGTTATGCCTTTCGGTTTAGTCAACGCCGGTACGTCGTGCGTTCGTCTCATGCGCAAATTATTAAACGGAACGGAAAACGTCGACAGCTTCGTAGACGACATCTTTGTTTACACGCATACATGGGATGAACATGTTAAGGTATTACGGGATCTGTTCGATAGACTTCACATTGCAAACCTTTCAGTTAGGCCTACTAAGTGTAGCATAGGGTATTCCAGTCTGGAATGTTTGGGACATCTGGTAAGTGGACTAGGCCAGTTGCAACCTCATCCAGATAAAATAGGAGCAATCAGGGATGCCCCTAGACCAGAGACAAAAAAACAAGTAAGGTCTTTCCTAGGTCTAATCGGGTTTTACAGGAAATTCGTCCCCAACTTTTCGGCTATTGCCAGCCCATTAACGGATTTGACTAGGAAGGGGCAACCGAATAAAGTTTCATGGGGTGTATGCCAGGAAAAAGCGTTTAACACTCTAAAACACAAACTGGTAAGTGCACCAATTTTAAAGTTGCCGGAAATAGATAAACCTTTTGTACTGAGGACTGATGCGTCCGATACGGGTCTTGGGGCTGTTTTGCTACAGGAGCAAGGGGGGATGAAATTGCCCATTGCTTATGCAAGTATGAAATTGCTCCCTAGAGAGGAAAAGTACTCCGTGATTGAAAAGAAGTGCCTAGGTTTAGTATGGGGAATAGGAAAATTCCATACATATCTTTTTGGGAGGGAGTTTACCTTGCAAACGGACCATCAGCCGCTTTTATATTTGAATAAAGCAAAGGTCACCAATGCAAGATTGATGCGTTGGGCGTTGTCTTTGCAACCATACAGTTTTCGAATCGAGGCAATTCGAGGGTCAGAAAATGTGGGAGCTGATTTTTTAAGTAGGGTGTAATTAGCAAATCATTTCGTTCGGTCTGAAAATTGGAAGTTTTAATAAAAATTCATTGATCACATTCCGTGATTGTTCTAAAAGTGATACCACTTTTTTTTAGGGGGGAGGTATTGTCACGGAATGGTGTAAATGTTGTTAATTAAATACATGTACTCGGGTTTCGTTTCTTTTCTCTGTACAACGATACCCGAGGGTGATTATAATATGGTCTATGTATTTCGAAATCGTGAGTACGATTCGTCCTATGCCACACGTGCAAGGTGCCTTCGATAAGGAATAACGAAAATTCTAAAGGTATAAATACGTTACTACATGTAAAGGACCTTTACAATACTAATGGTTTTGTCAGCAAGCGGCCTGCTTAAAGGATTCGCACAACTCCAGCTGTAGGGCTGAGTTTTTGATGGTAGGAATATCCGGGGTGTCCGGTGTTGTCAGAGGGTAGAAACGTCCGTGTGTCCGGAGCGTTTAAGGTGCCGGAACGTCTAATGTCTAGCGTCCGGAATGTCAAGAGTGACTAAGGTGACCCAGCTGTAGAGCCGTCAAAGGACCAGGGGGTCCGGAGGGTCTAATATTCCAAGTGTCCGGAGGGTCTAATGTTTCAAGTGATCATAGTATTCCGAGGGTCCGGAGTCTATATTGGTTGTGAAATTGATTCGGAGGAGCTGTGGAGCGGATATGGTGCACGGGTGACGGAGTGCATCTCCACACATGTATTTTTAGCTGTATGCTAATTTTGGGTTAGTAAGACCCAGTGTATTATTCAGGACTGGAAGGATAGATTGTATATCCGTTCTTGTTTAGTGACATAATTTCGCTACCTGAGCGAATACATTTTTTACTATGTGTAAAGACTTACATCGTTTACTATTTGAGTGAACTATATTCATCTTTCCATTATTGAATCATTTGTGAAATCATTTATCCTGTATTTTAGGGTTACTGAACTAAATTTATTTGTATATTTTTTCCATCTTTGAAACTGTGCGTTTTTATGTTAAATAGATCCAATATTTGGATTATAAATACGCACACGTCTTCATAATCCACTACTCATATAAATCGCCATATTAAACCATATATCTGTGTCGTCAAAACGTGTTCTGTTGTTAATCCGAGATATCCCACCCGGTTATCTTGTTACACTAACATCCAGAAAGTCCATCACTAAAGCTAATTTGAAACTCTCGCTATCGCTGAAGAAGAACAAAGATGCTTTCAACACTGTGCAGTTAAATGGTCATATCTTGAACTCTTGGAATTAAACTCTGCCAGTAGAGCGTCAGTCTCTTCGATAGACACTTTTTTTAACCTCAGCTAAATCACGGTGCTAATATTATGCAGCCTTGGTTTTGTTTGCGTACATAGACTCCAAATCTACAACAAATATCTTCTGTAGAACATGTGCAAGAGATATAAATTATAGTAATTCGTATGCATTTGTTGACAATATAATCGTACTATTAGTCTCGAATTATTTGACGTTAAGACAGGGGAATACAACTAAGCTTTTGCGTAAATGGTGGTATTATTACCACAGCCTTTTCATCTCATCTAAGTATCTTTTATTTCATTTGTAACTATTTGTTCAAGAATGAGAAATTCCTAAATACGTATTATCGAAGAAATTGTCTATTTGTGCACGACAAACGTCCCTCGGGGTATCGATGCAAATATAATTACGAGACTGTCTGCTTCGAAAGTGTATAGTATAAAATTAGACAACAGTTCATATATACGTGTCTTAACAGACCACACAATTATCTATCAATCCAATGATTATGGCTATTTCCGTGAGCAAGAAGACACGCTCGTCCTCTGGAAATGTTCATAGGATATTTAATTTTCCTTCGTTTAAGTAACAAATACGTGTTTAATGAAAAACAAATACAGTGGCAAGTTTAACTATGAATTATGGCTTTACTGCTCGTAGACCAGACAAGCTTATTGTGTGGTATTTCGTCGTCCGCCATCGCTCCATCCGCTAGCACTTTCTGTTCTGTCTTGTGCATATTTGGCTGTACCTCTAAACATGTGATTGCAATAGATTGTACAATAGAGGGTTACCATTCAACTTTACACACACACATACATCTCATTGTTTAGCTGGTTCTAAAGGAAAATGGTGCTGTTACAACATCAAACAGGAAAATCTAGCTACCGAACGTGTCCTGAATGGATACCTATATCAATATGAGTTTTCAATAAACGATTTCTTATTATATCTAGTTGGTCCTAGATGACCATTGTGCAGATCTGATATATACTATAGCTGCCATACCCTCCATCTTGAAAACATTACTTTCGCTAATTTCCCTGTATTGATTCCCTCATATCATTATGAGTTATCACTGAAAGACTTATATGATGTCTAGTTGGTCTTAAATAACACTGATGCCGATCTGACATCTAATATGGCTGTCACGGCAGCCAGCTTATTATCAGAACTCCAGCTGAACACCAAATCATTACTGTGGAGTTTTCACAAAATAATTCTTGTCCATATGGTATTAACGGAAATGGTGCTGTTCTAACATCCAACATGTCTTGCATTCAATGGCCTCCTTGAAAATCTTTAACGGATGTTCGTATTAACAGTATGTATGCACTAAAAGACTTCTTATGATGTCTAGTTGGTCTCCAATAAAATTGGCTATCCTTGAAACTCATATTAACACTACTACTCCTTAACGAAACGAAAAATCATATTTGCATATTTTCCCCAGAAGACTTCTTATGTCATCAAGGTTAGTCTTAAATGCACATTGTGGCTCCCCTTCCACAGAAAGTCTTCTTGATCATGGGATTTTCACCAGAAGAGTTATGAGGGTGTCAAGTTGATCCTTAATGTAAAAAAAACCTGTCCACCATAGTGGCTACCTTGAAAATATTGTCACAATCAGATTTGGCGACGAAAACAGAAAAATGTATATAAGAGCAGAATCGAAAGATAGAAAGGGTACAATTGTGTCCGGGAAGAGATGGAAAGATGGTTGTTCCATGGGAAGGTGGAGAATGATATGAAAATACAGTATTATTTATATTTATGAGAAGAACTTCGTTGTCATTTAGCCGCAACAGAGAGAACGAATAGAAATATATCATGTATAAAATATAAACAAAGTACAAAAATATATTGTTATAATATTTAAAGGTATTGGCTACAGTAAACACATGAAGCACGAATGTATACAGGATAGGGTAAGGACGAATATGCATATTCATAATAGAAATACAGGTATTAATGATGTAATACGCTAATATGTATGTGCGTAAATGTTTTGTACACATAAGAACCAATCAGTGTTGACTTAATTTTCTAATGTTGTTAAACATTTTGAAAATTTTAATATCTTGAGGGCTATAGAGCATCTACATTATATACATAGTTTTATGAGACTTTGCATATTCTTTTGCACTCGGAGTTCCCGACCTATACCATCTACTACTTACTATTTCAAGTAGATGTGAGGTTTGCCTCAGTTTTGCACGTGCAGCTCTGACGTTTGAAGCCTTGATTGAAAAGACAAATATAACAGACCAATCTGTTTTACAGTCTATTGCAATCACATGTTTAGAGGTACAGCCACCAAACCAGCAGCGTTCTTCATGTTTGTCAGTCCCGCCACAGATACGACAAAAAGGGATGTAGTATTCATGCCGACATTTGATCGGTTTGAATACAAATTCAAATGCATATTGATCTGAGTGTCTAGAAATTTGACATTTCAACAATACGTGTATAAATACAGTCATTCGGTATTCATATATATTTGAGCCAACTTGTTTGACTCCATGCACTTGCTTCAATCAAGCAAAATATTATTTGCTTAATCCACATTCGATCAAAGCACCAGAATGTCATATAAATTCGCTATGATGTGGGAAGCGAATTCCACTGCCCACTATGGATTACAAAATCACTGAAACTAATATCAGCTATAGTACAAACTCTCTGCTACTTCAAACTGATTTAGAATCAAACATATGAAGCAAATTCTGTTAAAGTAGCATAAGTTCCGTCTAGGTTCGCTAAGAGAGAGGTTGATTACATGTGTAAATATTTTCATCTAAGATGAACGTCAATGCCGAAGTTTGCCGTGACTAATGTTTTATTAACTAACAAAATCAGAGGGCTCCATTTGTTTGACTCTAATGTTAAATATATTTAAGAATTATATATATCTATATTCAGATTATTAATAAAGTAATCATGTTTATCTATGTCTTAGGCTTTGGCCTTTGCATTCTCCTATATAATAACCTTGTGCATCTAATGTACAACATATTCTTTATTATAATTTAAGTAACATATTTTGTCTTGCTAGTAACTTTGAAATTCGTAGAATGGAAAATTCCCTTACTTGGCAGAGTATTTCAGACAATGGTAATTTCGACCTAAGTGAAGTAGAGAGGTTTATATTCTTATTTACTTGGGGAATATTTTTCTTACCTTAACATCTTTAACAAACTCGTTCTTATTGGATTATTCTGTCACCAATTTGGGTAGACTCCTTTATTCAAACTGTTAATCACTGGAAGTACACAGTGCTCATCTATAACATTTTTGGACTGGAACGTTTATTTGGAATTATAGATATTTCCTATAATAACTGTTTTGGATCATATTATTGTGATTTATAAAAAGAATATTGACATATCAGCTCAACTCCGGCCATTGGCATATTGCCAAATTCAAGACTTAAAGGTGCATTAATACATTTAGCATTGGATCTTATTTGGAATACCACTGGAATTTAGCTAAAGGATAATTCCTATGGACTGGTTATAGGACTGTTTGGACATGTTGGGGATTTTATTCCCAGTACTGTAATTTTTTCTTAAATATTCACTTTGTATTCGTGGGAAATTATTTGTTGAATTTTACAAAACCTGTTGATTTACTCTCTTTTCGGTTAATTTTAAGACTATTGAATTATTACAGTGTATTGTTTGTGTGCTTCTATATCATTTCATTTTGAAGTGAATAATTGAGGTAAGTACCTTAACCTTTCCAGATAAATTGTTAATGTAGTTATTTGCCTCTCTGTGTTATGTTTTTATAACCTTCACATTGTAAATATCGTATATCGATTCCTCGATTTCTTAAAGTTATAGTTGTAATGCTTTATATATCTCATTAGTTGGTTCAGACGCGTACTCGCACTGCATTTCTTTGCTTCATCCACGTCTTTTCTATAGGAGTTAGATTCCACTTTAAGTTCATACGCTCGAACATATTGTATTTTCTTTCACTGTATGTTCCGTTACTGTTAGTTTTAAAATTGTATAATTCTTGTCAGTGTAACTCATCGCACAAAGCGAGGTCATTCTTTGAAGTTAAAGACAACTTTTATTCGCAAATAATATCTCTGACATTGTCACAGTAAAAAGTAAATATCTTCATTGTCAGAATTGATTTCTTCTGTTTTACTTTTGCGTTTTTGCTAATGTGTAATAGAAACTGTCTGAACCCATCATCTGCATAATGAACGTGGCTCATCCTTGTTGACATACGAGACGAATGCATCAGCTTTATAAGTGCCAACGAGGAAACCTATAACTGTATATTGTTTTTGGTCCACCAAATTATACAATGACAGCTTAAACGGATATATCAATTTATTTCGCATGTTTACAGTCTACATACAACTTTTCTTCTGTGTGGAAATGTTTGTAGAACTTGTCTTGATAATTCTGTTTTCCAGAAGATGTTCTGTAGAATCCTTCTCTTGTTAGATATCGAATAACTTCAAACTGATTTTTACATTTTAGTAAGACTGGATAAATTTAATGCTATAAGGATTTATTTTTTCTAAAGGAAATAATGGTAGAGTTTGTATCTGTGCTGGTTGCGATTTGCAAAAGTCTATGTTTATTAAACCTTGCTCATTAGTATTTGCAGTCGAGTTCTATGTGTTTAACTAGTTTTACAAAATGTACTGTGTTGTTTTAGTTTTCAAATAATTTATATTCCATGTCTGTTAATGTTTTTAGTTTATTGATAACGAGTTAAGAACAGATAAAGAGTACTGTCTGTATTCAGACTGGAAGAAATAATGATACAATTTGACAAATTATTTCCTCTAATTAAATACTATCGTGATTAAACCTCAATGCGTGTTTTCATCACACACCTGATTAGATTGACGTTGAAGAAATATTCAAACTCCTTCCGTTTCCACATTATATTTGCATATTATTCTCTTCTCAAACACTATAGGTGAAGATTTGTGAAACATAAATATACTTGTTTTTGCTAATAACTAATTATCCATTTAAATCGTTGATTTGGCCGTTTGTTAAAGATAACAGTTATGCATGTGACATACAAATGAAAATGCAAATTGTAATGTGACGCTTTATATAAACTGAAATACGTGACATAACATGTTCAACTCGCACCTGGTAATATGACTAAATATACATGAAACAGTAAGTAATTTGCTGTGTCAAAAAGGTTAGATGATCAACATTGGTTCTGGTTAGAAGTTATAATATGGCTAATTTCCTCGATGTGTAGAATATGTAATCAAAATCAAATTATTGTTGGTTAGATTTGATGACATGACTTTCTTACAATATATGGTTTATGCCTTTGCATAATTATCTCAATGACAACGGTAGTGAGAAAAAAGTTGAGTGTGTGCGTGATTTGGATTTTTAACGTTGCTTGAACAATTTTTCAGTCATATCGCTACGATGCCTGTAGTGTGGCAGTTTATAGTAATGTATATAACTGGGGCATCATGCATCAGACATGTAGCATGATGTCCCACCCAATCACATTATCCTAATACCAGGCCGACCAGTCCTAACAGTAACCTCTTAATAATGAGCGCCTAGAGAGGCAACGCTCTGTTCCATTTTTAAGAGCCTTTTGGTACGACTCGGTCGTGGTTAAAAAGAGGGGTAAGTGTGAAGACAAATTATAATAGGTAATACTTTAAACACGTGAAAAAAGCAAACCTGCTCACTTAACATCTGCTACAACATTTGAATCATCTTTTCATACAATCTTAATCTCGTCTTCTGTTTGTCTTGAAGTCCATTTTTATGTCCCGTGATTAATTCCGTTTCTGTTTCATTTTGTGGTGTACCGTGCTTTCAGAGTGTGTGTCTTTCGTATACGTGTATCTAATCTTATACGTATGTCCGTGTAACCACATTATATCCATGAAAAGTTATGCATGATACAGTGCACCTTAACGCTTACCGAATGAATCTTGTCGTTCTGTTATTATCTATATTGTATTACCTATTTTATTCTTCTGTACCATCCTTTTAAAGAAGCTAATTCAGAATGTGTTTCAGCCTTGTAACTTTCAAATCAAGTTAATATGTTTGAATTAACCAGTAGATAATAAAAATCGTCTGTATTCAACTGTTTATTAACGCTAGAAACGACTTCGTGCGGGTTCTAATTAGAACGAAAGAGAAGATGTGCCTCAAGTATTATTTATGTGTGTCTGCAACTGAATAAATAGAAGAACATTTGACAACCGACTTAAGGTCAATTGCTAGGTCGGACCAGCTACTTTGAACGTAAATTTCAAGACATAAAATATATTTAAATTCTAAGCAAATATCTGAATATTTGAAAGTCATTATAGCAGAGAAAATGGTTTATCAAGTAAGAAGGAGTGATTCCAGAACCAATGCGATATGAAATAAGGTCATTTATGTAAAATCAAGGCTCAAAGGATAAAAACATGTCTGATCGTATTTTCTTTAAACTTCGACTTATGCTATCTACAAAAATAAAATTTGCTAAAATTACTAATATGCCTCTGATGACATATTCGACACTAGCTGAGACAGCTGATGCTAACAGCCAAGGAAAAGAAGATAATGCTGCATTTTCACATGTATACTATACTCTGGGCAGCGATAAAAAATAACAAAGATTTAGGCAGTAACCTAGACCCCTAGCAGTGATTCCAAATATGAAGATGTTTGCAATAGCCTATAGTGAGTTCAAATACAGACGTATCAGACAATGGACAAGATATATTGCCCCAAAAGCATATAAAATAACCCCCACATTTGTATTTTTGTCTACAATTTGCAAGTGTAAAGAAAAAATCTTTTTTATCAGTATGGTATTTAAACGTTTTATATTTGGTTCCGTCATGAAAGACTAACTTTGCTTCTGTAAATACATAAATGATTGAGTGACACACTTGGGGAGTGTGTGTGTGTTTTAATTTCAACGTAGCTTTAACAATATTTAAGTCACATTGCTACAATGTCTGCATTGTGACAGTTTATAGTGATGTTTAGCACTATGGCAACATGCCGCAGACATGCAGCATGATGTCCTACCCAGTCATATTATCCTGACACTAACCTCTTAATGCTGAGCGCCTAGCGAGGCATATGTTATTACCATTTGTATATGTCTTTATTATGAATCGGCCTGGGTTCGAACCCGCAACCTTCTATATACGAGGCAGACTCTCCAACCACTAGGCCAGTGCTGTCCAACCCGGGGCTCGCGGGCCGCATGCGGCCTGCGGGCTGATTTTAAATGTCCGCCAGACCTCGAGCAGCTATATAGTCGTTGCTTTTCAGTTTTCTCCTGTGGCCTTTTGGCTTAAAGAAAATAATTTATAAATGTCCCATGGTGTCAAAAAGGTTGGACAGCACTGCACTAGGCCACTGGAGCGGTACCACTCTAAGGGGAAGAGCTTGCATTCCTTCATCTTGTTAGCAAACATGTCATCTGCTTTCGTTACATTTCTTATTACTGCACCTTCCAATATTCGAAATCTGTACTCGTTTTGATCTAAGGGATTTTCTTAATCTAATAAATGTCAAACAAACATCATTCTCTGCAACATTTTGTATATACATTTCTGCGGATTTAACCATATAGTCCGCTACTCTTAAAATATTAGCATCTTATTCTATTTTTCTTGCTAACCAGGAAGACAGCTGTTCAATTTATGATACTTACTTACTATTTCTTATTTATGATTCCACAGGTACAGTCACAGGAAGGAAAAGGAATGCTTCTGAAATAGATGAAATCGCAAACAGTGTAAACGATAATGAATCTAACCTCCATCTGCTTGAATCTTGTTTAATCAATGACGTTTCAAGTATTTCAATGCTCGTTGTAAATCTTCCGTTCGACCCAATAATGTGTAATTTTTTTCTAATTACTGCAATTCTGAAAAGGATCTGAACGGTAGAGTTAGATGCAACTGTTTCAATGTAAATTGACAATAACAAACGTTTTATCTGTTTTCAAGAATACGAAATATGAACAATTTACCAAATATAATTATGCCACTAATAAAAGGGAGATCAAGCATGATTTAAAATAGTTGTATACATTTCTGG
This sequence comes from Sinohyriopsis cumingii, assembly GCA_028554795.2. Taxonomy (NCBI): domain Eukaryota; kingdom Metazoa; phylum Mollusca; class Bivalvia; order Unionida; family Unionidae; genus Sinohyriopsis; species Sinohyriopsis cumingii. The sequence goes on along the minus strand of CM068831.1, from coordinate 35,542,450 downwards.
TAGAGTACGAGCTGATTCTCAAGATTACATAAGGAGCATAGTTTAGAACCAAACAATATATTTCCAAGCACAATATTGTCACGCAAATGTAAATCTCTGCAATATTCAGCATTTGCACACTTCCGTTCAAAACCATCTCACACGATTATAGAAAACAAATCAATAATTTAGCTACAAAGACAGATGCATTAATGCAAAGATGTAACAAATCATAAATTATATTTAATTTATGACATGTGACTTTAGGATCATCAAATGGTATTCCTTGCTTTAGCATAAACACCAAAAGAGACTTTCTGGATATTTTACCTTTATTTATACAGAGGAGTTTTGAGGATTAATATATGTGCTCTAGTACTTGGACTGTCTAAATAATTCAGGTTTTCATCAATTTTAAATTCACTATGATATTCTACATTTTAAAAAGCTCATTTGTAAGGTTTTACTATTAATGCTTTACATGCTGTTTCAAACAAATTGTTTACTTATTTTTCAGTTTTTATGATGTATTTTAACCTTTTCTTATCTATTTCTTCTCAAACTTCTGAATATGTTTATTTCCCAAAATTATTTTCTTTTTTGTGTTTTGAAAATATGTTTCATTTATTTTAAGAGAAAGAAATTAGGTAACAAATTATAATATTGTTTATACTTGTTTCAAGTGGGCATTGATTTCTTTCTAAATTATTAAAGTATTTATTATTGATATATATTAAATTGATTTGCCTTCTATCATCCTTATGATTTTTTTTAAAACTATTTAGAGAGAGAGATGAACTAACAAATTCCAATATTATTTATATAGTCTAGTACTTTGTAGAGCTTTGTGCATCTTCTTTTCAACAATTTATCTGATTGTATGAATTCAAATATATTGAGTTTAAGTCTATGTGGTATTTCGGACTGACAACAATGGATGTTTCCCATCTAAATATTTTCACAAAGAAATATTTATATATTTACGTTTGTTTGATCAAGCACAGCGAATTACAAGGGTAAATTTGGCTATGCTATTTCAAATTGGCAGATTTTTGAAAAAATATGAACTATTTTAATTGTACACAGAATCTCTAAATATGACTACTTGTTTAAATTGAATCTCTAATTACATTATATCAATGAATCTTACTCATATCATCAAAAAAACGAATATTATATTTATTTCAAATTAAAACTGAACCTGCTAGTTCCTTTAGCATTCTTCTGGAACTGATAAACATTCACATGCTATTGGACGGAAATTGCGTGCGTCGTGTAGATTTTAAGGGTAATCTAAACATGTTCTAATAAATAACCCTTTTTAATATCATCTAGTGTATGATCAGGAAAGTTTATTTCAGTAATTCGACTTCAACTAAAAGATTTGCAAAGTCTGCATCATCGCCTAACCTTAAAAATTGTTGAATCTAAAGTTCGCAAACCAACGATTTCGACCTATTTATATTTTGATCAATAACTATGGGATTGTCAGCTTCGGAATATGTTTAGACGCCATTAAAAAAGTATCCTCTAAATCCTTTTTCCATAAGAAATGCACGTATTTTAATTTAGGTTTTCTTTAATGTTGCTTCACATGATTTACAGGTTATTGATATTATAGTATGTGCCTAACACATAACCTTTGAGTTCAATAGTTCAAAATGTCTGAAAACATCAGCAAGCCAGAGAACATCAGCTTTAGATATAGGTCACGATATTCACCATGGATAATTATTGTGCACGTCAATCAAACCATTTTGTGTATGTGCACAATATTCTTGCGCTAGTTCTGCTTTGCTGAATAAATAATAATACGGGTCCTATTAAGGTATTTAGCTTCTATACTTTTTAAAAGATATCAACCCAATAATATGGATACTATCCTTTCCTTGGTAAATACAAAATTTAATCTTTTTCAATAACTTTCACTTGTCCTAATATCCTTTATATACCGATTAGATGATAATTGATTTTATATGTTATAATAAGTTTTCGATATATATCAGAGAGATATAAATTACATTATTTTGGAACTACTTGTTTCTCCATTTAAGAAATATGTCTGCTCTTATGCATGTTAGACAAAATCGGTATGTTCACACTCAGATATCATTCTTCGTACTCTTCGTATTCTTCATTTTCTTCTCTCTCACATCGAAATTAATATATCTTTAAATATATCATGATTGTAGACTCACTTGCATACATGTATGCCTTCAATTAGAAACACCATAAAAATACTCAAAAGCGAAATCGAAAACAAAGTGGACTTCATATATTAATTTTGAAACAAATTATTTTGCAGAGGAGTTAAGCAATTATTATTAATGACTGAATGTGCATGACATGCATAGCAATTTTGCATTACCAAGACAGTATGGCATATCTTTCACGTCCAACGACCAAAAAGGGAATATTTGTATCAAAAGAACTTGATTATATATACATGCAGTAATACAATTATTTAAGTGGCGATTTTAACTCTCAACACAGATATTATCATGTATGAAAACATTTACAAATCAGGCATTGACGAATGCAAAATTCAAACAAAAATTGAATGACAACCAAAACTTTGGTACATTGTCTGCGATCGAACTAAGGTAAATATTTTCACGTTTTAAAATATGTTGGATGCGACCGTTCTGTGATGTTAATAAAGAATCCCTGCCCCAACTGTGTTCTCTGTATCAATCGCACAGGAATTATGTCAAGAAAACAAACACAACATATTTTTCTTCCTACACAGTCAATATTGTCACCAAATATAAAATTATATGCATTGAACGTTTAGGTGAAGACATACAGGTAACATTTTTAGCTAGAAGTATTTGTGCTAAATAATCATTCTAAACAAATATTATTATCCATTTTATACAAATAGTTCCTCAACAGAGTTTATATTATGTTACATACATTTCAATATATAATTCTTCTAGCTATCTATCCATAACGTAGTGATATAAATATAGCAAGTTTTTAATTGCGATTATGAAAATAATTGAGCAAAATAGCATCGATATCATCTATTCCAATCACAATTTGGCTTACCATAGAATTACGCACGAATTTATAATTAATAGCTTATTTGCTCCCTTGAGTTTTAGAACGAATTTTTCTCTAATAATACTATCTTTAAAATAGTTTTATATTATAGTATATTTTATGTGATATATTGCTAAAGGCATCTGCATTATGTAACTTCAAGCGCTATTATTAGATTTGTACTCAGGTACATCACACATATAATAATAAGTCAGTGTTTCTGCGATTGTTTTCTTTGCGTTTTAAGATCCTAACAATACTAATCTATTAAGTACTATGCTGCTAGGTTACTGAACAATGTGAAGTATCGCATATGAAAAAATAAAATAATGAGGTAAATTTCAAAACTCATTGTTATGTATATCTGATTTAATTATATCTGATTTAATTGTTTCTAAGTTTTGAAATCTCTTTATTTTTTTAACATTTCATTATATGTCAAAATAATGCAGTTCTGTTTGCTAGGAACTCATACTTTTTCCAGAAAATAGTTTGACCTTGACTGTTCATTTTAATAAAAACTACATGTGACCTAGATGCTGACCTTGATTCAAAGTCAGTAGCAGCCAGGAAAATAAGTTCTGTTTCATGACCCCCTTTCATTTTCGCAACTTGGGATTTTCGACACTGCGTTTTAGAATAAGATATAACTTTGTTTTGGAGAAATATTCTCAGTTTGACTTTGTTCTTTACATTGGAAAGAGTATGTTGTGTAGTTTGGAGTTATTTCAAATTATTTGAATTCAAAAGGATAAATTCTTTCTTCATGGAGATATACGTCTGCTCGTACGAAATTCTTGAGCAAAGACAGCTCTTACAAACATTTGTTCGGATTTCCAAGACCGGAGTGATATTTCTTGTTTCTACAAGGAACTGTAGACTTCGACACACTACATGTTAAAGCATACGTACTCGTCTTCCATCATGGATTCTTTGTAGGGACTCGAACTTGAAATCATCAGAACATTTTATTCTTAGGACCTCTAAAGTTTTATTCGTGGATTATTCTTGGATTATTTTTGGATTGATTCTTAAAACCATAAGGTTCATACTTTTTCATTCTTACAGAATTTTTCCAGGAAAAAAAATTATTTGTTATATTTTTCAAAAAGCACAAACGTTTCAATATATTCTTCAGCTCTATGAGCCTTTCATGTATTGTTATAAGCATTATTAATATACGCTCATTTTTTTTCTGCTAACATTACATTGTGAGAATCGTTCAATATTACCCGATATTGAACTCGCGTGCAAATACACATATTGCATTCACGTACTTCAAGGAACTAATTTCTATTGTAAACAAACAATGGACGCAGACGCCAGCACTTTTGATTTGTAAACAAATCGTGTACATTCGCGCAAGAGGCGCTTTACGTTGTGGTTGTTCAAATTTGTTTCTGAATGAAGTAAAACAGAAATTTCGTGGACTGCCACATACCAGCTGCTTTGGCACACTCTGCGTTAAATTTGTTGATACAATGTTTCGGATTTAGGCTAGCTACAGTATACAACAGACGCAAGAAAGGGTCCAAACAAATAACATACAAGTGACAAGTCATACACTGTCTTCTTTATTTGGCGATAAGAATGGCAAAAAAATAGTTTTACATCCTGAATTTCCTCGAAATGTACGTTCTTAGTTCTGCAAATCCGAATTACACGAGCCATGTCATAGGTTCTCACTATTGATTACACATTTCGAAATTGTACTGTAACTTCGATGATAAGCTCAATTACATCCGCCTTACTGCACTCAAAATGAAATAAGCATTAAATTCCATAGCGTCTTTTTGATAATTTCAATTGAAAGATTTCACATTTTTCCCACATTATGATTTCAAACATTCAATGACAGAGATAGAAACACATTTGCAGATGTCAACACGCATCTGCATCGCTTCTTCAATCACATGTATTTCATGTGGAATTGTCGCATATAAATCCAGTCCATAATCACGAAATTTCGTAGAATCGAAGCAAATACCAAAAGCTATGCATTCCAGATCAAATAGAAACGTTGTTGCACAATATGACTCCAAATTTCTATTTTAACTAGACACGAAATTTTCTTTCAAAATTATGTTGAGCTCGCGACTAAGTTTAAATTTATCTGGGCGGAGTTATGTGCGCAGTAATAATGTTGTTGTGTAATGATGAATATGCACTTGTGTATTTAGTTTTAAATGCGGCACACATTCGGTTACTTTGTTTCGTGTAGTGTATTTTGTTAATATAATTAAACATTATGTAGAATTAAAAAATAGCATATAATAAAATGGTTACTGCACTTATATAGGAAAATATGAGCTCGTTATGTCGGATTGATATACTGCACTCCCAAGGTCATGCAGTATTTCCATTCGAGAAACTCGTTCATATTTTCCCATATAAACGCAGTAACCTATGCATACAGCTAATTGTTTATCATTAATATTTAGGAAAGACAATGATGCCTACTATTGATATCTTCTCTTGACTAAGATAGAAACTGAGTGTTATTTTATCAGGCGATAATGTTTAGCAAGGTTACGTGAATTAAATCTTTTTATATGGTGTACATTAATAATTAAAGAATATTACACCCTACACATGCAAGCAAACTTCAACAACGAATATAACAAAATCATGTCGTTTCTAAACGGATACGATATAATCATGGCCTTTTAAAACAACCATATGACTGATACATAAATATGTCAATATTTGTGATCAGTTGTATGAAATTTATCAGCTGATATGTTCAATGTATACATATCTTGAGGCATCCAGTCGACAACAGCAAGAAGATTCCGATTCCAAGCACACCAAAAAAGAGAAACAGCCCCTCGTTATCGCTTCTTACATCCTACTGAAGAAACTCCAGAGGTCTTCCTTATCCCGCAGACCCATTTGTTCAAACCCTTTTCCTCTTCACTCCAAATAAATCAATACTATCCATCGAACAAACGACACCACTGACAGCAGCATGTGTGTTGCACAGAACTATATGAGTAAACGAATCCCCATCAGAGTTTAAAATGCAACGACTGAACTGTGCAATAAATGAGCAATGGTCATGTGTGCGTACAAAACTATACATTACTCATGAGCGCAAATGAATTCATTTTCGTTACGGAATATATTCGTTCAAAAGAATAACTGTACAAAATTGTTATTATATTAACCACGCTTGTAGATTATTCTCCCTGCAACAAGAATAATGCCGCCAGATTTTTGGAAATATAACTTTGCGAGTGGTATAGTACATACAACATATAAATGACTTCCAGCTTTTCTGTTCAGATACAAAATGGCTACCTTGGAACAGACTATAGTATATATATATATATATAATATAATGTAGGTCTCAAGCTGTGCTATTTAGAATACATTCCGAAACATCCAATATATAACTATTTCTATCCAGTGGATACGTTAGCATGGAAGAATACATTTTCATTTTCGCATACTTCTACAACTAAAGGCTTTTATTAAATAAAACATATTCATGAGATACGTTTTGTGACAAAGCAGCGACAATTCAGACTGGAAGTACACTAATCTTGGTCCCATCTACAGCCAGGAAATTAGGGGTAAAACGGGTTTCATTGTGTCGGCATTTTGTGCACGCATACGTGAGTGAAAGTTAATCGGTATTTCAAAATCAACAAGGATATAAGTAAATCTCACCCAAGTAACGATGTACAAGGAACGAAACTGGTGTACATTTCTGTTCTTACATATTGTATGCACAAATCCGTGACACAACGTCTTTCTAACATGCTACGTCAGACAACAGAAAAAGCACGTTAAAAAAGAAAGTAACCCCACGCTGACATTTGAAAGGAAAATTTAAATGCATATTTTTTAGATTTTGAGAATGTTATATGAACCTATGAGTACGTATCCTGTTGTGTAAAATCTGGACTTCAAATCAATGTGGAATTATCATCGGTTCGAGAAATGTTATTATGGTGTTTAGGTGGAAAAGTGCTGGAACTTTCTTTAAGGATGAAACAGCGAAGAGATAAATCAAATAATCGCGTTGTCGTTACACAAAATTTAAATAGACAAGTTTTAACTAACTTTGATGCAATCAATAACAGTCACATCCATTAAACTTTTAATTCAAAAATTTGAAACTAGCGTGTTCGTTGTTTTTCTTATTACAAAAAAGAAGCATCGTATATGCGTGCCAACATGTAAAAAATACGGTTTATCGAAAAATCAATTAAACAGTCGGCCAATCCTTAACGACTTGATTAGTCAGAGTAAGGGGTAAAAACTAACTATGTCATGAAAAGTCATTGCTGACATTTTATAGAATTGCATGCTTGATAATGTACTCTACGGAAGTACAAATATTGAGCATTCCAAGAAGACAGTAGCAAAGACTTTTGTTATATAAATAGCGAGAGAATATCTCAACAATAAGAGCTGGACGCTGTCAGGATATGTAGCCTACTTCATTTAAAGCTGTGATGACGGTCATGTTTACCATGATTCTTATTCAAATCTATGTATTCGTTTCACAAACTCTGTGTACTTTCATTGTGGTACTAAATGTGAACAAAATTATAACGCAGATGTGCCACATCTTTTTAATGTAGTTGAGATTTAGTGATCTTTGTTACCTTAAAATGCTCATAAGCTTGGACGACATCAGCAAAAACAACATAAATTTCAGAGGCTTAATAGGTATTCAAGTTATGTAGTGAATACTTGTTGATGATCAAATATGGAGTGATCCCTCGTGTCCAGTGTTATGGCGAAGAAACTTTGTGCATGAGATAATATTCTCTGACAGATGAAATCGAAGTCGCTGTCGAGTGTGGAAAACATTCTGTAGATTCGAACCTAATGGTTGTTGTATGTGATGGACCAGCTTATTTTGGAAGAAACAGGCTATCCTGGTTAAAACAAAATATGGAAATTGAAAGGAGTCAGATTGTAGACGCAGACATTTCTTCATGCCAAATAATTAATCAAACGCGAGTTTCAAATGCCAAAAACTATTCCTTCTGCGATGAAGGAAAAGGTCGTAAAATTGTTTAATATTTCAAGAGATTAATTTATTCACAAAATAGGTTCCTTCACTGAGGTATTCATTTTATTTCTAAATTAATGCTCGATAACGCAAATATGTAAACCATCACTGAAAACTGATGGTAAGCCCACGAGTAATGTTATATACATTCTTTCTTGTAACTTTGGTGCATGACTATCTATATTGTGTTCGACATTTGTTCATGACTGTAAATTGTAGTCAAACTCTAAAAACAAGATTTTATATATCTACTTTTGGATACATTCTAATTTAAACAATTGAACTACAAATAAGCGTTTACATGTTAAATTCAAACTAGGTATTGAACATAGTGACAAGTTCAGAGTAATTTCGCACTGGCAAGTGAAGCACAGTGGGATGTTAGAAGAATTAACGTCATTCCCATCGAGCATGTCGTTAAGATAGGTCATTTTACGAAGTATGTTATTTGAGTAGGCATTGTGAAATATGATATGGAGTAGTTTGTTCTGATACTTGGGGTATTGCGAGATAGATTGGAAACAGACTCTTGGAGATGTCTATCAAGAACGAACTTGGCAATTATTTCATTCCTAATTCAGATTTTCATTTCATATATTCTTGTATTAATATTAGTCTGCATATGTGTTTAATCTTGTGTTTACATATATTTTGAGAAAATATATTTTTATTACTCATTGGAATTAAAAAATGCCCATTGAACTAAAATAAGTGCATGGGACTAATGTGAATCTATTCAAAGTATTTCTGGACAATGCCGTTGTAATACATCAGGACTGTTTGCAGACCAGTACTTAAAGGTTCCGGAATTAATTCAGAATAATCTATTCTTTTGGACGTGTATAACATTGGATGATTATTTTGGATTTATTTCATAATACTGTAAATTCCTATTAAATTTCATTTTATAATTTTAATGACTAAATTATGTGCTAGGTTTTGCAAGACTTTTTTGTTTTCCTTCTTTGTGTTACTTAGTTAATGACCTTGTGAGTCTTAACATTATTTCATGCCTTTAGCAGACGAGTCATTTTTGTTTATCAAAGTCTCTAGTGGATAGATGTTTCAGAACTTAGATTTATCACACACTTATCAATTAGTACTCACCCTCATGCTAAGATTATCTAAACTTGACCACCACCACCACTCGCCTGGGTGTATATTTGTGCATTACTACAGTTCTGAAATGCCAGGGCATAAGTTATGTTCCAACAACGTGTGTAAAAGTTATAAGAGGTATGACAAGTTGAATGTGAGAGTATAGATAATAAGTTGGCTACTTGATGAAAAATTAAAGCGTCAAAGAAACCTGCTGAAGACATCTTGATGATTACGAAATCAAACTAAACAAACTGAATGGTGTCTTACTACAAGACGACACACAGTTCTAATTGAGAGAAATGAATGTAGTAAACACGTCATCTCGAAAATAAGAAAATTGAAAATCTGAATATATCAACCGTTCTTAAGCACTGGTTAATCGACCAATTACATTATTATCGGACTGATAATTGCCGGAAAGCTTTCAACAATGTCAGGGAAATGTTATAAATACTCTGAAGATGCTTCAAACAAAGTCCGTAACAATAGCATTGCCATCACAACAGCGGGACCTTACTTACACAAGCGTTATAAATGGCAAGAGATTCCAATATATAATATTTGATGTTCTTTGACAGAACAGAAACATAATTCTTCTCAAATCGAATCGAAAGCGATAGCGATTATTTGTCACCAAGAGATATTTCATCAATATCTTTATGATAAATGTTCTAAGCTGCTTACTGGCCACAAGCCATGAACACCGACCTTGTATCCGAAAAAAAAAACAATTACTGTTTCGTGTTTCGTGTTGCTGAGGTAGGTTTTCTAGTCATCTGTTTGATATATATCATTGGTCCGCATTCAAGACTGGAAATCATGATGCCATTTCGCACAAAACACATCGACAGGGGAAGATAACAGTATTGTGAGTGCATGTTTAGAAAAGAGGCAGCTGAAGGGAATTCAGATAGGATCAGCCATCTATCACCCAAGAGCTGCTAAAGGTGACCTGTTTTTATATTGGTCAATTCGTTAGTCAACATATAAAAGAACATTACTCAGGGGAATTTAAGGTCATTATTCCAAAATGTTTTCCAGCCAGAGATAATATCTAGTCTAACTGAGAATCGCTGATATATTCTGACTGTATGTTTTTTCAAGATTAAATACATGATGTTCTAAACTTGGTAATGGCTTTAAGGGATACATTATATGACGAGACGCCTCTCCGACAGAGTAGTCTGCTATTTTAGAGAAAACAAACCAAATCTTTTACCTGGAAGGGGTAAAACCAGATTTTTTTCCAGGCAACTAGTGAAAGAAATGTTACTCAATTGTGGCTGAGTAAATATCGAAATGAATAAAAGTAGAGCATATACATCTCAGCATCACTGACAAAAGAAAATGTTTTTCACCCTATATGTCCTTGCATAATGGTTATGTTTCTTGTATGCATCCAAAGATAATCTTGGGGACCTGGACCATAGTTCATCGCAAATGAGGTTCAAAATTTACTTTTAATTTTTAAGTTTAGTTTTGTTTATGACGAATGGTATCAAACAAGTCGAACATAATAAGTTAGGTTCGTATATGCAGCTCGCATATCTATAAATCACCAATTTATTTCAACATTTATTGCATGTTTTGTAAATAAGTATATGGAATACAGATATTGTGTTGGGATGTGCATTGTTTTATCAGTATTTCTGTTTTTATCGTTTGTTTTTCTTTTTGCTTTGCGTAAAGCTAAAGGAGTTTAAGTGCATATAGTTATATGTGTCTTTCTTGAACGAACATTAACTGTTAATATTTTCAGTATTATTGTCGATATTAGGTAAAGCTCGTTACAAACTAGAAAATGTATGCTATTTACGAACTCTACTACACATTCATTATGTCAGGAAATATACTATTTTCTCTGCTGCTCCAACTCAATCAGAAGGATATAGATAGTTGCACACCGAGCGATTCCAAAAATCAATCCAATTTGTCTACTCATGCCGCCCGTTTACCATTTCTCTTTGTGATCTAATCCATTGCCAGCATAGGTCTGGTAGCAGATTTCTACTGATATTATGTAGGGAAGAGGATATAAAACTGATGCAAACTGGCAGTAATACCAGTTTAAATAATGAATGGTTCATATATGTTTCCGGGATTACAATGTACACTTACTGCTTAAATTCGGCCAGGCTCCAAAGCTAGCTCGGAAAGGTCAGTTGAATATCTGATTCAGACAGCGAATAGTCCAGAAAGAAGGTTGTCTTATCAATTATTGTTCTAACCTAAATTACTATAATGTCATGTAGTCCATTTATTTGTCCCTCTTGCAACTTGACAGTCCATGTTCTTATTAGCTTCAATGTATGAAAATTAGGTAGGTATGGTATGTGTGTCGACAATTAGAAACGAACGAAAAAGTCAGTAGTTTGTCTTGGAAGCTAATACATCTAGAATAAAATTAAGACAATTTTAAAGAATAACGTAATAACTTACATTGACATAAATAAGTAAAACAATCAATCAGTCAATGAATTACTCCATGGAATGATTAGTGTCGATATGAATTCGATTCTAGGGAAGAGAATAATTGGAGCATGTCCGATTCTATTTCCCTCAAATAGGGTCTACAATAAAAACTAAACAAAATTGCCAATATCTTTAGGTAAATCACCAACAGAGACAAATTTAAGAGATTACAAATACTATTACAAAAATACCTTAAGGAAGGAATAGTACGCTAGGTTAAAAACTTTAATAATGATATTTAAATTCATTTGGTTTTGCCTTTACTACTTTGAAATAATCTGATATAAATAGTTCATCCTTAATGTATTGTCCCCTTTTTTCTCCATTTAGTCTGTAAATTTTGTTCAACAAATGAATTTCGTGCGAGGGAGTCATCTATTTTTCAGACCGATAAGCGGCACCTACCCACCAATAATTACAAAATATGCAATAATAATAGCAGTAGACCGCAGAACAGTTGGTAATGTTTATGTTGTATTCTGTATTGGTTGAACATTTTACTTTGAGTAGTTGATTTAACCTTTAATCAAACGGTAATCTTTCTCTAACTTTTGAACTGAGTTTTCTCACAATAAATATTTCCATCTTAGATAGTTGCCTAGCTTCTCGAGCATTTTTACAACTGCTCGTGCGAAAGGGTACTAAACTATTTGACAACTTGTGTCACAGATGCTTTTCTAGATGACATTTTCCACAGGAATTGTACGAGAATAGTCTCTGTCCTTTTTTGTAGTAAAAATCATTTTTTTTTTACTGTTAAAGGTTGGCAACTTCAGACATATTTCTAATATTATCAAACTGTAGACACTAATATGTCTTATGTATTATTGTAACGACTCATTTGCATCTCTCTCGTTTACATCTATATATCCTCAAACTTGTGGACTAAAATCTATATATATGTTGTGTTGTGCAGTGCATTGAACCTTTTGGGAGACTTTGTACATGCTATGTGGTTGATGCATCATTAAGTAAATTCAATACGTCCCGAAATTCTTCTTATAAGGGCAGATGTATGTTTTAGAAGTCTGTTTCCAAAAGCCTTGTTTTTAAATCTTGAGAAATTGTCTCTTCCTAGTTGAAATTTTGATTAAGGTGCATAACGTGTTTTATCCGCCAGCTGTACAGTGAAATTCATCTAGATTAAATATGTATTATGACATTACTTTCTCTATATTTTGCATATTTAATTACAAGGACTATTCCTAATATAGAAAAGTTCCTCCGATTTAATTTGTTTTTTAATACATACGTATTCATGGAAGTAATTTCTGAAAAACGAAACATGTGTAACGAAACTTGAATGAGAAGAAAATACTCTCAAACAGGATAATTGATAGAGTTAGAACGAAAATAATCAAGATTATATAAACATCAAAAAATGTATTAAATATGGAAATGTGCGTAAAGACTCTTGCTGTGGCTGTTTGATGTGACGATGATGAAAGGTAATCTACCCTATCAACTTGATCTCGATGAAAAAGAAATAAACACCGGGATATATATGAGAATATATAACGGTACGATTGTTGCATTGCACTGGTTTGAAGTATTCAGATAGCAATGATGTGAGCAAAACCATTTCAGTTGCTATAGAGACGCCAACACCAATACGTTTTTTTTTTTCTAATGTAAATTGACTTGTAAGACGAGTATAATTCTGAATTTCAACCCAGACATTACTAACGGATTTGAATATGACTGATCATTTTTCACATGATAGATTCAGTAGTGCAATATGTCATTCATAACACACAATCAGAATTATAGCATTTGGAGTACAAGTTTTGTTGCAGCTGATAGATTCAGATCGATCTAAATAATACATAGACCCTATGAACGTAGAGGGACTACAACGAAGATGTGCAGTGCTTAATGAATGCAATGATTATATTAATAAATGATCCTGGATAATGATTTTGATCTTGGTTCATTTACTAGTATAGATATATCTAAATATTCCGATGCATCTACTCACCCGGAAAATAACGTTAACATTGAAAACCCAAGGCTACTTGAATCTAATGTTTTCAACAAGCTTTTTAATGAACATATTTCTTCAAAAATGATGGATGTTTATGTGTTTACTGCTTTCAAATCTTTGTAAAGCGTTCGCCATCGGTGCCCTACGTTTTGAAGGATAATACATCGCAAAGTTCAGTAAATACATGCATTCGGACAAGCATAAAAACAAAGTCATAATGAATCGAAAACATTAGTCCCAAGCATCACTGTATTACATACACCTGAAGCAACATTAAACAAACCTTACAAGAACAAAGATAATATAAAATATATTAATTGCCATAGGCCGGTTTCGGTCAAATTTCCAATACAATACAGTAATTAATAATTTGTTAAAACAGCGTTTGAACGATAACGCCATATCCTTTTAAGATTATGGTATCATTGGGGTGACTTACTGTAACATTTTCGTGATATGCGCATACTTAAACTTTCCAGATTTGGTTAGATAAACAAATATCATTTGATCAACTGACAACTTGAAAGTCAGGTCTGGATATGCTCAGAATACATATTTTAAAATGCCACTTGATTATTAATAAACTAATAAACTGCTGATCCATTACTAGCCAATCAGTAACTTGAAGGAGTACCAATGTCCTTGTTGGATCACCTGATGTTTACCTGAACAAATCCTAATTAACCTTGAAACTTTTGAATTGAATCGACGAAGGCTCTATTTGACACATCTTTAAAAGTGCAAACTACGATGCTAAAATATTAGCATTAAAAATGTAATTAACCAAATTACCTTTAATAGATTCATTTTATCGAACATAACACAACAGTTTCGGATGCCACAGTATTTATTGACTTAACATGTTTTTCATTTCCTATCTGAACCATAGGATTGGCACTTTTTGTCCTACGTCTTCAAGTACCAGTTTTGAAGTTTTGCTTAATACACAGTAAAAAGATATAATTCATCCTGTTGCTCTGTCAACTAATGGTCTGCACTTTTTCCACTAGTTGAAATATATTTAAACCATTGAAACTATATGGCTATTTTAAGGTGCATTTCACGACTTTTATTCCTCTACACACATTTGCTATGCCCAGAAAGACCATCTTATTCCATCAATAAGATATATTTGAAAATATAATATGCTCTTCAATCTTGGATAATACTCAGGACGAGTACTTAAACTCTTCATGAAAAGACAGACTCCTCATCAATTTTGACGCAATTAAAAGACTTACTTTCGTCTGTTTATAAAAATATTTCTTTCATAGCTATATCTCTCATTACGTTAGAAACATTAGTTAATTTAGCTAAGTGTAGATAACATGATTATCATCTATCACTTCATGTTCTTATTTGTGAGCTTTCTTCCAGGCGACCCCATGTCGTAAGGATCGTGCATTATGTCACACATTTTGATCTACCTCAAGAAAGTCTATTTCCTACTGTACCACCATTGTACACATGTACCATTGTACACATGTACCACCACTGAACACATGTACCACCATTGTACACATGTACCACCATTATACACATGTACAACCATTCTACACATGTACCACCATTGAACAAATGTACCACCATTGAACAAATGTACCACCATTGTACACATGTACCACCATTATACAAATGTACCACCATTGAGCACATATAACCACCATTGTACACATATACCACCATTGTACACATAATGATAATAATAATAATAATAATAATAATGAGGACTTTGTATAGCGCCTAATCTTTAGAAGCTCTAAGCGCTTTACAACATTAGACAACACCTATAAGATAAAAAACATATAATGATATGATTACAAAAAACAAACACCATGAAATTAGAAAACATTAGAAAAACATGCTGAGAATATTTAAGGTAGGAAACATTATTAGGTCTTTAAGTTTGTTCTTGCAGTCGAAATAAGTGAGTTTTGAGAGCTCTCTTGAATGTGATCACTGTGTCTTTGTGTCTAACTTCAGTGGACAATTCATTCCACGTTGCTGGGCCCTGATATGCAAAAGAACGCTGTCCATATGACTTTGTTTTCATAGTGGGAATAATGATATGATTACAAAAAACAAACACCATGAAATCAGAAAACATTAGAAAAACATGCTGAGAATATTTAAGGTAGGAAACATTATTAGGTCTTTAAGTTTGTTCTTGCAGTCGAAATAAGTGAGTTTTGAGAGCTCTCTTGAATGTGATCACTGTGTCTTTGTGTCTAACTTCAGTGGACAATTCATTCCACGTTGCTGGGCCCTGATATGCAAAAGAACGCTGTCCATATGACTTTGTTTTCATAGTGTGAATAATGAGTATACGATTGTCAGAAGAGGAGCGTACGTATCTTGCTGGTGTGTACACATGGGTGAGGTCGGATAGGTATGTTGGACTAGAGTCCGACAGTGAAACGTAGCACAGAGAACAAATTTTGTGTTTGATTCTGGATCGAATGGATAGCCAGAGTAGGGTACAGAGCAGCGGGGAGGTGTGCTCTGATCGTGGTACTCTAAGTATGATCCGAGCAGCTGTGTTTTGAACTTATTAAAGTTTCTGGAGCAGATATTAAGATGAACCAGACAGAACTGAGTCACAATAGTCCAGTCTTGAAAGTACTAATGAACACACAAATGTTTTAGTGGCATCAACTGAAAGATATTTGTGAACTGAGCTGATGCGTCTCAGCTCAAGATATGCAGCCTTGTATATGTTCATGACATGTTGGTGCAATGTGAGAGTACTGTCCAGAGTAACACCTAGGTTTCGTACTGATTGTGTGAATTTAATGTTGGTGTAGCTGATATTTATTGTTTGAGGTAAAGGATGTGAATGATAATAAAGTCTTTGTGTTGTGATCAGAATGGCCTCAGTTTTATCATCATTCATCTGCAGCTTGTTACATGTCATCCATGATTTCACATCAGCAATGTACCACCACTGAACACATGTACCACCATTGTATACATGTACCACCATTGTACACATGTACCACCATTAAACACATGTACCACCATTGTACACATGTGCCACCATTGTACACATGTACAGAGAAAATAATATATTGCAGAGCAATATCAATAGCACATATATAACACAAGTTATAAGAAATTACTATTTTTTTAAAACTAAAATAATCAAATTGGGGAAATTCATGTTTATGTTATGATAAAATTATTTAAGTATGGTTAAACATATATTTAGTTTATGTATATTTCACAATATTTAACTGCCATAGTAAATAAGCAGATGCTCGGTATTTGATTGTGTTGATTTTAGAACTTTAAAACAGGCGCTTAATTATGTCACGAAATGTCTAACAAAATCAGAGATAGAAGACAAAATTGTGTAGGAGAATGTTTATTTTAATTTATTACAATTCTTACCATTATTAAACCAATCTATAAAATAAATTGGTCCAAATACGCTGAATACACTTCAAGGCTGATTGAAAATTACTTTTAAAGTAGAACTGCTTATTTTTCAGATGCAGATTTAGATATGAAGTATATCAAAAAATTAAATTTCATGTAAATTTTCACAAAACTAAAATCACTAAAGAGGCACCTCAGAATATGAGTAACGACATAAAACTACTTAAAGTTGGGCATCGTTCTAAGAGGTGATACTGGTAGAGTTATCAGCTGTTAGTCGCGTGGTGAAGACACGTTTAGTAGCAAATGTGACACTTATTATAGCGAGAAGTTAAGACTCCTCGTCCGAAAAGGTTATAAGGTTTTGTATGATGACTTGTTGATTGGAACGAAGAGAATTAGTAAATGCATTTGTTTCATAGTATGTATCTTTGTTTCATATCTCATGTGATAATTTTTGGATTTTCGACAAATGTTGTTGTTGTTGTTGTTGTGGGGTTTAACGCCATTTTTCAGCACACGATAGGCTATACATGGCGGCCAGTATTAATGGTGGAGGAAGAACCCGGGAAAACCCCGGAAAGAACCACCGACCCACGAGAAGCTACTGGCAAGCTTTCTCACATACCCACGTTGGCTGAATCTTAGACTCGAACTGCCGCAGACAGAGGTGAGATGGCAGTGATCCGTAACAAAGAGCGCTTTAGACCACTCGGCCACTCGGGGCCCCTTCGACAAATGTTTCTGACTGCTGCGTGACTCAATCAGTATATACAAATCGTCTGGTTATGACATCGAGGATAGAGACACGTTCTATCGAGGACTATGAGTTGAGAACACTGCGTTAAAAATAGCATAGTGACAATATAACGTGTGATGCTATATATATATATATATATATATATATATATATATATATATATATATATATATATATATATATATATATATCTGTGTGTGTGTGTGTGTGTGTGTGTGTGTGTGTGTGTGTGTGTGTGTACCATTGCAAACTGCACTCAACAAATATATGTAACTACTGAACGTAATTCAAAGCGCAATTGAAGTACATATGTTGGGGCATAAGGTGTTATATTGGTCTACAGCGTTACGGATGACTGCGGTCTCATCTCTTTTTGGGCCAATACGGGTACGTGAGAAAGCTTGCCAGTATCTTTCCGTGGGTGGGCTGTTCTTCCCAGGGTTTTCCTTGATTGTTCCTCAACCAGCTTTACTGTCCGCGATGTAGAGCCAATCGTGGTCTTAAAATGGCTTTAAACGCAATAGCATCCTTATGCTCAATTGCAAAATTTACCGATATGAACATCGTGTTTATATAATCACAGTCTCTATAGTGATCGATAAAGTATTATGATCGAAATCCAAGAAATATACTTTCCTCATTAGGCTTTCAGACGCAAGTTGTGTCGTTCGAACAAAACATCTAAACGAACAAATGTTGTACTTAGTTTATCGCTTTTCATTGTTAAACATATCAGTAAAATATCTGGATTTAGCAGTATATTTTGTCCGGCTTAGAATTCAGTATTGTTTGCCTCATAACAATATACACACAATAATGCATGCAAGTATGTTTTCACATCCTTTTGGCTGTGGGCTGCTACGTTTCGGTTGACTCTGTCTATATGGCTGCATCAGTAGTCGATAACCCTTCATAGCAGCTTGTTCGACTCCAAGTGCTCCTTTCAGAAAAGCTGTTTTCTGCTTCATGGAGTCGTTTTTTTCTAGAAATCTCCACTTACATACATACATACATACATACATACATACATACATACGTATATGCATACATACATATATACATACATACATACATACGTACGTACACACACACTGATAATCACATGCACACATACGTTCACATAATTACACACACATTCATAAATACAAACACATTGATACATACATACATACGTACACACACATTGATACATGCAAAGAAACATACATACACACATATATGCACACAACGAAACATACATGCACACATGCACACACATACATGCATACACATACATTTATAGATACATACGTACATACATACATACATACATACATACATGCATACCTACATGCTTTCTTACATGCAAACATACTTAAATACATATATACGTACACACATTGATACATACATACACACATACGTACATACTCATTGATACATACATACGTACACACACATTGATACACACATACACACATTGGTAATCACATACACACCTACGTTGAAATACTTGCACACACATTCATACATACAAACACACTTACATACTCACACATACACATACACACACAATCACATACATAAACATACACATACACTCACCTACACATTCACATACACACATACACATACATACATACATACATACATACATACATACATACATACATACATACATATGTACAGAAACATTCATACACACATGCTTACACACACATTGATAATCACATACACACATACGTTCACATACTTGCACACATTCATACATACAAGCACACTTGCATACTCACACATACACATACACACACAATCACATACATAAACATACACATACACACACCTACACATTCATATACACACATACATACATAGATACATACATACATACATACATACATGCATGCATGCATGCCTGCCTACCTACCTACCTAGCTACCTAGCTACGTACATACATACATGCATACATACATACATACATACATACATACATACATACATACATACATACATACATACATACATGCATCCATCCATCCATACATACATACATACATCCTTTTGGTTATATATATAAATGTCGCTTGAGTGGAAGGGCGGACATCCATCTACGGTTTTAGACTATTTGCTCTGTATCCTATTACTGTTACTATTCACTCCCATCTGACCTCTGTCTGCGTGGTTTTGAGTCTCATGTTCAGCCAATGTTGATATGTGAGAAAGTTTGCCGTGAGCTTCTCGTGGGTCGGTTTTTCTTACTGGGATTTTCCCGGTTTCTTCTTGCAACATTAATACTGACCGCCATGTATAGCCTATCATTTGCTGAGAAACGGCTTTTAAGTCTATAACAACAACAACAACAACTTTTTCAAAGAATTGTTTCTGTTTGTAGGTTGGAAGGGAACATACAGTGGATTATATAAATTACGATCATGCTTTTTCTTGTATAACAGAGGAAAGTGGAATGACATTTAAAACTAACACAGATGAGGTGATACTAGCTTCTGCAAAAACATTGATATTTGATGAATAAGAAAAAGCAGAATGCAGCGGGATTCGTACCAAAGCTGTTTTAGTCATCACCAATTTAGATCGGAAGCAATAAAACACTTTCAAATCATTGATATGCAATTATCATTAGAGAAATGTTATAATTTCATGACATCACTAGGCTACAACAAAGCCACATCTGGAAAATATCTGGAAATAATTACTAAGTACAGAAGAAGATGAGCAAAGGCTTCGAAGTATGACACATAGTTTGTGCATTTTTCATTGTCATAGAAAGGAGCAACATAATAATCGTAATAATCAGTTATGGGACTATCGTAGAAGAAACAGTTTTGAGAACAGTATGCGACTGATTTGAATATGAAAGAACGTTGTTATTAAGGTGCTTAAAATGAAACAATATGTACGAGTTCTCTTCTATTGCATCGTGTACAACACTGATAGAAATAATGCATACATTTGAAAACTGTTAATAGTGAACTTTCAGTATGGCGCGTACACAAATAGTTTATTCACATTACATTTGATCTGTTCCTTTATAACAGCGATATTCTCGCAGTTGAATGTACTAGCTAATGCCTAAATATTGTACTTTTATTTTTAACGTATGATAGAAAATGCTCATCTAGTGGAACGAACATTTTAATTTTTGATCAAAGCTTTAAACCGGCATCCCATGACAGAAACAGTTTAACCTATTATTATTCCTGATACAGTATAACCTATTATTATTATTATTATTATTATTATTATTATTATTATTATTATTAATTAATTAATTATTATTATTATTATTATTATTATTATTATTATTATTATAAAATATGTAGTGAAAATAACATTTTAAAATTTGATCGAAGCTAAAAGCGACATCCCATGACAGATGCAGTATAACCTTTTATTATTATTATTGTTATTATTATTGTTGTTGTGATTATTATTATTATTATTATTATTATTATTATTATTATTATTATAAAATATCTAGTGAAAGGAAATGTTAAAATTTGATCGGAGCTAAAAGCGACATCCCATGACAGATACAGTTTAACCTATTATTATTTCTTATACAGTATAACCTATTATTATTATTATTATTATTATTATTATTAATGTTATTACATACCTAGTGGAACGAACATTTTAATATTTGATCAAAACTAAAAGCGGCATCCCATGACATATACGGTTTAACCTACTATTATTTCTTATACAGAATTACCTATTATTATTATTATTATTATTATTATTATTAATGTTATTCCATACCAAGTGGAACGAACATTTTAATATTCGATCAAAACTAAAGCGGCATCCCATGACAGATACGGTTTAACCTATTATTATTCCTTATACAGTAAAACCTATCATCATTATTATTATTATTATTAGTAGTAGTAGTAGTAGTAGTAGTATTACATACCTAGTGGAACGAACATTTTAATATTTGATCAAAACTAAAAGCGGCATCACATGACAGATACTGTTTAACCTATTATTAGTTCTTATACAGTAAAACCTATTATTATTATTATTATTATTATTATCGTTATTATTATAAAATATCTAGTGGAACGAACATTTTAATAATAATAATAATAATAATATTATTATTATTATTATTATTATTATCATTATTATTATTATTATTATAACATATCCAGTGTAACTTTATTATTATTGGATGTACAGTGTAATCCCTATTATTGTATATACAGTGTAACATTACTATTACCTATGCAGTGTAACTCATTATTATGACATATACAGTGTAACCTATCATTATTACATATACATTATACTATGAGATAGGACTAGGATACAATTATGACATTAAAGCAG
Source organism: Sinohyriopsis cumingii (assembly GCA_028554795.2). Taxonomy (NCBI): domain Eukaryota; kingdom Metazoa; phylum Mollusca; class Bivalvia; order Unionida; family Unionidae; genus Sinohyriopsis; species Sinohyriopsis cumingii. The sequence goes on along the minus strand of CM068831.1, from coordinate 35,520,370 downwards.
TTTATGAGGATTGATACCAAAAAAATATGCGAGGTAAACAATGAATATCAATGCAATTTTAAATTTTGGAGCCGCGTGAAAATCACATAGATATAAGCCCACTTCTTTGTACCTTATACACCATTATTGAAGTATAAGTATATAAGTAAATGTTCATTAGTTTATACTGAAAGATATTTATCTGGAAGTATTGTTTTGACCAAGTCGACAGAGCTTACGAATCTTCCCGCCCAAGCATTGAGTCCACAAGAATATGAGTCAGTACAATTTCAATAACCCAATTACTATATGCTTTAATACTTAATTAATCAACACGAGTATTGCATGACAAACAAACCATACTGATAAAACTTGAAAATTATAATGCCTCAGTGAATTTAACGTCACTGAACTTACTGCACAAAATAAAATTGTTTTGAATTGGACAAAAATATAGATCCCATGATGGGTACATCATTACAATTATGTTCGTCTTGATAAATTTCGACTTGAGGGAAGCATAGTGAGGTTTATTCAACTGGGCAACCGATTTACTGCGGTATATAGAAACCGTCTGCAGTAACAATCCAGTAAATAAAATAGTATCCGGTATGTTAACCTAATATTGCAATCCGTGTTTCTAATACGCAAAGGCTGATGAGCATAGTTAACTAGGCAACGTGTGGAAGACACTTCTAGATATTTTATTTTGAATTCATCATGTCACTGAATTACTTGAAGGAAGCAATTATTTAATCTAAATTACGTACTAGATCGAAATATCTTTGTTTAGATTGGGTGTCAAAAGTTTATATTTTAAAGAAGGCTGAATTAATTGCCATATACATGTACGTTTATAAATAAAAATAGCATTTCATATATGATATTGTGTCTCATTATAAAACCAAAACAACCTGGTCTATACTGTGACATGTAACCAATGTTACCTTTTGCGACATCACATGATATAGGTAGCGCAAATGAAGTAATTACATTGCATTAGGAGTAACGTTTCAACGGCGATAAAAACAACGGTACTCTTTCTCGTATTGCCAGTAAACAATCTACGCTTTAGAAGAAATGTTGCGTTACCGTTTATTCGACTTGTTCTTTTGTTTCAAACAGAGATCATTCAACCTTGATACAGATAAACCAAAAGCCCTCTACACTCCAATGTATGCATTGCATTAAAAATGGCTTCTAAGACGTCATAGATCGCGATTAGACTACCCTACCATCTCCGTTTTGGGACGCCGTGATTTTGTCAACAAAAGTCGTCCTATCTCACATGGTTGGCATAGATATGCATCCGTCCGCCATATGACGTTATTTACAATCCGCACGGAACAATGCATAACAGTTGTTTTAATGCCAACTGCAAGAGTAGGATCCGATCCAGATCTAACCAAACCACGTAAGCGCTTCTAGAAGCCACAAGAGCACTTTGATCTTTGTAACAATTTATAATTATCAATCAGATCATTGACCGATGGCATCGTTTCCTTGAGAACGGTTTGAAATGTACAAGTTATTTGACAATAACCTACTATTTGAAGGTTATTAGTATTTGCTTTTAAGATAAGCTTTACTTATTAACATATTTGCATAACACTTACTAATGTGTCATATGCCATGCCGTTTGAAATGTTGAAAGCAGACAAATCGATTAAATTTGAATGATTGCATCACATTTATATAATACACGCTCCTTATTTAATTCTACATTATCTTCATATTCATGTTATAATTAAAATAAAATCGTCAGGTTTATCTGTATTTTAAGCAGAGAGAATTCTTTACAAAGTGTTCTGAATACGTTTCTCACTGATTGCAGATGACGATATTTGATTCCTATGCGAATGGAAGGATTCTTATAACATTCTAATGACTCATTTCACGGCCTAATCCCATCTTTCAGACCTGCATACACGCCTGATGGAAACCTGATGAGAGGGTAACGGTCCGTTTGTAAAGCCCATTATTGACAAACGTTCTGTCATTGACTATGTATTCAGACCACTTAAGCCAATATAAGCGCTGAACGCCGAGCGGATAGTTCTCGCAGACTACTTTGCTAAATGTCAAATAATATCAAAGAGTTGAAATTTGCATAGATACTCTGCAAATATAGACAGTATTTAATGAAGAAGTACATGCGTGCAATCAGTGCAAAAATAACTGAGATGTCGAGAATAAACCTATTACATACAGAACTGAATAAAAGTAATATCTTTAGAAATGTAAACTATTTGTCTACATCTAGAATCTATACTTAGGCAAACCATATTGGAATGAACTAAACACAACGAACCATTGATAGGAATCTCAATACAGAGTCGATAAATGCATTACATATCTGCCAAAATATAACGTATGATGGAAAATTACAAAACTGAATCACTCTGTTATTTTTAATAATATTATTATTAGTAGCATCGTTATTAGTAGTAGTAGTGTTGTCATACATTGCATGCGTTAGTTACTATTATGGAATTTGATTAAGAAAATCTAGAAGATACTGGCAATGGTGGCAGTTAAAGAGCGTTTATCTAAGAAAGCTATTTACCAAAATTATATGTAGATCGATGTTTTCCATCTGCCATGCTTTAGGTACAATAAAACTCGTAACTTAAACATGTATAGCTAATAATGTCAATACAGCAATAGAAACGTTACTCTCAGATTAGTTGTATGCGTTGTTGTTCTGTGCATTTGTCAGTAAAATTACCTTACGATTAGTTTAGTGTTCAACCCTTAATTGGTTTTAATATTCTGCCACAGCAATTATACTTGCCTTTTGCACGCAATTAATCGGCATATTCATCCGTCTAAAAATGTGCATATGTCGTCTTGTTTATTTAGCAAACAATTATTCGTTGTACAATCCTTGGTCAGAAAGAGTGACATAGCTTTTGATATCAGTTCTATTTTTGCAATTAAATAAAAATTCCAGGTCATATAAATATATCATCATATAAGCGGCGTCATCAATAGTTTAGTCTGTTTCATTTATGCATATAAATGAATTTAATGACTGTAAAAGCTAAAGATAGCTACATGTTATGGCAAGATATTAAGCTTATATTATATATGTCAACAACAATTGAGTCTTTATTTGCTCCAAATTCAGAAGATGTAAAGGGAAACAAATGTTAATAAATACGGTGGAAGAAACATACCAAAAAGAAAAAAAAAAAGTTTATAACCAATTAGGTACATTTTTATAAGAGACGCATCAAACTTTCGTATCCAGGAATCTCTGTATTCCTTTGTATAGTACACATCGTATGTTCACTCTAAAATAGGATCTTTTGTATTTTATCACGCACGTTGATTATTAAACACAAACATTAGAATCAAAACATTTGTCTGCAAAACTCCTCAGTTCTAGCGCCGAAGAACAAGAAAAGGTCACCGAAGAACAACCTTTTGCAAGGCACTATGCAACTCTGTAACTAAATTCATCGTAGTTTCTAACTGAGATGTCCGAATCGTGCTCGAGGAGACCCCATCAAAAGAATGATTTACCATTATGGTACTAATTTGAATATTTGTTTCTGTCCTGGACTGGCATATATTAGGCCTACAAAAACTTTAGTTTTACATGGGAATCAAACATATCTCCCCCTACCGATTTTGTACCGAGTATGAGCAATGACACAGTTATATTTATTCATGTGGCTGGGTTAGCGGCTTGTATTAAGGCTTTATCTAATCCAGAGGATTCGGATATGGACAGGATTGATATAGAACTATACACTTTAGATCCAACTTAATGCATTCCGAAGCAGAATCTTGTCAGTAGCACCATCAGTTTTGTATCACTGCGTTTTGGAATCAATGTAGAGGTCGCTCTATTTCCTGCTGATAAAGAATTCAAGAACGCCAATCTCTTACTTATAACGATTGGACCTGGATATATAGTTTCAACTCACCTGTCTATGCACCTTCTTGTCCGAACAAAACACAGAAATGATTCAAAGTGTTTGAAATGGCATCATTCAAAAAATACGTTTTTGGACCATCAACGCAACATAATGTTTTCAAAATGTCTAGGAACAGACATTCCACCCAAGTACCATTTTTCCAACAAAAGTTAGAAAATGCTTATTTCCAGATTCATGTACTTTCCACAGAACAGATTCCACGTTTACACACACACACACACACACACACACACACACACACATATATATATATATATATATATATATATATATATATATATATATATATATAGAGAGAGAGAGAGAGAGAGAGAGAGATCTCAGCTTATGAGATAAAGAGATATCACTAGTGAGATATCATCAGCTTAAACTAACTTACCATCGGCTGTGTTTGTTTTTCTCATTTTGCATCAAAATATCGCGATAATATTTTGCAAATATTCAAAACAAAAATGATACAACAGACACTGTTTGTGTTATTTCTAGATATGATAATATTTTAAAGAATTGTGCTTCTTTTAAAACCATAGCATCTTTGGTCAAATTATTGTTTCTTTAATTGTTGTCTATTTTTAAAATAAATGCAAGGAAAATAAAATATCCTCGTTCTGTTCATGTCACAGTTTTCATTGGCCAATGTTTTAATGTCTAGAGAAAAGCTATCTCATGTAAAACCCTTTAGAAATAAAACATGAGCCAGTTAAACCCACAAGAATCAGTTGAACAGCTTCAATTCTCCTACACATTAATTTTAATCCTCACCTCGGGACGTTATTTGAATCGAGAACAAATGAGTTTTAGAAAGAATTGTAAATTCATGAGATAAAATGATTCTTTTTGCCGTTTGATCGTTTTCTTTGTGAATGGGATCTAAAACGTTCGCGAAACTTTAAATATGCAATGTATATACGAATCCATATTGATGACCCTTTATAATCAGATAGTATTTTCTTGTCGGGTTTTGCTTTCTGAATAGCTCCAATCGACTTCCTCAAGAGTAATTTGAAATTAAACGACAAGAAATACAGAATCTTCAGCATTTGGAAAGAACAACAACAACAAAAAAAAAAGAAAACGCTTTTCTTTTCAAGGATACATAGATTATGGGTCAGTTACGTTTACAGTTGTTTTTTATTTCAAACGAATTTCGCATCGAAAAATCCATGCATATGGTTGTCTTGAAATTCTTAAGTTGAGTTATTAGCGTTTCATTGCATATTGAATGGAGAAAATGTACAAGAATGATGAAACAATATGACATATACTTACACTTTTGTTTAACAATGCGGTCTTTCTGTGTTGAAGAAGCTCCACGAAAATAAAGAAATTCGTTAGTCCCGCAGGCAATAAGGATAAAAACCAACATGCATGATAAGAGAAACCACGATAAAATGAAAGGAAGAGACTTTACCTTCAGCGTAAACCTCTTCCAAGACTGAACATATTCATGCTTTGTTTCGTTCCCAAGAAACTGTAAACATCTTTGCATTATACAATTATATATAAATTAAAGCTAAATGTGTCATCATATAACTTCCAGATGTAGTTACTTATGTACATACTTTTGTATTCTATCGGCTTCAAATATGTCTTGAAATATAGAAACATAGCCTTTCTTTCAAACATAATATGTTGAAAATATGTCAATGAAAATGCACATCAAACGATCCCATCTTCAATAAGATTGAACAAGTGTTCTCTGTTGCAAGGAAACAGCTTCGTAAAACTGGCAATTTCAGATATAATGATCAAAATGATCATTCCTGATCAAACAACGATGGTATATATTGCGCCTATCCAAACATATTCAGACTGGTATACTTTCAAGACTATCTTAGCATGTTCAGACTGGTGTAAAGTAAAACTATTTTTACATGTTCACGGTGGAATAAAGTAAGACTCAGATTGTATATTGACCTCTTGCAGTAGATTTCTTGTGACAGTGTACCTGTAACGTGTACCGTTAAGTACTCTCTTCAACGATTCGAATTCTTCCTGTGACTCTTGCACTTCTAAATGTACGCCCATCTCATGAGTTATTTACGAAAGCCTCTCTCTCTTTGTATGTTCCCATAGTTTTTAACATCTACCAAAGTGTTCATGTGTATGCAAGTACTGAGATTTTTAAAAATTGTTCTTATAGAAAAACAGTCTCCGCATGTCGGCAAACTCAACCACTAAAGAAATACAACTCAACGTACAAAGCAAGTGTAATTAGAGAAATATATACCAGGGAAATATGATTAGGACGTAATTAAAAAACATGGCAGCTCTTGAATTATTTTTCAATTTTAACACGATTATATTGTCAGACCTGTATTAAAATCGTTTTTGTTCTAGTAAACATTTTTTCTCATAAAACACGTCTTTTCCTCCAAAACAAATTATCAAATTGTTGACATCAAACAATTTTGCGAAATATGAAATAGTCTGATTCCTTTTCTTTAATGACTTGAAATGTTTAAATTGTGTCGCAAAGCCAAGTGAGATACATGTATATCAATAAGCCTAAGCCTAAACGTTGTAGGATGTGACTATTATCATTTTATATCCTGGATGCCAATTACATGTAAACCATGTATTTAGATTATGCTGCGAACCTTTTGTACGTTTTTAGTAATGAGCTAGTAAAAAGATTGCAGTCATGTAAATAAGTCGAAAATTCCAATTCAAACTTGTTTGCGTAAGCTATATGTACTGTATCAAAAAGCATTCGCTTTCTTTATGACAAAGAAGACGCTTTAAAAATTTGACCATGAAATCTATATAATTATCTGACGATTGACTTGACGAAAAGTTTCTCAGTTCAGATGTTAACTATAAAGAAATCTTGTTGGTTATTCTTAAGAAAATATGAACATGCTGTTTGACAATATATATTCGGGAGAACAACGTCGATTTAACATTATGTAATTCCAGTTTTCTGATAGTGTTCCATTCCTTCAAGAAGCGATATTATAAGTGTCCTCAGATTAATTCATTATCTCTGTACAAAGTGACAGCAAAAGTGATATTTCAAAAATATACAGTATAGCACCGAGACTTTTGTGCATGAATCACCATACGAATAACTGAATCCGATAGATCTGATGATTCTCAGTTACGTATAAAGATATCAATACTGAGGCCAGTTTGAACATGTACACAATTTGGGGCATCGTAACGTTCCACTGGGTCAGTGGATATAATATCTTCACATCCCAGTTATAAATGTTTCGAAAATATATTACATATTAAACATATTACCAGAATGTTAATATCTTTCCTGCAGTTAGAGAACTGTTCTATACGATGCTAGTCTGAAATACGCAGCTCTATTTTTCCATCCAATCCGATTGTCATTTTCATGTTTGAGTTTTAGGTTTGCGGTTTGTTGACTTTACCCAGTAATTTTTGTGCCAAAATTACAGAACTATCAGTTTCATCAGCCATACTAGTAAGGTAATGCTGAGGATCATCTTGAACAGACTGAAACCACAAGCAGAAGAAGTAATCGCTGAAGAACAGGCCGAGTTCCGGAGTGGAAGAAGCACAACAGAATAAATATTCAATCTCAGAGTTCTGTGCGAAAAGTACTCGCAGCACCAACAAGACATCTATCATGTGTTCCTAGATTTCAAAAAGGCCTTTGACAGAGTGTGGCATGAGGCATTGTGGGCCACAATGAAGAAGTATAACATGGGTCAAAAGCTAACCAATACCATCAAGCAGCTGTACACCAAGGCTACCAGTGCAGTAATTGCCCAAGGTGCTGTGGGGGACTGGTTCCAGACAACAGTGGGGGTGCGTCAAGGCTGTCTCCTGTCATCCACTCTTTTCAACATCTACTTAGAGCGCATCATGAGCGAAGCCCTGGAAAACCACTGTGGGACAGTCAGCATTGGAGGGCGTAACATCACCAACCTCCGCTTTGCAGACGACATTGATGGGCTGGCAGGCAGTGAAGACGAGCTAGCCACCTTAGTGAAGAACCTGGATGAAACATCTTCCAGATTTGACATGGAGATAAGCGCTGAGAAGACAAAACTGATGACAAATAGTGGCAAACAAATCTCAGCCAAGATTAAAGTCAGAGGACATGAACTGGAAACAGTGAGCCAGTTCAAATATCTCAGTTACATAATCACTGAAGAGGGATCAAGAGCAGAAATTTTGTCAAGAGCAGCACAAACAATGGCAGCTTTGTCAAAGCTAAGACCCATCTGGAGAGACAAGAATATCTGTCTGAAAACTAAAATCAGACTATTGCGAGCTCTAGTCATCTCAGTCTTTTTGTACTCATGTGAGGCATGGACCCTGACTGCAGAATTACAACGAAGAATCCAATCACTTGAAATGAGATGCTACAGAACCATCCATGGCATCTCATACATGGACCACATCACAAATGAAGAAGTGCTTAACACCATCAGGCGCGAAGTAGGCCAATATGAGGACCTCCTCACCACCGTCAAAAAGAGAAAGCTGAAATGGTATGGCCATGTCACTAGAGCCAACAGTCTATCCACAACAGTCCTGCAGGGCAGCATCCAGGGTGGCAGAAGGAGAGGTAGACAGAGAAAAAAGTGGACTGACAGCATCACAGAATGGACCAGGAAAAGTTTTGCGGAGACACAGGCATTGGCACATGATCGAGACAAGTGGAGGAAACTGGTCAGATGTTCAGCAGCACAGTGCCTCAACGATCACACTAGGTCATGAGACTGATGATGATGATGATGATGACTTTACCCAAAGTCGTGGTGACAAGATATATGTTGAACAGTAATGTATTGTGTGAATAAGTTTGGTGTCTTTTCAAGTGAAAGAATGTATTGAGGTTGTAAGATGATGAAGTGTTTGGCCAGTGTAATAGAAAAAGGACTGGTATGCATGAGTTTTCAGCTGGCGTGAAGAGAGAAAATAAAAATGTAGATAAAAAGGATAAATGAGAACAATGCTCGTCATACATGTAATCAATGTTTCATCATACAACCTCCGTATCAAATTTAAATAAAAACTCCTGCCAGTATTTGCTCATCACGAAATATCTATATTGCAAATTTGGCAGCAATAGAACAAAATTCAACTGACGACCACAGTTCCGACTGATAGTTCATGCGCATATTTATCTTTCTTTGATTAAAACAAAACACTGCAACTGTATGCTAAAAGTTAATTTTCTTGAATACAAGGTTTAAACCATGGTTTAATGTTATTCGTCATTATATCGAATGATCGATTATCACAAAATGTCTTCACATATTCTTCAATATTTGTAGACGGTCGGGTCCGATAAGTTAGTTTTCTTCAACAAAGGCAGATTAGCATACAGTTATGTGTAAACCGTTTTTAAAACATTTCTTGACTCTGTGTTTTCCATATATATAATGCATACGTATAAACAAATTGGGGCGTTTTTGGATGAGTAATTCAGACCGATTTCACGAATATAATCTTATAACAGTAAAACAAAGCGTAAAAATGGATATGGGACACAAGTAAGCGTATAACTGAATCCAGATCTTCCTACATGAGTGTATTTGTGATGATATATGTATTTCAGAAGCAGCAAATATATTTAAATAAGACGAATCAAATGTTGTATTTCATATCAATGAGGCCGTCGAAAGCCTTTCTTTTAACTGAAATACACATACCTCATAGAGATGTCATTTCGAAGATGATCATGACATCACTAGCTGGTCTAGTTTCTGTGAATACGTATCTGATTAGGCCCACTTGTGCCCTGAAATCTCTCTGGCACGCTACACAGGACATGCCACATGCAGTGCTTGGTCAATAAAGGACGTGCTTTAGTTCTGTGATATTGATAATCGCCCGTCTGTACTGACTATGCAATTCTCCTCCGTTTGAATTCTGCAGTTTCAGTATGGATGTGACTACGCAAGGTAGAGCAGTTCTGTGATAGATCTTGCTAATATTGAAATGTTTCGAGGATGACTTTATTGCATCTTTGAAGGGTTTCTTCTGACCATCATGAGATCTCTTTACATAATTCAGCTCACCATGGACCATCGTCTTTGCCAGTCGTTCATCTTCCATCGCAGTGTTGTGGCCAGCGTATGTCATCTGTGATTTCATCAGTAAAGTATGGATGCTTAGAATGCCTGCTGGTGTGAGAACCTTGTGTCTGATACCCAGACCTTACTTCTTATCCTCAGGATTGCCTCAGACTGGACTCATATTAAATCTTGAGAATCTTGGCAATACATCTGTACACCGTGCAGTTTTGAATGCAAACAGCATGTAGACAGCAACATGGATTTTAGAACTTCAGCTTTGTTCTAATACACTAGTGCATAGTCTAGCAAAGACCACACTTATTTTAGCAATTCTGACATTGGTTACATCATCGATGTGGACAGCGTGTGATATGTGATAGTGTCTACTACAAGGAGGGTTTGGCCATTTAAAGCTTTCCTGTTGCAGACTGTTGCACCTCAGTCTTCTTGGTACAAAGTGTGAGACCAGTATTGTCACAAGCATAAAAATCATTACCTATAATATAATCTTCACTAGTTTCTTATAACATGACATCTTTGAAAAGGAAACAAAACGGTCTTTTAAATCAAGAAGTTGTACGTCTTATGTACTGGAGATCAACACTGAAAATTCTCTCCATAATTTAGATTTTCTCTGAAGCTTCGTTTTCGTTTTCTGCCTATATTAATATCCTAACAGTACATCGTTTCTTCGGCAAAATAGCCCAATGCAACAACAATTAATGACCACTCAGGTACCTGCCTTTCATTTTTATTCCGTGCCACTTTATTACCACGCTCTATGAAATCAAATATTAAGAAGCAATCTTTGAAAACAAGATCGTTGATGTTGCCCTGATCTTTGAATTTAGATATAAAGTAATACTCGTTATCCACTCCTTACAAAAATATTATTCAACAATGAGTCTGTTGTCATTTTGTTTACAAATACAAATAAGTATTAAGTTCATCTCTAATAGTCAGACAGTAATAGATGGGTCTGCAGAGAAACGTCAAAATCAGTTTAACTTTTCACACACACACACACACACACACACACACATATATATATATATATATATATATATATATATATATATATATATATATATATATATATATATATATATATATATATATATATAGATTTACGCTCGCGTAAGGACATTTATGGGATGTGTGATTAGGTCTACAATTTCCCGCCAGATTTGTCATTTAACGCGCTGTCAAGGGCCAATATAGATAAAGCTTTCAATCACGTGTTCTGCCCAGCCAATCGCAATACTCTCGCTCCGGCAGCGCGTGGAGGGATTCTCTCTGATAGGGGATACGGCGTCAGTTGAGCCAATTTCCTTATTGGGTGCGGACGTATTTCTTTTTTCTGTATAAATTTTCTCTCCGGTGTTATCGGCTCACTTTGTTAGTTACCTTCCTCATTTCCTGGAATTTGGACCAAGTCGAATCGTTCTGGAAGTTAAATATTTACTTACATTAACTTGTTTCCATTCCACAAATTCTGCATGACGAAACTCTGATACGACTTGGATTCCGATTGGATTCCGTGAGAATGAAGGTTCGCCTTCCCACGGACAGACTAGAAAAATGTAATAAACTCGTACATTTATATCTTGCTTGAAATAAAATTACTCTCAAGGAGTTGCAATCCATCATATGTACTCTTAACTTTTCTTGCGCCGTTGTTTTGCCGGACAAGCTTTTCTTAGGCGACTCATCAACTTGACAATTGGCATCGCAAAACCACATTGGATTAACAAAAGAGGTAAAGAAAGATTTAAGGGCCTGGCAAAACTTTTTAACCGGTTTTAGATCCTTATTATTACCTGACATTTGGCTGACCTCCGACGCGTTGGACTTGTACACAGATGCTTCTGCCTCAGTCGGATACAGTGCCATCCGGGTCACACACTATTTATATAGCATCTGGGATCAGATATGGGCATATCAAAATATAACGCTTCTAGAATTCTACCCCATCGTTATGGCAGTTGTGGTCTAAGGAGAACACTTATCCAATAAATGTATCTATTTCCACACTGACAATCAAGCCTTAGTTGAAACCATAAACAAACCATCCTCTAATGACACAAAAATCATGCATTTCATTCGCAAATTTGTACTGTTGCCTTAAATTAAATATCTTGGTCAGGGCATAACATGTACTGGGTAAGCGGGCTTGGACGCTATATAAAGAGTTCACATCTAACAATTTGACCGTGTTCTCTCTATCAGTTTAAATATTCAATATGGCCCTTTCAGATGCATTTAAGAAATGCATAAGGTTAGGCAAAAAGGTCTCAGCTTTGTAACCCTTTAATCACTTTTTCTAAGATCGCCATTCCGCCGTGTGTGCTAATTCCTCATTCAGGTCTCGTGGGTTTCACAGACTTAGAACCATGGGCATCGACCGTGCTTTGCTGGGATATCCTTCACTCGACCCGGACTAATCTGTGTCTACCTGTCTTTTCGACCGCCAGGAGCGTACGATGGTACTCTAACAGATCCGGAAGACCAAGAGCGCATTCAGGACGTACGCGCCTCCGTTTTAAAGTTTCTTCCCAATCCTCCATACATGGTGAATATATCCTAACTACCGGGGTGTATAAGGGTGCTCTACTGCCCCGGCAATACAGAATTCATCGGTTTAATTTTGATCAACTTTGATATTTTCTTTGATGCTGGACATTTTTGTTCTTTGCCCCACCTACCTTTTTGTGGCTGCCAGAAATATAGCAAGCTCTATTTGCTGTATTTCTGTTTATGGCGGTTGCAGCCTCATAAAATGTCCACATTGTTATGTTATGCTGTAAATACATAGCAAATATTTGGTCCACTAATATCATTTATGTTCAATACAAAGTCACGAAAGTGGCCAGCATCAAACACAACGTTTGTCTTTGTTTTAATTATGTACCCATATACATTGATTTTATAATATTTGCACGACTGACCTAGGGTATTCTGTCCTTTCACTCTCTATCTTCCTCTTGACTCTATCGATGTCGGAAAGAGTAGACTGGTGCATGTACATTTCATTTTACAATCTCATCAAGCAAATTAATAATACAAACCATCGTTCTCATTCACTTTCGTTCTGACAATAACTTGCACCCCTCTTCTACATGTGCATGAACACATCACATAAATATATATATCAATCTTTTGTGCCATTACATTAGCAGAGAATCGTGAAATTATGATAGATCTTTTGCACGACATTTGTTCAAAACAATGCACCGAATTGGTTCCTACGGCATGCTGAATTCAGTAAGCTGTTCAGTCTGTGTTGTGAGACAGAATCATTGACCATACCTATTTTCATAGATAGTATCAGCTGCTATAATGTAAGACACATCCCTGAAAAAAATGATATTACCATTTTTCTTTATAAGCCCAATACGTACTTTTTCCTCCCTGTTAATGACCTTTCGGATCTGAAATAAGGTAACAAAGTAACTAACCTCTACAACCTGTATCACAAACTTTTCAATGATAACACAATAATTTATCGACATAATTGACATCCTACGTGGGACGATAAAGTATAGCTTCTTTGTGTTCAGACATCAATTTGCAGTCGACTTTATGCAACTTTATCTACTTCAGAGTATTCATTATTTATTTTATTGTGGCATGTAATATTACTTCTTGACTAGTTAGTCACAAAAAAAATAGAATTCCATCTTTTCTCCATCTTAGATTATTGAATGCATATGAAAGATGACAGGCGTATTTCCTCTCACTTGGAACAAAGTTTATTGTGACAGCGTCTGTTTGAGGGAAATATATTCTACTACAATTAAGAAAGTCCACATACCTTGGGAGAGAAACACACACCCACACGTTATCAGGAGCCTAAGGTCTTAACAAGAAAGAGAGATAACCAAAATGTTTTCTAGAATCGAAAATGTCTCTTTAAAATATAAAGTGAAAGAAATAAAAATAACTTACAGCATGGGAATGAATTTCTAAACTCCTAAACGTTCCATCACGTCTTATAGTTCTAAGGAATCCGGTAAAGTTCCAAAGGTAATCGGAAGTGTGTTTGTAATTAACTGATGTACCAACAATAATCACTATGTTATAATGCTGAACTGGCTTTAAATGAACTCACGATACAACTATATATTCAAATGTCCTTGAATGTGTTTAAAGTAATTCCGTACAGCTATTATCCAAATAATCTTTAAGTAAATATTAGGGCACTATAATCCCAACGAATGGTTAACATTAAATGAAACAATCCTTTCAATTACGTTTAGACGACAAATAATACGATTAAAAATGAAAGATTCCTCTCAATGATTCCTTTATGTACAACGCCAATGCACAATATATATCAATTACAATTCTTGGGGTTTTGAATGAATAATCTGACATTTCGAAATGTTCTATCAGTAAACAAGGGTAATGTTGTTTGCAGGAAATTGGTCAGTTTCCCTTTTAAGGAAACCCACCATGCAGAAAATTTGTCAGTCGCCCTTTTAAGGAAACCCGCGACCTCCATTCCAAGAACTCATATTCTTGCTGAATCACCTAATGGTTATCTGAACTATTAATTCCGCTCAACCTTAAACGTTATGAATGAAACATCGCACGCACTATACATGACTCAACTAAATGGCCTAAACAATACTATTACTATAAACATAATACATATAATATGTGTATGCTTAGCAATGGTGACTGATATTTTCTTGTTTGTTAGCTGCAACTGTTTCTCCAATTACATCTTCATTAACCAAGTGCATTTCCTTTAAGAGTGACCACTGGCATGTGTAGCCAACGGAATAATTTTTTTGAATATGTTCCGTGGCAAGCGATATTGACTCAATGCAAGAATTCATTAAGTTGTTCGGTATTCATGTAGATGACTTCCATGATGTTGCCATACCCTCATTTGAAAGAAAATGTTCCATTTGAAAGATTTAAATAGGAGAGACCTACACGTGACATGTTGTGTTATATACTGGTACGTAATAAGTATTCCCGAGATCTGCCTGAATAAGTGTAACGAGCAATCTGATTAGATCAGCTTCTTTCTGCTGCATCCAATCCGATAACGGTGATGCAAATACTGTTTGGATGCCTATATATGAGAGTGATTGATGTGGAACAAAGTGGATTGACGATACCTGTCTAGCAAGGGTGCAAGTCCGATAAAGGACACAGGAATCAATGCATTTGTTTATTTCCAACCCATGATGCAGAGCAATATAGCTGATTTGATAAACCTAACTTTTTTGTCCAGCTTGGACTGAGTCCGGTTGTGTCAGTCATGGTTTCTACGTGCAAGGATCTACTTGAATTAATGGAATAAACCCTTGTTGTCTGACGGAGTTGTTCTCAATTTTAAAGAACACCGATACTTAAGGAAATGTGTATACCCGAGACTAATAGAAAACAACGTTCTTGACAAACTGGCTATAGACATTACTGAAAACAAAACTCGTAACTCTCGCAGCAAATGCCACTAACGTAGTAACAACCAGAAATGTGTATTGTCAAACATGTTTTCTTCCAACTTTTTCATGCACATGCACCCCTTTCTGTCCTAGT
The DNA here is from genome assembly GCA_028554795.2 of Sinohyriopsis cumingii. NCBI lineage: Eukaryota > Metazoa > Mollusca > Bivalvia > Unionida > Unionidae > Sinohyriopsis > Sinohyriopsis cumingii. The sequence goes on along the minus strand of CM068831.1, from coordinate 35,504,883 downwards.
TCAATAAAACATGAAAATGAAATCAGATGTAAAAAGTCCTGCAGAGTGGATCATTTAACCGTCCTGATTTTATTTTGCTAGCAGATTTCCCTTAGGAATATCCTTGCCCAAGTAATATCAAAACGTGCCATATTTCTAGGGGAGGAACATCAATTTTACACGAAACCATGACGCTGAAAGCTCAGTACGTGGCTATCATCTGTGTACTGTGTTTGAATGGTCTTTCATCCATGGTATTATTCGTACAATCAATACCCACTACAACAACAGTATGTCACAATTTAATGTCTTCCAAATAAAATGATAGTTATATATGATAGTGGCACAGATATTAATTATGCATTAGTTATTCCGCAATCTAAATAAAAACCGAACAGCATATTGAACAATGCGAGGTATTTTTAGTACTTTATGAATACTGTATGTGTTAAGTGTCATGCACCACATGAAAAAAAATCATAGGCTCATTTAACAGTAAATACAAAAAATGGGTGAGAAAAAATATATACGTTGGTGTTTGCACCACGACAAGGAATTTCGAGTCTCGGTATTAGCGTATTGGTCACTCCTTTTTGGCAGAACCTCGCTGGGAGATAAATGTGAGACAAGTGAAACCAATTACCATTCATCGCAATTGCAAATATAATGCCACAAAAACTTACATCACATCTGACTGCTTTATGTTACTTACATCGATCAGAACCGGGTCCTTGTCAGCACTCTAATCCATAATCCTTTGCGGTGTTTCAACTGCCAGAAAGAGGGCCACCACAAACATGGAAACAAGTCGGCCCTTGATTTGTGCGATGGGGTCATGATGGAATGTCCTAAAGCTAGATTATATCTTGAGCGAATTGCAAGGGAGAACATTTCTCATAACGACGATATTGCCCTAGGTGGAAACTCGAAGAAGATATTCAACACGAAAACAATAGAAAGGTATTAGGTATCCTAAGTTCAGAAAATCTGTGGAAAACCACAGCTCCATTTCATACAACTGGCAAATACTATGTGAAGAAACATTTCATAAATAATATGTATCCCAAGACAGACTTTACATACTCAGAAGGTCAGGGCAGGTTCACAGTCTTGACCATCATGTCACGTGCCACCACACAAAAAAAGCGAGGTAGGTAACTTAAATAATCAGTGTGAAAGGGTTTATTTGAGAAACCTAATACCGCAAACGAAAATCCAGTGAAATAAAGTGCATCTGAGAGCAGCAAACCACAGGTTATATTGGCCAGAGCAACTACGTGATACATAAAGTATGGAACGGGTTAGATTAGATCCATCTAGTGAACAGCAAACGCCTGCAGCCAGTAGAAATGCATGTTCTACTAAAGTTAAGGAGCGAACTAAGAATCTACCAGATTTATGAAAGGATCTGACGATCTAATCAAGTTCTTGAATGAGTTGGAAAGTCTGGAAGTTCTGGACTCTTCACAGCCCCATGACACTGTGCCAGGGAAAACTTTCAGAACTCCAATATGTAAATCGCTTCCTTAAATATCTGATACTATAACACAATGCACTTGCTTTGACATTTGACAGCAAAGCATGAGTATTATAGCCACATAAATTCTGCACTACTCTTACAGATTTCTTGATTCCATGAGTAAATAAAATACTTATAAGGACTGTATGTCATAGTTTCTAGTGCCCACAGATATGTTTGTCGTTTTTATGTTAATTCCTTTTTTAGAGCAAGCATGATGAAATAAGTATAGAATAAGTATCGTACCAAGATAATTTCAAATCAAAATTACACCAAAAAATACCTCTTATATCGAATACCATATACTTATGTAAGACCAATTGTACAGTTCTGTTTGTAATTTGAAAAGATGTCTAGGCTGAAAGTAATGAAATAGTTGCCTAAAAATCTATTAAGATTTGTAAATTAGACATAAAGGCGGAGTAGCTTCTCACACAAATGTATACACTTTCTATTTACTATTTTCTTATCAAGCATACCATGCATCAAATTGATAGTCTCGCTTTAGAAGTCGGTAGGATTTATCGGTTGATTTTGAAGTCATGTTTAACTTATTCCTAACTTATTCCAAAAATGAAGATACGTTACAAAACCAATAATACAAACAAAACAATCATAAAGCAACAAAAAAAAATCAACAACGGCAGATATTCTCTAATGCAGTTAAGGTCATAAATTACGGATAAATTTGGATACATGCAGTAACAATTGGTGTAGGACTTTTGTTGTTTTTGTTGTTGTTGTAGGGTTTAACGCCATTTTTCAGCACACGATAGGCTATACATGGCGGCCAGTATTAATGGTGGAGCAATAACCCGGGAAAACCTCGGAAAGAACCACCGACCCACGAGAAGCTACTGGAAAGCTTTCTCACGTACCCACGTTGGCTGAATCCGAGAATCGAACAAGCACAGACAGAGGTGAGATGGCAGTGATCCTTAACGGAGAGCGCTTTAGACCACTCGGCCACTCGGGGCCCCCATTTGGTGTAGGAACGTCATAAGTAGTGTGCTTAGCAGAAGAACACAGCATGCAGATTATATAGTTGTTAGTAGACTATTATAAATCCTCGTGAAATATCACCACCCTTTCCATGCGTAGCGCATTTTACGACATCTTTAAATAGGTCAGAAATACTGTACAAATTTGTATTACTTGCCGCAACCAATAATAAACATTTTGCGATATTCCACCCTTGAGTTCATTTACTCAGGAAATTCACAAATAGTTCCATGGTCTTGGTATTTTTTGATTACTGCACCTTGACAAGATCTTACATACAAATCGTTTATAAATTATACATAAAAACATGCTTTCATGGTCATCACGATTGAGACAAACATGTAATATCCGCGGTCATTGAATTTGTGTCCAAAAAATACTGAGTACACGCGATTAACAAAGTGCCTGGAATTTCATTATATACACATTTTTTCTGGGCTAATCATTTAACTCACAATAGATAAGTGCATGTGGTACATCTACGGCAATATCTACAGGTGACTCACGTTCCTCACATAAATCTGTAAAGTTCAAACTTTATTTTCAGTTGAAATTAAATTAATCTACACTCAATAATTGTCTAATTCATTGATTTCACAATGTGCTTTAAAGTTTAAACTCTTTTTTTAAAAAATTCAAACATAATTCGCTTTGCAGCGAGAATTGATTTGGCTCCTCAATTCATCAAACACCGTGAACAAATAATTTTCAGAAATAGTCTAAAATTGCAACCTATATCATCCATAACAGTCAATCATTGCAGCTCAGTTAATGTCACATCGAAATAAAAGTTCCACAGTCTATTGTTTAAGCCCGCATCAAGTGATACCTTGAGTGATATATTCTCAAAGAGATGAATATCTTTCTCGACCATCGGTAAACAATACTGTAGAAACAATGCAACTTAGGTATAATAATGAGCCTATTTGACCTATTGAAGCCAGCAGTAACCTGTCATTCATATTCATCCTCACGCAATAGCGATTGCATGTTGTGAAACCCTCCATTTCTAAGTCCGTCCGTGCTTCTGACTGAACTCTATATATCCACATAAACCGTCGTGTGAAAAGTCACCAAACTTTGCATAAAGTTGGCTAGTTCGTGCCAGTCAACAACAGAAGTACGATTTTTAGGACTATGCCCTGATGTTTTTGTGGGAGGTTAAAGGTCATATGTAAATTACGTACAATTACTTTGACATTCGTAAATATTTTTACAAAACATTATGCATGCTTCTGTTTGTGTGAAACATAATGACTAGGGACTCGAAGTGGCTGGTAGGCCTGAGTCGATGTGGGAAGGAAGTAGAGGGCAGAAACAAATGTTAAAAAACGTGGGAGATGCACCGAGATCCATCGGTTAGCTCTATGTTTTCCAATAGCTGGATAATTGGTAATATATTCGGAAAATAAATGCATTAATATCAAAATGTGCAAAACAAATACATGTAGTATATTTAGAATGCTAAAAAGGCAAGCACTTTCTTATGGCTGTGCTTTACAAAAAATTTTGTTTCAAGCGTAGAGCCAGCTCATTAAATAAAATTAAATCGTAGCATAATGTGTAGTAATATTAAAAATATTGTTAAATGTGTAGTAATATTAAACATAGTATTAAATGAGTAGTAATATTAAACATAGTATTAAATGAATATCTTGAGTAAAGCATTACATTGACCAATGCGTACTAGGACGACACAACAAATTGACAAAAGCATTACATTGACTAATGCATATTAGGACGACGCAACAAATTGACAAAAGCATTACATTAACCAAAGCATACTAGGACAACACAACTAATTGACAAAACGTGCTTTGTAGATTTGTTGGATTGATAAATTCATATCATTATTTTAACCGTATTTAAAACATATTATGATAATCAAATAAAACAATATTTGTCCATACTTATATCACGTCCGAAACACGGGTGTTGAAAACCAGAAAATATAATTTAGCCATTTCAGCCGTTCTTACTACAATGCATAGCTACATAACTCCATGTATTGTTTTAACTCTACTGATAATAGTTTCATGTAAGTGATCTAAGTATCATTCATTTTGGAGTATTTTCTACCTGTTCCGCACAATATTTAACGAGAAACTGTATGTCTTAGGCATACCCATCTTACTTCTCTTCTGCCCGATTGCAAGCTAAAGTTCAGACAATGAGATAAGGACAAAACATGTACATACAAAATATAGTTTCGATGCGCCACGCAAACCTTAGGGATAAGAATAACCTCTTGTAAACATTAACAATGTAAAATGATAAAATTAGGATGGTTCCGTTTCATTTTAAGGCTGTCTACTAATTCATACCGCTTGCTTACGCGTCACTAAATGTAACACTTATGATCTAACTTTACCTACTTCAAATGGGAAATTGTATCTGTCCTTGATACATATAGGAGTCTCTTGCTTTGGTGGAAATATTAGGTCCACTTTTTTAACATGCTTCCAGGAATTCACAAGAACTTTTTTTCCTGGAACTGATTTCTTTAATTTCATTGTTGATCGTAACGTTTGACTTGCAAATTAGCTTCTGTGCATGGAAAACAGAATCATTGTTTTCTCTCAAGAGTACACGGACTGGACGCTAAACAGTGACGTCATCTCCATACACAATGTCCGTGTTTCTCCCGATTGTTGAGACCAATGTCACATTACTTTTGCATCTGAGAAACCCTTTGTTTTGAAAGACAATCGTTGCTTTTTAATGATAAATCATATACCAACATGCATCATACCACGGGTAACAATAGTCCATGGATCTGATATTCTGGAATCAGTCTCGTTTACTTATCTCGGAATGTTGGTGACCACCTCTGCGGTGTTTGAAAAAGAACAGGACAGAATGAAAGACATATACCCCCGCCCCCGAAACCACTTTAGCAGTACATGGTTTTGATAAGGTAATTGATACAATGTTCCTATTTAAAAGATATTCCAGCACGCCGCTGTGAATATAATGCTAAAAGAATCCGAGATTCTCCAACTCGTTAACAAATCATGGTTTAATGAAGCATCTCTCTCTAAAAATCATTGTAGAAGATGGTACAAAACTCGCTGGCACAAATAAAATAAGCTGCATCAACGCATTGAACGCAGGATGGTGAAATAGTAAAGGACATACTTAAAAAATCTCCTATTCACTGGCAGAATCATTCCTAAAAATCTCGTCATAAGAGATTTATTCTTAAACTGTCAGCCATGTAAAAACAAGAAACAAAAAAGGCTAATCTACGCCTCAGATCTGCCAATGCTGAAGATTACAACAGACCTTTCATTCTCAGAGAGCTACAGACCACATACCTTATTTAATATGCACCTTCTTAGCGAAAAGAAACAGTGATACCAGTCTCATATCACTAACAATCTGTATTTTCGAAAACCATTGAACAGATGATAAAAGGTGCAATCTTCAAGTATCAAGAGTACAGCAAATTACTATTCCACGGACGTTTAATGGAGCTTCAGAATCTAGAGAAGCAGAAGACCCATCTTGCCACACCTAAAACATTTAATAGAGAAATTTTCATAATAAGGAACTTATGGTTGTCAACTTTTTGAATGGGAAAGGCTTTCAACACCATATAGACGTATAGCATTATGATTGAACCAGTCAATCTAGGTCTAAACGACAATATGCCAGATTGTAATCCACCTTTCTCGTGGACATAAATTTCCTTGAAGGTAGCTACCACCCTTTCTGAAATTCATCGTCAAAATATAGATCTAACAGAGGGCAGCATAATGTTGATTGTCCTATTCAACATCAAAATTAACAGCATAGCAAATGCCCTAATTCAGGAAATGATAATTTTGTTGGCGACGTTTTGATCAGCCAGCTATATCCCAAGCGTAAAATACCACATAACGTCAGTTAAAGCTAAACTTGAAGAGGATTTAAAAATGGACAAAAAAGGATCAAAGATTTGAAATGTAATACTGTTTGAATGCGCCTTTTTCACAAACATTTATAGTGCCCGATTTACCCTGAACGGCATTTATATCCAAATATTAGATACCTCGGGAGCAAATGTACAAGCACTTGATTTAATAAGGGCTGTGATAAATATATTGGGGAGCAGATCGAATGTGCTTCGGTTGTATAGATCATTAGAACATTCGAAACTAGCCTAATGCGCAACTGTATATGGATCATCTTGTGAATAAAACGTACCCTGTATGATGCGATGAAACAAGGTAGGGACTTACACTTTGGGTGCATTTAAAACTTCCCCTTCGTACAATCTCTATCTTGAGATATATATGCTATCGCATTATCTCAAGCGGATGAAAATGACTCTTCAAATTACGACGAGATTGTCTTCTAATCCATCTCACCGCTGAGCACTGAAGCCAGAGGAACAAGTCCTACAGGCTCATAAACCAAACAGCAATCAGTTATGGAAATATTACTACATTCTATGCTTAAAAATCGCCACCATGGTTTTAATTATCCCTTAGATTATATTTATTTTTTTCCGGTTCATAACGTCCTTTAACATTATTTCCTTTTTCTCGTGGGTTCGAACCACGGCCGAGTCATACCAAAGACTTACAAAAATGGTACTAACAGCTGCATCGCTTCGAGCTCAATATGAAGAGGTTAGTGTTAGGACTGGTCGGCCTGGTGTCAGAATAATGTAACTGGGTGGGACATCATGTTACATGTCTACGGCATGCTGCCCCAGTCCTAGACATCACTACAAACTGCCACACTGCAGACATCGTAGCGATATGACTGCAACATTGTTAAAGCTAAGTTAAGAATCCAAATCACACACGCAAACATCTCCATTTTCACGATAGATGCCATGAAACCAACACCCCCTATTGTGGACATACGTCCGTGTATACAGACCTTTTGTAACGACAACGGTTGGAACAGACATTCCATTACTGCATGGCTTCATATCAAACCTGTTAACGACAAATCCTCAGTATTTTGCTGTTTAAGGTACATTTGTTCTCCAATGTTTAAAACTATATTGCAATCGCTCAAACAAAACAAAAAAAATTTGAACATGCTTGCGTATTTCCTTTGAACACTAAATACCTCACAAAGTCTTAAATCTGACGACCCTCTACGCCCAAGAACCTAGAGAAACATGATTTGTGCATGCACCTAGAGAAATTATCCCATTATCCCATACTGCTAACTCTCCAGTCACTTTGTTAGGATAATAACTGGGCAGCTGCCCTGCAGTCTTCATATGTGGCAACATACGAAAAGAACCTTCCTTAAACACGTTTCGTAACATCAAACCTACTAGTATATATTGACCTCCTTAAAGTAAAATATTCACAGAGATTAGATGATATTGTGCTGATCGGCTATCTAACATACATCGCACCTGTACGTAGCTCCTAAAGCGTGAACCTCGACATGAATGCATATCCTATCAGTTTCTTTTGACAGTAAAACACATTCGAGTTTAATTATGTTAAGTTAATCTACTTCAGCCCTGAGAGACATTTATTTTGATTCCAGCTCAATAAAAAATATTTATTAAAAAGAAATAACAGAAATGATGATGGGATCTATAATAGAATGTGGTTTATACAGCACATTATAATATAAGTATTCAACGTCTTTATTTTATATTTTATCTGGTTGTGCTTCAGGTTTGTATTTATTTAGAAATATTTATCTTCCATATATTTCTACTACAATCAGAGCACACCTCCCCGCTGCTCTGTACCCAACACTGGCTATCCATTCAATCCAGAATCAAACACAAAATTTGTTCTCTGTGCTACGTTTCACTGACGGACTCCAGTCCAACATACCTATCCGACCTCACCCATGTGTACGCACCAGTACTATACTTACTTTCCTCTTCTGACAATCGTATACTCATTATTCCCACTATGAAAACAAAGTCATATGGACAACGTTCTTTTGCATACCAGGGCCTTGCAACGTTGAATAATTGCCCACTGAATTTAGGCAGAAAGGCTTAGTCATCCCATTCAAGGGTGCTCTTAAAACTTACTTATTTCGACTGCAAGAACAAATTTAAAGGCGTAATAATGTTCTCTACCTTAAATATTTTCATCATGTTTTTTATGTTTTCTAATTTTATGGTGTTTGTTTTGTGTGATAGTATCATTATATATGTTTTTTTATGTTATAGGTGTTGTCTAATGTTGTAAAGCGCTTAGAGCTTCTAAAGATTAGGCGCTATACTGAGTCATTATTATTATTATTATTATTATTATTATTATTATTATTTGTGAAATTTTAATTGTTACGTTTACCTAAACATTATTGGCACCATGTCATTATTGCTTTTCTGAGGTGCCTTTCGATACTAATACAGACTCATATATATATATATATATATATATATATATATATATATATATATATATATATATATATATATATATATACTTGGTCAAAAAGCACTGATAGCATTTTGTCATCCTTTTCAGTTCCGTGATGATCTATGGTAATATACACGAGCTGACTGTTTGACCGCTGAGATTGATGTTTTATTTCTCGTTTCCTCGTCAGTTCTTGGAGAAAGGTTTCTTATTCTTCCGTCAGCGTTTGATCTAACCTTTGATATTGTTAGATTTTTGTGTTTTTGTTTTTGCTTTGATACGTTGTTGGGGGAGGGGTTGCATTTATGCTTTTCTTTAAATTAATCCATTGTGTGATGGATGATGTCGGTGACATCTTAGGGTACAGCGTCCAGAAAAAAAGAACATCTAAAACGTTGCCAGGAACGGACGATACCATCGAATGAGTTTTAGTAATAGTAGTAGCAACAGTAATAAATCAATAGATATGATTAATGAAACTGAATGGTTTATTTAAAGACAGTTTTTAATTGCTTTATAAATAACATTTAAAATTGAATAATGTGTGTTTATTTGTTAGTAATTAACACTTCTTCCACTAGTATTATGCTTGTTTTAAATGACTGACTTTAAATGCTATTTTTGTTTTCAATGACTGTCTTTAATGTCAAATAATCTGCTCTAACCAATAGCTTTGTTGCGCAAACTTTTAAGTATTTTTGAAAATATCAAAAGCTCGTTTTTCAAGGATGTCACATTTAGCCTTTCATCTAAATACATTTAAGAGCAAACTGTCTTTCTAAACGACAGTCACTTTTCAAAACTCATGTGAAATAGAATGGAATTGCTGCTGATTACATTCCTGAAATGTTAAACGTTACTCATATCTGTGCGTATCAGCATGCTGTGTCGGGATAAAATAACATTACAAAAATCACTGGATAAGTTAGATCTGTGTTATGAGTCTTACAAAATGCAAAGGGTTATATGGCTAGATAGACTATGTGCATTTCGTCACAGATGACAAATCCAGCCGGTTTTATTTCACAGATTAAAACATTTGGACAGGTGAGGTTTGCATTCACTGAAAATCCTTGCTCAACACACTTGTCATTAAATCATATAACGACAAAATAACTTTGGACGAAATTTTAGTTGTTTTAGCTGATATCATAATTAATTTCCACACGTTTAACTCTTCAAAAAAAAAAAAGAAGAGGAATCTGCTGATCTTAGAGAACTTTAAAATATTGATCTTTTGTTGTATTCGACTAATTTTGTAATAACATGCTGAATGAAACTGTTCAAAGTGCGTCTAATCATGCGTGATAAACGAAATAAATTGCCTATGCTGTTTGTTTTTATATTTATTTACACACCCTATTGAATGTTTTAGGAATGTAATCATTTTTATGTGAGTAGATGAAGCAAATTGACGTGACCCTCTGCACAGAAGTGTGAGTGATCCAAAAGTCAACTATTATCGATATTGATTCATTATAACATCGTGTCACAGAACGACGTGAACCCAAGAAATAGGTACAATTTCCAAACATTATTCTTGGTAATTTCCCTTGGAGGTATATTATTATTAAAATCATGTGCATCTAAAGAAATGAATGCAGATTAGTGCAGTAAGATAATTCGAAGATATTGCGTAATGTTGCTCTTAGAGCCTAAAGCTTTCTAAAATACACCGTTGAGGAATTATAATGTCTTTTAAGTATGACTTAATGGCATAACGAGCGAAGATTATGAATCAGATAAGTTGTCCATGCATTCACACAAGGGCCTAAGGGCCTTATTTTGGCACTTGATTATGCAGAGATAGCAGAGAATGGGAGAGATAACACCAATAAGCTATCGATCGTACGCACACCTGGGAACTGCTCATATCCTATAAAGACAGCAATCTGATGAATGATGAAATATATGTAGAATGTGATCCTAATGAAAATATTTAATTTTGTTTGAAAACGTTATGGCTTAAATATTTATGGCCGTTGTTGTCGTTTTAAGCCCTTTTTCTGCAAATGTTAGGATATACAGAGTGTTCAGTATTATTGGTGGAGGAAGAACCTTGGAAATTCTCGAGTAGAATTAAGAACCAATAAACATTATTACAGGATATTGCTGAAAATTAGCTCTCACAAATATCAGTGGATGAATGGCTCCAGCCATTTGAATTACCAAATGCTCACATTGTTACTTACGAGCTATTATAATATTAGGGAAAATTCCTGCTTTTATTGTGACGTGTACATTTTAGGAGAATAGACATATATTGTCCTCTCTTAATCAAAAGGTCTCTAGCTTCTTTGGTGTAGTGTATTTGCGTGTCAAAAAGCAGACAATACGTTGTCATTTACACAAGGGATTTGACCAAATGATAATGAGGTCTGCCTTTTGTCCCGAGTGAGGAAAACAATAGTCTTTTATCTGTTCTTAACTACATTAATCACAACTGCATCTTTGAGAATGACAGAAATGTTAACTATAGGTAACATTCTTTAAGAAGGAAAAATATAGTTAAGTGTCTCATCATCTGAATAATGACAAAACCTATAACTAAACAATCCTCAGATAATCAGTTGGTCTCGAGAGGGTCGAATAAATTCTCTGCGCTTTCTTTTTTTTTTTTTTGCGTGACGTCCGTTTCTACCAAGTTAAGCAGAGTTCTTCAAATTAGACATGAATAAGAGTAATGTAATTTAACTGGTAATTATTATTGCGAACCTTGAATTTATTCAAAATTAAAAATAAACTAAAGTTATTATCTCCTCGTGTGTCGAAGCAATGGTGAGGTCAGAGCTGCTCTGTCTAAACGTTCATATCTGCTTAATGTCGTAGATTCATTTTATACCGTTTAAGATAGTCTCCAAATTTATGTGATGATAGGAGTGGTCTTCAAATGTACTTAGGCAGAAGACTAAGGGTTCGACACGTTTCTGTTAATGAAATATATGGTGATTAAAGGTGTTGTACACTCTTGCACAGTTACTTCCACACCAATCAAGACATTGATCTAATGGTCTTCAAATGTATACGGGTGGAACCATAGGGGTTGGACGCTTGCTTCTATTAATGAAGTATATGGTCATTTAAGGAGTTGTGCACGATTGCACAGTTCCTTCTACATCATTCAAGAAATTGACTTAACGCGGTTTGGGGTATGACTGGGGTTGTCTGTAGATGTGTGCAGTGTTTCTTGGAAGTTTGATTCATCCCCTCTGGGCTCAGATCCATTGAGTGTGAAGTGGGGTTACACATGTCGGATCTGGATATGGACAAACGAATAGTGTTGGGATAGCGTGTATTACAAACTGTCTCCTTGTTTGATCAGTAACGAAACGTACGAGGTTATTATCAATTCTCCTTCATGTCAAACTGTTTTCTCAATTTTCTATAGGCTCGTGTTTAGTGTTGTTACGTCAAGGAATAAGCACACAAGTCTAAGAAAAAGATGGAAATTTACAAACAGACCATTATATGTTTATTTCACTATACCAACCATCTCACTATGGCAGTCAAATTTAGTAGAAATCGTTACGAACAAGATTGTCAATATCGTTCACGGATTCTATTGAATATTCAGTCTGTGGAATTTGGATTTGCAAACAAGTATTTACTGTGCTCTAACTCAAACAGGCAGCAATGAACTGAAGGTCCGCTGAGAAAGTGCAAGACTCGATCCAAATAAGGCATTAATACAGCTGTCTTGCATAGATCCGCCGTCAGACTCGCGTCGTCCTCTTATGGTAATGGAACTTAAAGTTGGGAAGTTTCTCTCTCTCTCTCTCTCTCTCTCTCTCTCTCTCTGATAAATATCTAGCTCTGATGTTGTCATCCCATTCAAAGGTTCCCCATCCACTAAATCAATAGTGTAGCTGGTGAATTGCATGCATGCTTTAGTATCAACACTTCCTAACTGTATCAACATAATCTCTAATGTCAGCACAAGATAAGCTTAATCACTGCACTTTGGTTACAGGTTTAGATTACACCATGTACAACATGGACATAGCAAATTCATCTGTTATAAGGTACTGGCCATTTAATTTTCCGTGGTGTCGGCAAATTCTTTAGCCGAAATATTTGCTTTCTTTTACCTCAAAATAATGTCAAAAATTTTCAAATAATATCACGGTTATAGCATGCTATTATTTTGCGACAAATCAATGCAAAATATTTTTAGCTATTGACAGACGGAGATTTTACCATCAAGATTCAGTTTCCTGCTCCAGACCATTACATTGCTGTTTTCTCCTATTAAAGCGGTATACTGTGGGACGTATGGTGGTATTTTCAGAAAGCTCTAATGACTGACAAATGTGTGAGTTATTTCTCAAGTTTTACAAATGTACAGGTTTGTCCATAACTTGAGAATTATTATGATGAGGTTGCTTAATATATTATCTGATAAGTTTAGATAAATCATGCTGCCCACATCATTGTGGCTTAAGTTTATTTTCTTGTATACAGAACTAGTACTAACATATCAGACTTACTCCAGAACAATTGATATTCGTTATTAGCTGACATATATACAGTGTAAATAAAAACACATGTAACTCTGGTTATCAGCGTCTGTACGAATACAAAGAAGAAGCTTAACGTTTTTATATAGACAGATTTCCATCGTCCTCTGGAGTTAAGATGTTCTGCTGCAATGGCAGAAACTTCTCAAAGTACAGAATGTGGTAATCAAGGTTGCAACATGGGAAACATCAGTTTGCAGAATGATATGATTATTTCAGATAAATTGGTTTAATCAATCCATGCCAATAACTAAATTTAAATTTCGTACTTTAATGTTTACAGGCTGTAGATAATATGACTTTAATACATTACTCTCAAGTCACTACCAATGATTATGATTTTAAAAGTGCCTGTGCAGTGCCAACAAAACATTAAGTTCGCAAAACTTAACAAACTTCTATCTTGTACTAAATGTTACACTTTCTTGATAGGGTCAAGTTCCTAAATTGTGAGAACATCAGCTTATGATCACACTTTAGTGACGATTTACCGGACATACATACATGCATACACAGGGTATCATACTGCTTTTGCAAGCTGTCCACATGAAAATACTGTTGTCTCACAGAGATGAATTAGACCCACTCGATCTTAATGTAATCAACTGTTAGTATACACTGGCATGGTACGCATTCCAGTTTAGGTTCACCTTTCGGGAGATATGCATAAGTCCGATACGTGACAGGCATAGTAACACCTGGCTCCTGGGATTCAATGGGTTCGACCAATAACACTCCCCAGTAATGAATTTAATGTCACGAAGCATGCTTGTGAATTTTTTTCCGAAATTTGTTTCTTCATATTTTACTAAGTATTACGAACGTGCTGAGTATAGGGGCCAGTGTATGGGTCTTACAAACGGAGATGGGTGCATTCAAGGCATTTTTGCGTTTTCTACCCTTTCATTGCCCTGAATATCAACTGATCTAGGCAACCAACGGTACAGAATACATTTTCGGTATGGCATGAGCATATGATGTTTATGGAAGCGCTGGGTTATTAGTATGGCTTTATTTAAGGTCTTATATGGGCTACAGTATCACAAGAAATCCTAAAACAATATGAATTTGATTGTTGATTGAGCGCTTTAATGTTGTATTATTTTTTTAATACAATAGTTTCTGCGATTAATTTGACGGATTTATCCGGAAACTTAATCGAAAAATGCAACCACAGGGTATTCAGCCGACGGGTTCAGTCTTATCTCCATCTTTTGAACGGACTGTATGCACTGAAGTTGGGTTATGATACGAGGCTCTGATTTCATTTCGTTAACTCTGATAAAGATTTGTTTAGGAGTGATTTGAATGCCAAAGACAAAAATATTACTTTAATGGTGTTGATGACCAACATGGTGATTTTGGAACATTGTATTGTAGGTTACGAAGTTTCTAACTCTATTGTTTTCTTCTAGAAATGTTTTCTGAAGGCAAGCTGATTTAGGCTTGCGTTCGTTATGCCGAAGACGATTTTGATCAATCTGTTACTCAAAAACCACGGCATTTTTCATTTAATGTCGTGTCAGATACGTATGGTTGTAGTGTAAGTACAGGACGTCTTGAAATAAACTTTCTGTCTTGAGGTATCAATGAGATGGCCTCTGTTCATTCGTTCTGGACAGACAATCGTTTTTTGGAGTTTGATAGGAACGAAAATTCATGTTGGAAGTCTAGTTGATTCTTTTCTTTAATCCTCTCTTCCACTGGTTAAGATAAATGGTTTCAACCGGTGCCAAAGGGTTGCTTCTCGTCGTGTTGGCTGGATTTAACCGGTTTCACGGTGGTAGGTATTACGATTTTACATGACACCCTGATTTCTAAAATGCTCCATAAATTAGGTCTCTACATTTTGTGTGGGTTTGATTTAGGTGGGGATTTGCTTATAGTATTGGGTTTCTTATTTACTACGCTTTTACACTGACTGCATGCGTTATGGGCTTCACTCTCTGATTGGGTGGCTGCACGCACGGATGTTGATCTGGCTTTACAGATATATTATGTCTATCTGGTTACACACAGCACTTATGGAATGTTTCTTCTGCCAACTGTGTCAAGTGGAGCTATAGTTATAACACAATTCCCGGCCTTAGAAATGATCCCCATTTTTCTCCTCTTTCATTCATTCGATCTTTGTTCTGCATTAATAGGTAGGCCATTCAAAAGAGTACTCGATATGTTCTGCGCAGCATTGAAGTCAAAACAAATTGTCTGAGCAAGACAATGAATCTTGACCATCCTGCTCACATCTGGAGTAGACTGGTTTCATCTTGCCTTCACATAAGTGATCATTGTATGCCTGGTGTAAAGAACGCAAAGGAAGGAATTAAAGGGTCTTCGGGCATTTTTAAGATCACTGCTTTGAGTTAGTAGGTAAAGTTTCACAACCGAACTTGCGAACGTTTCAACACTTGGAATGCTAATTTATTGCATTTAGGTGACATTTGGAGATCTAACATTTTCGACCAGCTCAGTTTCACAAGGCACGGAAAGCATGAATAAATCGGTGTCCTCTTTCACGTCAGTGGTTGACTTATTCCTTAATTGTTTCAGACTATGTGTCACATGTAATGTTTCTTACCCATTATGGAATAAAAACATTCAACATAAGAATGATGTAGTATTGCCTGAGTCATCCGAAATAGTCTACAGTTGATTTAATCGTCATAAACCGCTGATCTAAAACATACTTACTTTATATACTTGCTTCATATCCAAACAAATGTATTTGCATGTGCATTTTCCTGTACCTTTGTACTATTTTCAGCTTGATGCTGACCACATTTGCTAATACTGGGATGAGATAACTACTATACATTATGTGTGTACAATTTGTATTATGCCATATTATGTACTACAATCAGTGCTTCGATTCTACTCAAGTGTCCTCTGTATGAGTTTGTTAAACAACAGTTCATCTTATATCTCGTACGTGAGAATTTATATGCAGTAAAGTTGTTGAAATATTTGATCACCTGCGCTTCTTCCTCATTACACTTTCGGTGACAGTGTGATTCATTTTAACCGCTTTATCATGAACGGATGAAAAGATCATATAACTATAGAAATGAACTGTTTGGTGGACAAACGTCAATGTTTTTGTCGTTACTTTGAACTTCTACTATGGAATGTTTTTATTTCTGCATGGGAAGTTGCACTTTAAGGTGCATGAATTGATTGTACAATAGAAATGCACTTATAATGGCATGTCGCACGTATTGCTCTTGATATTATCTTAATAACTTGTTTCTTTGCCATCAAATTATTAGACAATGCTGCATATTCCCAATATAATCTAGCTAAGAAATCTATTCCGAAATTCATTAATGCAATATGCAAGCAATTGTGCTTAGGAATGCGGAATTTGTTTTCTTTCGTCTCACGAGAGGGTGTCATTTTTGTCAGTCTTTCTCAAAAAAATGTATTCAGATAAATTTGTATTGTTCTTACTTCTACTGAATGACTGTTTTCTTGTTGTTAATTACGTATTCAAAATCGTTTCAAATGTATGTACGTGTTTCGTTTTCGTAATGTAAACTAGGACATATTGCTTACACCGACGTTTATTTCCATTTGAAAATAAATAAAGATGTTTCTTAAAACCATACATCGAAAATTTTAGTCAGTGATATTTAGTCGCATGCTGATGTAAGTGTTCACATATTGAACTACTTGACTTGAAATCCCCAAGACCTTAACAAGGCGCAAAACATTTATTACATAATAAATAAGCTCTCCTTTACAGCGGCATTTTCATTACATCATTGCTTTAAAAAAATATTTAATTTTTCAAAACAAGAAAACGGTCATTATATTTAACTATTTCTACGTCTTACTCGTAATGACTGATTTCTCGCTTTATGTATTTTTAGCATACTATGCATGTTCCAAATTTCTAAAACATGACATTAACATAACAAAGAATCAGACGCGATGAATCGCTATAGCATGTACTTTCAAACAAAAGACCATGCCAACTTTATGAATATATAGCAATATGCACATGAATGAGACTGGTTTTGTATTCATTGTTATGTTGCTACAGACCCATTGTCTTATATCTATCAGATTCACATTTATTTTTCACAGATGCCTCATTTTCTGGTTTGCAAAGCATTAGTTGAAACATTTTCAGAATAGGTTTGGGAATATCAATTGAAATAAAAGGCATAACTTTAATCTTAAAGCCGTATAGATTCTGATCGACATTCTTCCTTCTTTCATACCTTCTTTAATACCTTTCTTCGCAATCGGTGTAAATCTGACACTTTGTTTGTCCGTCTATAAAGTGCATCAATCTCAGCAATAATCATCTAATTTTGCTCTTCAAGATATTTGCTGACAGTGGGAAAAGTCAATATTTCGTGCATTACAAGTAAATTGGAGTAAATAATTATATGTCCGTGACGCTAAGAAAGTATTTTCTGCTTTCATCTTGTGTGTCATTTGTTTTCACAGCTGAGTAAAATGAGAACAATGTGCAAAGATTTATTTTGTGGATGGCGTCTGAAGTAGTAATGTCTGCAAATAGTGGAGGAACTACGAAAGATCAGGACAAACATTTTTTACATAAACCATTAGCCGAAGAGAAACTTATCGGATTTTACTTGCCATTAAAACCAAACTTAAATGAGGTATAGGTTACACAAGAAACTTTTTCCTTAAATGCAGAGTCCAATAATCCCGTGACAAAATATACAATTAGGGTGCAAGGCATTTTTATTGGTGAAACTGTTTACAAGAAATTCCTGTAGTAGCTAGTTATGATGTAGATGGTGGGGTTTTAAAACTGAGTTATCTTGCCACACAGAAGCTGTTATTATTACTTATAAAGTATCCACCCTCTCTATTTACTCTACCATATCGTTCTGGCAAGGTAAAACAATACACTGGAGACCCAGATAAATAACGGGTTGCACATATGAGTGGAGTTGTCAAGTACGGATGAAATTATTGTAATCAGAACGTTCCACCCAGACTGAAGAGTTTATGGCAATACAAAAGTACAAATATTCTTATTCGAGCGATTGCCAAAGTTATATGTTACCGGAAAAGTAAGTCTTGAATGGAAAGTAGCAAGTTTATTCATTTTTTTGAAATTTGTATTTTCAATATTTATCAATTTATGCATTATAACTATGATATTGCCTTTCTTACGCATCAGGATTTCGTCTCCTTACGAAATAATGCCTTGAGACAAAGACATCCCAAGATAGCGAACTATTGACTCATAAAGTGAATTCTTCCTTCTGGTAATTCATATTTTTTCTAAATTATTAATTTATTTGGTGGTAAGCTAACGTGCCATCTCCTTGATTAGACAACTATATTGCTTGTGATTTATCTGTGATTTATCTTTCAAAGTATCGTTATGTCTTAAACTTAATGTTTCTCTTTAAAACCTTGTCTGAAGTCATTTATAGTTATATGCAATGATGGTCTTTGGTTTTGTCAGAGTGAATGTCACTAGGCAGCACATTATAGGCTAAATATGGCGTCCAGTATGTTTCTTGAAGAATGAACCCTGAAAAACCGTAGAAAGACCCAAATACCCAAGGGAAGCTACTGGCAGCTTTTTTGCATAACCACTCTGGTCGATGTTTGAACTAATGTGGTCATATGTGAGCTGTGTGAGTGATCTGTAAAAGCACGTGCCTTTGACCACTCAGTCACACGGGGCCCACGATAGATAATGAACGAAAAGTCAATGAAATCAAACTCAGTGTATAAAAGAAAATTGCCAAAAAGAAAAATAGTTTTCATTTGAGTGTAGATGTATAAGATGGTAATGTACTAATTACTGTCACTTTAAAATCAAAGGACGTGTCTGAAATCTTTGCTCTGGTAAGTGTAATATTAATAACGAGGCAGCAGCTACTGCCACGTGACCCAAATTATACTCGTTAACCTCAACGCCTGCTTCTTTGATTTTGGTTCATGGTCCCATTCATAGACACTTTGCGTGCAGGTTTTATAAAACAAAAATTTCCATTTGCTTCTATTCCCTAGATCCTTTGTTGGAATTCCTTCTTTGATTGGATCATTATGAAACAATAGTAATATATTCTGCGACATGCACTCTCGTCCAACCTTTTTCCCATGTGGACGAGTCCACAAATGAATTGCTTTTATAGATGATATGCAAGCCCTGACTTTCTTGCATTTAGAAAATAGGTACATGTCACACACACACACACACACACACACACATATATATATATATATATATATATATATATATATATATATATATATATATATATATATATATATATAAAGCTCGATCAGAACAACGCAGCTGGAGCTCTACAGGGAAATTCTAAACAACCTTCGGATACTTAAACGGATAGCCAAGCACAGAAAGAATTTTCTCTATGTACGTGCCGTGAGAATTGAGACTTGGATTAACTATATCAACACAGTGACGTGCTTATTATAAAACAATAATGTAATATACAGTATAACATTATTGATATAATATCCATTCAATCTGTAAATTTATATATGTACGCTTGTGTAATCCATTTCCGATATATATGAAGGAATTGTCTGATAAGTAATGTTATGCATATCTGATCACACATTAGGCATATCGGATCAACAATAATGCATATCGGATCAACAATTATGCATATCGGATCAACAATTATGCATATTTGATGAACAGTGTTATATACGTTGATGTTGGAGTGCGTATTGCGAACTAAATAAGTCGATTATTTACTCAAATAAACAACAAAGAAATGGGAATGAAAGTTCAGCAAGAATAAAAATAATTTACCAATGGAGTTTTTTTCCAGCACACAATATAACCGACAAACTGCAATACTTCACGAGGAAGGTATTGCACCAGAGGAGGATTAGTTTTCTTCAGGAAGTGTATATTCTTCCAAATGAAAATTTTAAACAATTAAATATAAGTTCTTTTCAAAACTGTTTTAGCTAATTATTCATTGTTCCTCCAATTCGTAATCATGCAATTGGATCCTTTTATTCAAACCATTATACAATTTGATAAATTTACTGATTTTCCTTTGAAATATTGTTGAAAATAACAAGAAATGCTGGTATGTTTCATTCTTTGGACAAACCAGATGTTAGGCAATAATTCTTATACAACTTATTATTTTATTGCACCAGAATTTGGCACGTCCAACATTGTTTCAATAAGCATTTCCTTGTTATACAAAATAACACAAGTTATTTCATTGCTCATTTCAACCGTCATGGTAACAGTTACAGGTGAGTGTTCCTGGGCATGCACCTTACTGCAAATGCCTCTGCACAAATCGAATAAACCTTTTCATGATGTCTGGCTATTTACAGCTGCAACATGTTTGCTATTTTTCGCTGAATTGATTCAATCCTCGTAATCCTTTACTCAGACAATTGCATAATTTGTACGTTGACGGTATTATTGTTTAGGATAGACGTTCTTTTTAACAAAATGACAAGTATTGAAAAGGTTATTTATCCGAACTTCAATTTTACAACACATTCAAAGACTGGAGTTCGCAGTAGCGATAATGCTTTAAATCTATTTCGTTGAGACAGCACACACTCTAAAGGGATTACCTTTGTCTACTTCGTCTGTTGGGTTGGATTGTATGTTTGAAACTGACATACATCAAAATGGATTTGGCAATGACTTAAAAATAACAACTTTAGCTTGCCTCTTGGAATGTCGTTCTAAGTAGATTTCTAATCTTGTTAACAAGATTACGGAATTACGATAGTGTCTCGTGTTTTCAAAATATCATTACTTGTACATCAGCGTTGACGATAAAACGTGGGACAGTATAGCTGTGAAATCATGACAATATAAAATTACTTCCTTTATTGATAAGATTAAGCAGGAAAAATAAATTCGCCACAATGAAGCTCGCCATATTAGTTATCTATTAATAGCAACGTCCTTAGTTTGTCTTTGTGTCCGAGCAAAATGCCCCAGATGAAGAATGATTCCACGGTAAACTACTTTAACTGGACATTTAAAAAAGCGTTGTCTATTTCCAATTAGACACTACTATACGCGTGTCTCATCAAAAGTCTCAGAGGTTGTCATCTGGATAATTCTAAGGTGGGTTCTTTCTGTGGGTGTATGAATAAAACATGCAGTTTATAGACCCTGCAACAGCTGTGTGCTTGAAGTCAGTTAATATGAACATAGTCATTCTAAGGAACTAGCATTGTTACAAATCTTTCACTACTGCGAAAAATTGAAAACAAAAAAATGAGTATTTTTAAATTAAACAGATTGCTTATATTTCATCACTTCCTAGCAAATTAAACAGCAATTCAAGACTATTGAAACTGTTTAATTTCTCACTGTTCCTTTTTAGAAAATACATGTATGGATTTGATGACTGATGTGATGTCCAGTCAAGAGTTTTTGTCACTGCATGATACATTAATTTATCTCTGGCAACAACTTAGTTTCCTGTTTGATTTGTACCGGTGACAGTAGCTTCAGGTTTCCAACATTACTGAAATAAATTCAACAGATCTCAGACATGAGCAGCTTTTAAGTCGATATTTAATATTATTAACGCCAAAGAACTCCAGGGCGACTAGTTTCAAGGCGACATCAGACAGGTCGCTAATCTTTCTTTCAAGTGTACTTATTACAGCAGTACTGAACTTAATTCGTCTTTGAACGTAATTGTTTGTTATCGAAGACGGCTGAGAGGATAAATGAAAAAACATATTATTGGACCTTACACGAATGCTCGCCTCAAATAACATTAACTTTAATCACATGTTGAAATTATTAAGCGAAAATCTCGCATTTCGTTTAAAAAATCACAAATACAAAACTTATTTTCAAAACTTCCTATGATATTATCTACATATATAAACCGCTGATTTTGTCTTCCATAAGGCATATAGTTAGTGTGTGGCAAAGAATAAGATACAATGCTGGTATATTAATTTGTCATAAATCACAAAAGAGGAATATAAGAAACCATTTAGGCCAAGAACTGTCACCGACGCGTTAATTATGGCAGATTGGATAAACTAAGTAAATATTTTTTCTTTAATAATGTTTGGGTTAAAATATATGCAGATGTTGGATAAAGTCAGAAACGTAGCTAATCGTTTTGAATTCATAAACATAAAGCGAGACCAGACGAGAAACGTATAACAGATTCAATACCATCTGAGCGTTTCGAAGAAGAATTTGACAAAATGAGTCATGGTATAGTTACTTGATGACGTAATCAGTAATGTGCATCAAAGCGAGCCTGTGAATGGAATACGAAAAATGTCTACCACACGACATATTAAATGAAAAATGTTTTTCCTTAACAAAAATCCTAACGCAATTGTCTTAGCATAAATTAGAGGGGAGAAGATCATAATTACACTGACTGAAAAACATTTTGGAGCACCTGACTGAAAAACATTTTGGAGCCTCTGTGCAAGTATATTTCTAAAATAAATTTTGTGTATTTTGATATTGAATACCCCGTTGTATTTTAACACTCCATTCAAACCATATCCCTTGGATAGGATGTTTGACCATTTGGGTAACTTCAAACACACACACACACACACACAAATAACCCCTTGGGCCCGGGGAAGGTATCAAAAGAGCGAAAATGTTTCATTACTGCTAAAATAAAAGTGAATAAAAAATTGACAACCAAGGACACGTCTTTTTCGACTTGAAGACATTCAAATACGCATTTAATCTTTGCACAGATTTGCATATGATTGCACAGAATATTCAACTCACCCCATGTCCATTCTTTGGATTGGGCCCATTGTCCACACTTTGAAAAAAAGACTTCCATCCAAAATCACATACAGATTTATACAGAACAAAAGAAAATGCGCATCTGTGTTTGGTCCTCACCACGGGAAGTTAGTATCTAAAATATAATGTGGGGACTAATTGGGGTATCTATTATTTCACCACATGTGCATTACATGGCAATAAGAGAAACAAAAATCATGTGCAATCGATATAATGATTCGGTCTGTCTTTACAACCAGGCCCCAAACAATTTCGACTCAGATCATAACTTAAAGACTTGTGAGATTCCAATTCCAATACCACACATACATTGACAGGCCACAACAAACATAATTTAAACATAGAAATGAAATATTCCTTTTGACTTATTATTAGGTACCTTACAGGCAAATGTACCGACAGGAACACACAAAAGACTTTGTTCTCGTATCTTTATTTATAAATTATTAAACTTTCACGCTATAGCATTTTCTGTTTATACTGGACTTGTAAAAAAACAAGATGTACTCATTAATCTAACGTTAACCATAAATAAACGTATCACATTTAGGAAAACCATTTCAGCCGTCATTTCTTGTTCGTTTGTCTCGCAGTTATCATCAAGAAACATACATCTGAATTCAAACCCTGCCAAACGTGTGACGCAAAAGTACAGCTTGAATAAGATTTAATTTGGCATCAAGAATATGGTTTCATTAATAGAATGCGCACTAAATTACAGTAACCATATCAAAAACTAATTTCAAGAAAAGCTTTACCAAATGTAGGATAGTTATTCTACAACCTAAATCCATTTCTGTTTGGGTTTGTCAGGAGTCAAAATGATTGATATTTTTCACGGATCATCGAGGTCTAACTCCAATATGCTCTGTATCCTCAGATTGTCTACCAGCCTGCTGAGGATATTTTGTCTTGATAGATACGAATGTCTGTGTACTCCTTCTATCCTTCTTGGGTGGATATTCATCAGAGCGTTCACACTTTTGTCCATTTTGTTGAAGGGGCGGGGTTTAGACCTGTCAAAAATTATTTTTGTTGCATAGAAATTGCTCTCAATCATGGATGACAAAGAGAAGTATTCTTTTGATTTGTGACTATTAAAGCTAAATATTGTTGTATATGATGTTACGTGTTTAGGCTCGAATAAACAGCAACACCGAAAGAGTGAAAACAACAATCTTTTTAAAGTCCTAGTAATAAATGTTCTAATAATTTAAAGTTCGAATCCTGTTGGAAATTCCAAGATGGATGACGATGACGTATGCTGTAGTCTGTATTGTGCTTATCTATGGTTCCTTGTAGAAATACAAATAATGGCACTCCGGTCTCGGAAATCCAAATTAAATTTGTAAGCAATGTCTTTTCAAAATTTCTGTGTGAGCACTCCTCATAATATTTCCATAGAAAAAGTAATTAATCCTTTTGAAATCGAAGAAAATTATAACTCAAAATCTGGCTGCAACAAAATAACTTGACATCAGTCTAAAAAGCCCAAAACTGAGAAATCTCTCTAAGCATCTCTATTAAATCTTACAAATACGTCGTAATGGAAAAACCGGAATTGCAAAATCGAAAGGGGGTCACGTGATCACGTTTATGTCACGTACACCAAAATTGACCCTGACGAAACCCAATCATTTTAAAATAAAAAAGAACTTGTTTACGAAGGTTGTTGCAAATTCTGAAAAAGGTCAAGATTTAGATCAACACCTGGTGTTTAAGAAAGAAAGATTCAGGTCAACTAATTTCCTGGAAAAATATCATCTCCAGTGAATAAATTTACATTAAAATAGCATATAATAGAATATAAAAATTAAAACTGACAAACAATTAAATTAAAATAAATATGAATTAAATCAGACATATGTAAAAATGATAACTCTCAGGAACCCATTGCCTACTTCATTTTGTATAGCTCACTAAACTAAATGTTTCAAGTACATGTGAACTGATCATGAGAAAGTTTTCATAATTTCTGCTGTATGTTTTATATATAGGAAACGTTGCTTTGTTTTCAAACTTTGCATGTGTATATGAAGCTGTATAACCATACATAGTTCACAAAATATAGAAGCTGATACTGATACCGTTGTAAAAACAGATTATTTGCCATGTTTTTATGTTATTTGGATTAATACCTATATTTAAAAATCAGTTTTAATTATGCAGGTATTGCCTACAGAATCGCATCCGTTTTGTTGGAAAGAACATGCCATTTCAAGCGGTTATTAAAAATATAATAATATAATATTTCGAATGTTATATGCTAATATAGAGTGTTTTCAGAAGGTTTGACAGAAAGCAAAATGAAGCAACTATCAGGTCGATAAACTCTGTTATCTCAGAAGTGCTCCTGTAATAAACAGTATAATATAGACACCTAAACAAAAGTTAAACTTAACTTGACTTTTACACTCATGGGAGTACTAACCAAACAAATCTTCAAATTAATTGAGAAAAATATTAAGTGTATCTGAATCACCTTGATCATGCAATTTCAAATTATTGCTGACAAATGATGCACAAAATGAATATGCCGATGGCAATATAAGTTTTACGTTTTGGGTTACAATGTGTAGCATCACACATTCATAGGGTATGTGTTGAAAAGAACATTATGTCTTCATAAAACTTGTAGGTGTTCCTAATATTATTATTCCTTGACCACTTCTGCATTATTTATTTTCAATATGTTTTGTATGGATCGTCTTTGCGTTCACCATGTCAGCACCCAGCTGGATCTTCCACAAAATATAGGATTCATTGGTATTTGTTGCATATATGAAACCAATTCTGACTACACATTTCTTTTACAAGACATAGAACGTTTAGCGTAATTTCAATACCTTAAGAGTTCTTTACCCGGACGTAGTTTAAATAGACTCCATATTATGATACAGTCTCGATATTTACTTTCACATTTCTCTATTAAAACGTTTTCTTTGTATAATTAGTCTTGAATTATTATTGTTGGATTTTGACTGTTTATTTTCCAGATCGAGGTAGCCAATTTTCATTCTCTCTCTCTCTCTCTCTCTCTCTCTCTATATATATATATATATATATATATATATATATATATAGAGAGAGAGAGAGAGAGAGAGAGAGAGAGAGAGAGAGAGATAGATAGATAGATATACAATAGAGATCACAAGTCCCGTGTTAATCGAAGTATGGATTAACCTGGAGGTCAATGCAGTTACATATTTGTTCATGCTCAGTAAGTGTATATATGGCTGTAGGTTGGGAATGGCAGCAGATTTTCTTTATCAACATTAATTTCTATAGGCATGAACTTTAGTGTAAGACCCCATTAAAAATGTAAAATTTGATCACGCTAAATATTTATTAATAACATGGAAGTTGACTATTTGTCACAACAAAATATAACTAGGTCATCCGTGTAAATATGCCTACGAAATCTCATGAACTTTTGAGCAATTCTGATATGTTATCTTTGACACAAGGTGTTTAGAGATTTGATAAAAATCAAACAATTTATTTGAGGCCGAACCCAAATGATCAGGTAACAATATGCTTTTAAAGGTAAGTTTTTATCTGTCGTGCTACTTACATCACATACCTTATGACTTCTGGATGTCTTGGGATGATTCTCTGACCAGCCTATGGAGGAAATAATTATTATTTAAGAAGATACCTTTATAAAACAATGTTACATATATTACGTGCTATTCATCCAACTGTAATGAAAACAAGAATCGCAAGAGAAATTTGAGTTATATATGACAATAGGGAACATGACAACATTATCTAAATTTGTGTAGAATAAGCTTAGGTTAGAAGAACAAGTAGAAACTCTACGACCTATAACATTCACTGGTTTACACTTGCAAGCCTAATATATCAGCTAGGTGGAAAACAAGTACTTGCATTTTTAACGCATATTATGTTTTTAATAAATCGCAAAAGTAATGTAGTTGTTTATAATACCCTAATATTACTGCACATCACAAAAACATAAAAATAAAATCATACATGTCCTTACGATAAAGATCTTTCATGTATCTGACAAGTGCTAAACACTTGTTGTGAGTGTTGGTTTCCAATACATATTCATGACATGAGAGAAATGGACTTTCTGAAAGTTACCCTTCTGTTGGGATGCTATTTCTGTACGATATAACAGGTTTGAGCAAAGGCGTTTTAACTCATTGAGTAAGAAGTTGAATACAAGAATATTGTTACATCAATTTAGTTTATTCACCTCTGCGTGTAAACAAATCATCTAATTAATACCATCGCTGCTTTAAAACCTTGCAAACTAGTCCAGTTTTGAAATTCCAAGATATAAAACTCGTTCAACAAACGGGACAAAAGTCGTGCATTGCACAAATGATGAAATACATAGAAAACGGTGACATTAAGACTACGTCGTGGATATTTTTTACCGAAATAAAAGTGAAGTAAAAGCCAATGTTCGAGCACATACTGATACATTTAAAACGTTGTTAGTCTTTTAGTCTTCACAATCTTAATTAACATGGTGATTGGATTTATCAGACGCTCCCAGACACATATAAATCAGATCAGACAGGATAGGATTGTGCAGTTTATTGATCTCAGTGACCACTATCTTGTATCATCTATTCGAATTATCAATCGAATGCAAAACAATTTTCCATTGATATAAATTTTGTAGAGAATTGTAACCTTAACCAGTTCTGCAACGATCTCGATGAGTCTATTAGAACACTGATAGACACGTTTGATACATGTTTTCTACTGAACTTGAAAATGTGAAACAAAATATGTAACACAATCTAGTCAGCATTCTTTGCTAAAGGAAATGATAGTATAACATCAGAAAATGTCCGTATTCGAATTCATTTAAATATCACAATCATCATAAGAGATAAGCATAAATCAAAGATGGAGAAATACGCAACTAGTTTTATACGAAAGTCAAGTAGTGGTACCAGTATATCTGCAAACAACGCATAAATACTACAAAGGAGTTTTAGAGATATTGTTCCGAATTCAAACCAACAAGCCCCGCCTTTTAACAAAGGCTAGAAAATTACAATTGTAATGAAGCATGGCATCTATGTTATAACAAGATTAAAACTGCGTCCGTTAAAAAACCACCGATGTTCTCTGAGTCGGAAATCATTTCGATAATTATTTTATTGAACTATATGGAATAAGTGAAAAAATGTTTAGTCAACAGATAGCACTAATCGTATCTATCGAAGCATTACATCTATGCTATCAAATCTGGTTATTTTCCATAACAAGAAAATACTATTAAAGTCTGTTTCTTTATCTTATGAAGAAAATTCTTCTAAGTCTTAAAACAAAAGGTACATGAGGGATGAATCTTAGCTACTGGAATCAAATTTATATACTCAATTATGTTTCATTTTATTATTACCTATATTTTATATGTGATCTCCCCTTATTTGCTTGTAACATTTCCCGTACATAAGTTAATGTGGTTTCATGAAACCTCATCTTGAACTACCTGAAACTATTTTCTTGTTGTTGTTGTCGTCGTTGTAAGGCACAAGGTGTAGGGCACAAGATAGGCTATACATGGCGGCCAGTATTAATGGTGGAGGAAGAACCCGGGAAAACTCCGGAAAGACCATCGACCCACGAGAAACTACTGGCAAGCTTTCTCACATACCCACATCGGCCGAATCCAAGACTAGAACCCACGCAGACAGAGGTGATATGGCAGTGATAGGTAACTGAGAGCGCTTGTGACCACTCGGCCACTCGGTGACCCCTACTTTCTTGTTTAAACTAGCCGATCTTGTATATACATACTAAGATCTTTGATATTATACTGCCTAAATACAATTTTAAAGATGAATTAATATCAGAGACTCTTACTATCAGACCAAGAAAAAAGAAGACACGAACAATATTCATAAACGTGAAGGACAAAAAGACTAATGTATATGAAAAATTGTACTATATAAATATATATGCATACGTGCGTGTGTGCTGTTATCTCTACCCATAACTGTAGTGAATTGCTGTTTTTGAGCAATATACTTGATATATGAGTTTAATATTGCCTACAAACAGATAGGGTGAAACTTAAACTTTGTAAGGGGGGGACAAAAATACTACAAACCTCTGCATGATCGTTACCAAGGACGTTTTACTGTTGAATTTTTAGACGGGAGATTGATGGTAAACCATGATGGTATAGACAGGACTAGCGCCTAATTAAAACACCTATGCGCTGGGAATTAATTGCTAAGGGTACAGAAGCATGAGGAGCAAAAGCAAAGGTACAGCTGGAAAAACAAATCTTGAAACCACGATTTTATCTAAGAATATGATGGCCAATATACTGCGGGCAGTATATTTGCATATAGTAAATATAATAATAATTATTAATTTACTATATTCTTATGAGTGAAATATAAAATCTATTAGAGAAATAATGTCATATGTTTCTCATTCCTTTTTCTCACATGTGAAAATATAAGATTCCCTATGATGCCATGCGACGATTGACTGTGTGCGCAATACAAATTATGCCTGAAGCAACACACACGAGTACTTTGTGAACTCGAACAAATAAACAGAAACTGCATTACATCTGGTTTTTCTATCAAGTTATTTCCGCTTATTTTTTTTTTGCCAACGAGGATAAATCCGCTGTGATGAATTGAACTTGCTTGTGTTGTCATTTATAATCAAACAATTTACAGAATGTCAGAACTGTAATTTACTGCGACAAATTAGGTCCTATCCTATCGCTCTCTTAAGTCATTGATATTTATATGATCAGCCTTTGAAAGTGAGTTGAATTCACAAAGAAGGAGGTTGGTTCAGTGTGAAAAGTAAGTTTAATCTGATAAGATTCTATTATGGAGCAAGTTTGGTAAAGATCAAAACAAAAATGTTCTTTTCTTGCATAAATACGGGACACGTTTTACCGTGTTGTACAATAGGTGTGATATTTTAACGAGTGCCGAATAATAATAATAATAATAATAATAATAATAATAACTAGTTAATTAATTAATTAACATGGCTTTAGATTTTCAACAAGGAGAAAGCTGCAAGACGGACTTCCTACCGAGTTATCCTTATCGGTGTTGTTCATTACTTTAATATTTTACCCACCTCCGCTTTCAACCTTTATCTGACCGCTCCGATGGCCTAGTGGTTAGAGCGTCCACCTCGGATGCGGGAGGTCGTGGGTTCAGCCCAGGTGGAGTCATTCCAAAGACTTACAAAAATGGTAATAACAGCTGCCTCGCTTGGCGCTCAGCATTAATAGGTTAGTGTTAGGACTGGTCGGCCTGGTGTCAGGATAATGTGACTGGGTGAGACATCATGCTACATGTCTGCGGCATGATGCCCCAGTGCTAGACATCACTATAAACTGTCACGATATGACTGAAAAATTGTTAAAGCTACGTTAAAAATCCAATTCACACACACACACACACACACACACACACACACACACACAACCTTTTCCAGAATTTTGAATGTATAGAATATGTTTTCTAGCTGTATATTATATTTGCTCGATATTATATATTTTTCCTGAACATTGTAAAAATAGTTATGTTCTGAATGAAGATGTTCAGCTATTATGATCATGATCTGAAAATAAATACATGACGTATAATGTTTCATTTTTTATTTATCAAATCTTGTATCCTAATTGATTAGTGACACGAATTTAAACATGCCTGTATCCAGCTGACCCTCGTAAAACGATACGCAGATCCCCAAATTTAGTTTTCCATTTCATTACGCTTTATGTCAGTGCGTCTATGTAGTCGACAGTGCAGACAAATATTTGGAGATATAATGAGAACATCATGTAACTGTATTATATGAGATGCTAACAAGTTCTCATTGTGAAGATTTTGCAATGCTTTAATGTGAAAAGGAATCAATGTCGTTCAGTGTCTGCAGTGAAAGCTGGGTCTTAGTCAGGTAACCGGTTCGAGATGACGCCATGGTGTTCCATTGGCAATGCAAGGATATATGGCTACAACAGAACGTTCTTATTTCATTGCATTTACGCTGAAAAAGAAAAGGATTTAGTGAAGACTTTGTGAATTTGCGAAGGTCAAATATTTCTGTGATGTTTTGATAACCATTTGTGATTAGGGAAAAGAGACTTCCGCAATATTTTCAACACTGATTTTTATGTTTTCAAGTGAGCATGCATTCGAATGCGAAAATGTGGAATGAAATCTGGAATCTGAACGTATAGTCTTGTTATGTAGGCCTTAGTACTACATCATATGGTGAGTTAGATGGATTTGAATTTAGTGTGATAGCATAAACATGAACCAAAATCAATCATTTGAGAAAGAATTATGATTGAAATACATGGACACAGAGGCTTTCTGAAAGAAATGTTCTCAATCCACCCATAGTCTAATTCTCTGATAGTTTATCGTGCCAAACATCTCCAGGTAAGATGTACAAACGGATACGTACACACTTTTAAAAGAATCAAGCTTTGATTGTACAAATTAAAAGTAGCATGGCCTCCCGGTATTTGTTTCTCAATACTCGAATAAAGTGATGGGTATTTTTGTCGCTTGTCTCTGATGTACATAATTGCATGTGAATTAAAAGTTGGTTTAATGAATACAACGTTGCGCTCATCCACAACAAGAATAATGCAACATTCAATATCGAGCTTGGCGCCATCGTGTTATCGGTATATTTTAATACAGTTAGTTTATCATTTTGACAATTTGAATATATTATAAGTGTTTCAAAAGTTAACAGTTAATCTCCCTTGTCTTGCTGAAGTGTCCTGTTATGATACTCTCTGAGAGCAAAGGGTTTATTTTAAAAAGGGAGGAGCCTTACCTTTCAAAGTTCTGATACTTCGGATCATTTAAAGAATAATGTTTTTGCGACACGTTTTTTGATAATGCATCCACCAATGGGTCTAATGTTTCTGGTACAATTCTGAACCGTTAATCAGATTTTTTAAAAGCTTCGCTAAAGCTTCATTCTGTTTTGTCAGTGATATTGTACAATATTCCATGCTGATTTAACAGAAGAGTGTGAGCTCTACATAAAGAAATCTCTTAAATATGTCGGGAATCGGTCCCTACCACAAAGGTTACCACCAATGTCACAAGAACGGTCCAGGTAAATATATATTCAATAGATAGACAAATATTCGGACTAGTAGAATCCTTACTGGTTAGTATACGACTTATCATTAAAAACAATAAAGATTGTGTTTTACAATAAAATGTTATGTGTTTCTACCCCGCTCCTTGAAATCTCTACAGCCCCCAAATCGTGTGGTGGTGGTTAAAGTCGCCAAACAATACAATAGGGACTGGCAACTGTTCAGTAATATGGTCAAGACCACAATCACTGATTGGAGTGCGTGCAATGAGATATATTGAACTAAGTGGAAGAGATCTATGTAACGACATACGAACAGCTAGTGCCCATAAAGAAGTATTAAGATTAATTTGGCTGTGGGTAGTTATATGATTAGGGGCACTCCTTCAGGAGCCTTATCAGTTTGTTTTGTA
Organism: Sinohyriopsis cumingii; assembly: GCA_028554795.2. Classification (NCBI taxonomy): domain Eukaryota; kingdom Metazoa; phylum Mollusca; class Bivalvia; order Unionida; family Unionidae; genus Sinohyriopsis; species Sinohyriopsis cumingii. The sequence continues at coordinate 35,472,253 of CM068831.1, read as the reverse complement.
AAGCTGCTGCACGTGGTGAAGTTTAAAAGATTAACTCAAACAGACAAGCAGATATTTGATCAAGAAGAACACAAACTTTACTAACATTTGCTTTCAAACCACAGTCACAGACATATTTATGAAAGTGGCAAAAATCGTCAGAGCCTTTGGCAAGTTTAGTAGATTCCTTAATTCTCTCCTTGCCTGGTTTACAATACATTAGCACTGGCACCAATTGTCTGCTGTTGACCGGATTTAACAGGCTGGCTCAAAAAGCTGGGTATCCCTTGTTGCAAATTTACTCTACGTCTGCTGTGGCCAGTGGAGTTCTGCACTCTTCTAATTTCTATAGCATCATACTGATCATTTGACTTATGTACCTCACTGCCAGTATGAGTAGCTGAATGCAAAGTTTACTGATGGAATCTGGTTTGACCTTCTGTCCATGCATATATATATATATATATATATATATATATATATATATATATATATATATATATATATATATATATATCCATCTTTCTGACAAATGAAATACCGCAAACGATTAGGAATGAAATGGTTGAAGTGCTTGGTTTTGATTGTTGTAGGTTTAGATGTAATTGTTTGTGGGAATCTAATTGCTGTGACGATGAATGTTGATTTGTTTGACCTTGATGATGCTTGCAATATTCAGCCTTCAGAACTTGTATTGCTGCAGCTATACAATATACAAATCGAACAACATCTCTTGATGAGATGAGATTTTGATGTTGGAATATAATAGGTATATCCACAAAACGCTTTGCGCAAAGTAGATTATCATAACGAGATTTTGTCATGTGTATGCGTTAGTAATATGTTGTCAAATTAAGATTAATCAAAACATTTCAAATTAGTGTGCATTTGTCAAATTTCACTTCATTTACATTTTCTCTGACGTTATGGTGCTATGAAAAATGTATTTTTTTCAAAGAAATAACGGACATTTTTAGATGTTCAGATGTCTTAAGCCCCTTAGATGTGTACGTATAATTACAGAGCCATCTCTATATTACTTAACCTTCGTATATTTTCTTACGAAAATGTACAATATGTTTCATTTCAGAGGAATTTATACGCACATATGCATTCCGTAGAAAATTACGTTATTGTATATTATGTCAAATTAAACAAGCTAAACCTTTTAGATTATTTTGTCAATTGTTTTTCGTTTCATGGTTATGTGACCTCAAGTTTAGTCTTTGTTTCCATTATATATTGACGATTTCACATGAAGGCATCAAAGACCGCTGTAAACTCAGCGCATGATCAATTACTTACATATATCAGACCTGCCTACTTATATGAATTTCGAGCCCAAAATTACAAAGCTACACATTTGCATGTCAAATTAAATATTGAGAATAATATTAGAATAATCTAGGTGTGTCCCGGTCTTCGAGCCATAAAATGCTAGGTCTAATTTCAACCGATTCCGCTTAACCTTAACTTCAGATCCTCGTGGCTTCTTGGTCCATTTGAGTAGGTCCTTTAGCCTTTACTTCATGCATGAATATCCCTTTATTGCGCATCCTTGTTCTTATGGATAACAGTCCCCCGAAAAAAACGAGTGAAGCATTCAGAAAGTAATACAGTGATGAGTGGCCATTTTAAGGAATGTAAACTGGAATCTTACATTCACTGCATGATAGGCAATACCTACTTAGGCTGAAACGATGATTCTTTTGTCATACGTTTGAGCAATTTCGCCATTGTTCTCTCCCACTTTATAAACGGCCTATTATTTTCATTGACCATATAACCGGTCTCCGTTTTCATAACTATAGAACACGGGTCGGCAACGTACGGCACGCGCTTCACAAGGTGGCACATCAAGGTGCTTTTTATTGCACGCGAAGGCCATCCAAATTATTTTATTTAATCTGGAAAAATGTGGCACGATATATAAAATAGGTTGCCGACCCATGCTATAAAACAAGTTTATCGAATGGTTGCACGTATTACGCACCGTGTTATTGTCAGGGATCTAAATAGAACAAAAACCATTCCTTCCTTATGCACACCACTAAGTATACTTTTCTCTTAATCTGCAGCGATTACATAGAACCAAGTTCTATATATAGTTGAATCAGACGTACAATAACAATGATATAGAAGTCTCTAACATGCATATACACACACACACATACATACATACATACATACATACATACATACATATTGACTGTGTGTGTCTGTGTGTAAGCAAGCGATCACTTGTATCCAGGATTTAATTGTTTTGGTTTTGTGGCGTTTAACGACATTTTTGAGCATATGATAGGCTGTACATGGCGGCAGGAATATGGTTGGTGGAGGAAGACCCCAGGTCCTGATGTCGACCCACGGGAAGCTGTTGGCAAAGTTTCTCACACAACCATATGAGTAATCTGTCAAATCTAGTTTGTCTTCAACCACTCGACTATACAGAGCCACGGTGAAGGATTGGTTAACATTAATCAAGAAAGGAAACAAAATTACAAAGAAGGCATTTAATTACACAAAAGAAACCTACAAGACAAACCAAGTTGCGTTCGCAAAAGGACATTTTAATGACAGTAAGTCAAACATTTGTTTTAAAAGATGTAATTTTCCATTTTCTAAATATGTTTCTCTAACATATTGATAATTTTGCACATGTAAAATGTATTAGGCTCGTCTTCTGAAAGAGACAATATATTCGTATCTAAATTAATTCTACTTTGCACTGTTTATTGACAGAAGACAAAGAACGTTATAGACAATATAAGAAATACCTAGCAAGCAATTAACCGCTATACTAGACTAAACGCATGGAAATGTTGCAATAAAATGTTGCAGTAGTCCTTTTTGTTAAGTTATATCTCAGATTACAAGGATATATCATGAAATTAATGTTCAATTCGAGACTTGTTAATAGTTTCATATGTCACTTGCTTTAAATGTGAATATTGGTGCATAAAGAATTGGCGCCGCTCGAAACCTGCAAATTAGATATGATAATGGCAGTATGTTAAAATCTATTTTACTAAACAAAAGTATTATTTATTTAATTTATTGCTCAGATAGATAGGCAGACAGACAGACAGACAGATAGATAGATAGATAGATAGATAGATAGATAGATAATAGATAGATAGAGGTAGATAGATAGATAGACAGACAAGCAGACAGATGGATAGATACATAGATAGATAGATGGAAGGATGGATAGATAGATAGATAGATAGATAGATAGGTAGATAGATAGATAGTTACATATATACATACATACATAGATACATACATAGATACATAGATACATACATACATACATACATACATACATAGATGAGTGACTTTATTAGATATCATTTGTAAATTCTTCTATTCAAAATGTATCGACTTGGTGAAGTATTTCGCAATAATATAAAATGATAGCCTCTTTCCATATATTTGAATGTAAACAAATACTCCATAATCTGTTAATAATCATGTCGTTTATTTACGTTTGAACTATTCTGAATTCAATTCATAGCAGGATGGTTTGAACCATACAGAAAATGAACGTTGATTTTTTATTATTAAAAAAAATAATTTTTTTTTTTACTTACCATTGAAACTATAGAATTCATTCACGATTAATCAATAATCGTCATTTCTGCATCCTGTCAATTCCTTTGTACTTTTAGCAACTCTGTCATTTGGTTGCAAACACACATACAATATTCTTGGATATCAAACAATACAGCCAGCATCACAAATCTGCTTATGTTATTACAATAGAAGCTGCAAGACCTTATTGTGCTCTAGCAATTCGTTGCTGGGGCACCATTTTCCAAGCAAGTTCTAAGTCTAAGCCCAATCGTAGCGATAATATCGTGAATCAGATCATTGGAGAAGACCATCCTCAAGCAGTTATATGTCTCTTCCTTCTGGTAGAGTAGTAGCAATTGTGAAAACCTAACAACAGCTCAATTTAATTATTAAGAACACAACAAAGTGATTCTTGGATCTGGTGATTGTGGTTAAATAGATTTACATCCATTTTATCCAGATAGAGGACTGAAGCGTATATTTCCTGGTTTGTCGTCAGTTAAAATCATATTATTAACATATCACCTAGACGACAAAGCGAATGAAAGATGATAAAAACATTAAGCATGTTCAGTGACACGAACTTTCTAAACACAGTTTCAGCTCCTTAAGCGTTTCCACTCCCAGATTACAAATTTCTTTCATTGATGAATTGCAGCCATTATATGATAGGAGGACACGGTATTTAATAGTGGTTTATGGGAAACTTCGGACATCCGCATTGAAAGATAAATTTAGACTTTCACATACTTAAACAGTTTCTTCAAGCAGTTCACTTCAAAATCCTTCTGTTTCACAAAGTGGAAATCGACACACTTGACAAGAATATGCTCCCATTTCCTTGGACACTGGCAGGTAAATGTTCTGCGTTGGCACTACATAGCCACTTTCATACTAAGTTGACATTAACTGATACTTCAAAATTCGACCTTGTATGTTTCTTGCTATCCTAGTATCGTCTTAAAAACTGAGTTATCCATTTCAGCCTGGATGCATATCTACAACAAATTTAAACATTGATTGATGATTTTCTCCAGTTATCATTGTTTGCTGTGAAATACAGCTCGAAAAGTAAGTTGATGCTCTATTAGTTAAGGAAACAAATCCAAATATTATAGATCTCGTGTGTCTTAAACGTTAAACAAAACATGATTCCCTGCTATTCACTACTTTCGTAAATGTTATTGATTTTCCCTAACGTTGATTATCCTCACTAATTGAATTTCATTTGTTGTATTTTACACGCTTTACCATAAAAACTTTGATAGTCCAGATCTAAATTTGTTTGAAAATCTTCTTCCCCGCACTGAATGCATTTTCAATGAATGCGTAATTGCATCTGCGTTGGAGAGGGTTCCTAGTTTCATTCTTCATGAGAGTAAAACAATCTAATGGCGAACGTGACCGATATTTAGCTTCTATATCATTCAACTGAAAACAATTTGTATGGATCGTTGATGATGTTATAGTTCATGTTTTGTTATATAGTCACCTTAAATAGTATCCAAAGATATTTTAGTTTAATCAGAAAACAAAGTATTCCAGTTAAATTGTGATTTCGAAAATAAACAATAAAACATCGATGTTCCGTAATTGTAAAGAAAATATGTGATGGAGATGAAGTCAAATAAAATTTGTCCCAAATAAAATTCACTCAATAAAATTGTTCCCATACCTAACGTCCACTCAATAAAATTTGTCCCATACCTAACGTCCACTGAATAAAATTTGTCCCATACCTAATGTCCACTCTGGTTCTTCTAATATATTTTAAAGGTCTTATTCCTGGTTAACTCTTAATCTCAATTCGGTTTGTCCCATTGAAGGAATACAGTAAACGATGATAATATTAATTATGTAAAGCAATACAGGGTTTGCTGGGCTATATTAATATTAAGTTTGAAAAAATATAAGATATGTTCGTTTGGCTCTTGTACCCCTACCTGAGAAGGTAATATTAATTTTATATAGTAGAAGGTGTGTTCGGGTCTTCTTGTACCATTTAACGAAATGGTGATATTAATTGCGGAAAATAATGCATGGCGTGCTAACTGTCTAGCATATCTTTAACTCTCTTTTTACACCCGTGTTCCTCCTGCTATCTGTTTTTCTTCATATTCGTCTCACATCATTACTAGTATGGTGATGATGATGACCATAATTGTGCCTGCTGTTGTTTGTAGCATTTATGACGCATGCTTTGCATAATATAAACAGTCAAGCCTGACATTCTCTTTATTTTGAAATGTCTCAAATGGACTAAATGAACGTGTTCAAAAAGAGGAATATAAGGCACTGCAAATTCGACTCATTGTCAATTTTTCTTAAATGCCAAGTTTAGTTTCATAAGGTTTTTTATTCAATCTACAATGCATCTGTTTGTCCCATTTGTTCAGTACCCTCTACTATATTTAGTGATGTTTCTCATGATTTACATGTTGCTCTTGGCTCTCTCTCTCTCTCTCTCGATCGATCGATCGATCGATCGAATAAACAGTAACACAAGAACGAGTGAAAACAACAAGCTTTGAAAAAAAAATAATTTATTTCCCTTGGAAAATTCTGTAAAAATGAAAAAAATTTATGAACATACGGTATTAGGAAACAGATCCAAAAACAATCCAAGAATAATCCATGAATAAATTTTTTGAAGTCCTAATAATAAAATTTTCTAATGATTTAAGGTTCGAGTCCCGACGAAGAATCCAAGATGGGAGACGATGACGAATGCTGTAATATGCAGTGTTGAAGTCTACAGTTCCTTGTAGAAACAAGAAATTTCACTCCGCTTTTGGAAATCTAAATAAATTTTTATAAAAGCTGTCCTTGTTCAACAATTTCACATGACAAACGTATTTTCCAGGAAAAAAATTAATCCTTTTGAATCCAAGTAATTTGAAATAACTTCAAACAGCACAACATACAACTTCCAGAGTAAAGAAATGATGTACTTGTTTAAGATCACGTGCACCCAGTGTGGCCCTGAAGAAAACCAATCATTTTATTCTAAAAAATAAAAAAATTTAAAATAATTGTATACATCTTTAATCAGTAGTCACATCATGACCTCGACAACAACCAATCAATTTAAAATAAAAAAAAGAACTTATTTACGTGTTAGCTACTAATTTTGAATTAAGGTCAGGATCTCTGTCAAAACCAAATGTTTACTTAAACAGTCAATTTCAAACTATTTTATGGTAAAAGTAGCATTTCCAGTGAATAAATTTACATTACAATAGCATGTAATTAAAAATATAAAAAAAATTATAACTGACAAACAATTAATTTGAAATACATATATATTAAATCAGATATAATTAAATCAAATATATATATATATATATATATATATATATATATATATATATATATATATATATATATATATATATATATATAATCCTCATTCTCTGTTAATGGTGATACATGAATGTGTTCAAGTAAACGTTCTATCCTGCATGTTAATATTGAGAGAACATAATGCACAGATATGGCTTGTGTTCATACTCAAGCAATACAATGCACTCCTGTTTCTGGCTTACATCAGAAATAATTTGAATCTTCACCTTTTGCAAAGTCACTTAACTCGCTAATTTGGCAGTTTTGTTAATTTGGACATCTTCCATCTTTTGGACAGAATTTTTTTATTGTGCCAAGATGTGACTATTATCTGCATTACTTGTGTGGCTCTGATTGTGTGTGTTTACGTCCTTCATTGTTCACAAAGGAAGAAGACCTAATCCGAAACGTTATGAAACATTTTCACACGCCGTACACACACACCATTACATTTTCGTACATGTGCGAAATTTTCAATTTGAATTTAAGAGTTATGTTTACAAACTTTTTACATGCCTTTTATACATAAATTGTTTGAGTGATCCTGAACACAAACCTGCATGATTTGTCATCTTCGGCACAGATACGCTGATTAACAAAGTAATAAAATAAAATATGCACTCAGTAACAAGAGAAGGAAACTGTTAGATCTAGAAACAGCTTAAAATAGGTTAGTGACATTGGACAGTTAGCAGAAGGGCCTGAAATATACTTACGATTAACTGCTTATATTCTGTAACTATTCAGATATACAAAAGACTTCAGTTTAATTCCAGTTCATGCTATACCGTATGCAAAATGACAACTTGAGAGTGATATGTGATTGAACCTTTCTATTAAACCCTTTGATAATACCGTACGTTTGAACACAATTTTCATTTTCTGAGTCAATATATTTCATATACTTCTCAACCCCGAATCAACAGCCACAACATAGATAACTCTATGAAGGAGTTTCCCTACTTGCACAAGAATATGGTTCCTTTCTATGCTATTTAAACACCCCAAAGCCATTAATGCAAACAAACTTTAGGAGAGAATGTTTAGTATGTGCAGCTGCAGATGATATGAAATGTGAAAATATTGCAACTATGTGGATTTTTTAAACACATGAAAACACTTTTACGTCCGCAAAGCCTGGTAGTTATTAATATTGATTCCTATGTTCTCGGATTGAAATCCTGTTTTGAGAAAATCATGTAACAAAATAGCATGCCTTCCACAACAATGACATATTACTTGATTGAGGGAAAGCAGAAAATGTGGCAAAAGTATTAAGTTTGCTGGATTTTCGCTTCATTTATCAAAAGACCGCGAGCTAATAAAAATGAAACAATATTTTAGCTGATCCCCAACAATATAATGTTGATGTTTATTTGCACTATCGTCATAGATGTGTTTATTTAGAATACATGTGAGTGAATTTTCACCAAAATGAGTTCATAACATGTAGATATCTGTAACTGTTTGAACCATCAAAAGAAATTTTCCCAACGTTGCCTACGTACACAGCGGGCAATTGGTTAATGATGGAATATAAATACTTTTTTCATATTTTTAAACGTCGTAATCCTGTATATTGCATACATTTTCTGCGATATCAGATTGCGAATGAGTAAACAAATAATTAGAAAATTTTATAATGAATTTGACATCAACTTTCATCTCTCGATAATTCTGGGGAAGACATTTTAAGTTGTTAGAGCAGATCAATGATGATCCCTGTCACGTTTTGTGTGTCGACGGGCGCACGGTAATAAAACTGCTCTAGGCAAATCCTTTCATAATATAAGTAGCTGAAACTCATTTCTGGAAAAGTATAAAATTTCCAAGAGACGAATATCTCTCTCAGGCTATACACAACACATTCAAACTGCGATAAATGCACCACGTTTGATGTTCACTGAGTGCAGCTTAGATACTAAATTTTGAATTTACATTCAAATTGAGATCTCATTTTGTATTCAAGCCACGTTCTAAATATTTTGCATCAGTAATAGAACAATCACTATAACAAATTTTTGGCTACTCTGTAATGCCATGTTAACAACGATGCTATACGAGAACATCGCTAAATGTCTGTTTGATTAATTCACTTTCAGCTAGCTTTCCTTTGATCATGCAGAAAGTGGGAAAAAAACATGCAGTACTATAGAAACGAAACGGTTCTCGAAATTTCAACTGAAATAGAATTACCTACCAATCGCTCAGGACAAGCGTATCGGTACATGTTTGGTCGGCTTCGTACTGTTTCTGCGAAACTTGCCTTGCTTTTGTGTGACATTGCAACAAACGAAATTTAAGGTAAATATTCACAAAACACAATTGCAGATAATCAATCAGTCTTTGGTTTTACTCCCTGCGACATTAGTTAAATACTTTACTATATCCCTACTGATGAAGGTGACATTTCGAAAGGATATATGCCGTCAGGCCTTTATTACGCAATCAATCATTTATATGTGAATAGAGTGTAAATATGTTCCATGCCAACAATGTATTACGTGTTGACTTTACTTGCTAACTACCAAACCGTCGAACAATTGTGGCGGGTATCTATTGATTGATTCGGCTTGATATGTTAAATTTATGTTGGAATTCTCATTAACAATTTATCCTTAGGTCTTGCCCGCAAATTTCAAAGGATCGCTGTGTACTATTGTTTTGTCCATGCTAAGGCAACATGTTATGTAGAAACTATCATGACAAAATTGAAATTCGTGCAAGCACCTAAATATTATTTGCTATTGAAGGACACAAAATTAGCTTTCACGCTGATCCCTGGTGGTTGCAGTGTACTATTAAAGCCCTTGTATGACTGCCGAAGAAAGTAATGGGTTAATCTTCCTCCAGACATTCAGATTACGATCTGGCATGTAGAGGAGAAACAGCAGAAGTCTTTTAGATTCTCCTTACGTTAACATATTGACCGAAGATTTACATCGTACTTAAAGACATGCAAAAATTCAGTTCAGTTCCATTAGAAGATTTTACTTATGTGCTATGAAACTGTGAACAATATTTGTGTTCCCTCTTCAAGATCAAGGTCACTGCTTTATATCGGAAGGTTCTTTGTTCTTTCATACTTTTGTGTCCACTCTAAAACTGTAACACAGTTTTATATTAGGTCTGTTTCTTTCGAACTACCATTGTAGTGATATATCCTCCTTTAAGGATGAGCACTACGTTGGGAATAAGATTTCCTTTTACACTCTATTTTATTCTTTATCACTGTGTTTCTTGCTTATATTGTTTTATTTGATAAACGAATATATCATATTAGAAATAGAATTGTCATGCATTATGACCTATTCTCTTCAAATAAGGCTGTTGTATAGAAGGCACATACCATTCCAAGTTTTGTCTAATGTTTCAAAATAACACATTTTGCGGGGATCTCTTTCCTAATTTTATTTTTAATAGATGTAAGAAACACGTGAATCAGCTTACCACACTTGACTTTCTGTAAATACATAATTCACAGGTTATGGGATGGAATATACTTAAATACGAGAAACTAAGGAAAAATGAAAACTTGTAAGCGCTGTTGTTTTCTTTGCATGATTCGAAATTGGTAATTACGAATCACACTAACTAGCATCAGGTGATATGAAAATTGAAAGAAAGAGCAATTGCATGATAAAATGTATCTCTGCCATACAAAATATTCTTGCTTTAGTATAACATTTTGCTGATACTGTCAACATAAAACTTTATTTACATTTTGTTATTTAATCAAACTTTCCTGAGGGCACAACAAAGATAACTGAAACATCAGTGGTATAATAGATATTTATCAGCGATGTAAAAGTACACTCCTTTACACGTCATTTAATTAAAACGACGGTTGAAAAACAATGTGTCGTGTATCAGTAAGCATGTATATATGAGTAATGTAATGACTATTCGAGTTCTTATTATCCTTGCAGATGGACCGAGATGGTAAGCAGATGTATAGTTTGCGTGGGCACTGTCTCGTTACGGGCTGTCTTTTACTGCGAAGAAAGAAAACAATTTTACCTGGAACATTAGCTTTTGTTTAAAGCTCGGTCGTTTTATAGTCAAGGAAGGAGAGACAGTTAATTTGGTAGAACGTCAGACTCGTAAAACCAGTGACCTATACTCAAATCCATTCAAATTTGACAATAGGATCTAAAGGTCACTCAAACATGTATACCAACACAGAATGTCTTTCTCTTATAGAACAAATCCAGAATGGACAAAATGTAATATTTAACTATTTAATAATTTTCATTTCTAAATGACTTTTACAAACTATAACCATGAAAAGTAACACGCTATACATACATACATACATATATATATATATATATATATATATATATATATATATATATATATATATATATATGTATGTGTGTGTGTGTGTGTGTTGGAACGTTAAAGGACTGATTAATGTGAAGATCGGTTGCAGTGGGTTGATTGTATATGAAAGTGATGAATAAAATGCATGCATATGCTGCGTATAAAGAGCTCGGTAAATATTACATTGCCATACCAGTGTAGATAAAGTAAATAAAATTCAATATTATTTGAATACAAAATAAAATCTGGAAGCGGTATATAAAAAACAAACGATGCTGGAGGTACAAGCAAGGGCAGCGGGGTCAGGTGTGTTGCAGTAAATTGTGGGAATACAAATGCTGATTGGTTTTCCATGCATTCCTTCCCGAAAGACCCAGTACTTCGTCGTAGGTTGGCAGATTTTGTAAAAATCAAAAGAGCAAGCTGGGATGGTCTGACTGAGTTTTCTGCCCTCTGCTTTCATTTCACACCAGAATGCTTCCCATTTATGTATATATTTGAGGTTGAGCATATGGGTAGGGCACCAAAGAAAGTCAAACTCAGTGATGATGCTGTCCAGTCTTTCCACTGTGTGAAGGAAACTGACAACCAAGCCAAGGTAACTGTAAATGTATCAGAAACTTCAACACCAAAGCATCAGCTGTGTAGGCTTGAAATGTTGTCACCATCAGAGGAAGTAACTTGTCAAGTGTCACCGCCAAAGAAAATAAAAAGGGGTTATTGGAAGAGAGAAGCAGCAAGGGTGAGATTTTAATGACAAGTACCAAATTATTATATATATGATATTCAACAGATCAGTCACCACATCATTCCATTTATACCCTGTAGAGCGTTCTTTCTTAGTTTTCAAAACAAATGCAGTAAATATATAATCAATCAGGAACTGAGATACAAACATTTGATAAACATTGTCATAATTTTCATGTTGTCTTCAACTTTGTTTGACCATGTGAATAAAAAAAATCATTCTTCTGGTAGATTTATAAGGCATACATATAAATTTCATTGCCGGACTAATGTGTGAATCAGATTACATATATTTACAAACATGATGAGGTTCATTCCCAACCCCAATTGATACAAATCTCTGTAAAACAATATGTAGTAGAAATAATAACATATTGTGTTACGATTTTTTGGTGGTGGTGGTGATGTCATCTTCAACAATTTTTTAAGTCGTATCTTGGCAACAGTTGTGTAGGTCCATCTAGTTTGTTCAATTAGTAGATCTGTTTCTTACTGATCAGTGATATTTGGTATGCAAAAGCATCTTATTGAGTACATGTCATACAGGTATGTGACTTTGACTTACTGTGTTTGTCTAGTAATTTATTGAATTTAGATACATTTTTGTGAGTGCACACTTTAATTTTCATGCAAGATATCATAAAACCAAGCTTTGATGATATATTTTATAACTTATAGGATCTATAGTATTTGAAAAGCTTGAAGAGATTGTGACAGCAGACAAATGAGAAAATATGTACCAATACTGACATCTTGACAACAAGCTTCAGCACTGGCGGGATACAACTCCATGATCAATCATTTTGCACCAAAGATGATTGGTTTATCCTATGATGGAATGCTTTCAAGGTTAACCTTAAATTATTGCACACAAATTATACTGAATCAATTTTTTCAGTTTTATATTTATAGTCAAATTTATTCATATTCAAATTAAAACATATATATCAAGATCTGATCTTTTTACATCCTGCAATGTAAAATTGTATAACAGTTTTTAGTGTTTTGGAATATTTGCAAATAAAGTATCTATCAAATTAAATTATCTGGTTTTTGATATAATTATATACTGTATTTTGCATCTTTATTTACTTTGAAATAGGCCTTGGCTAGCTCCGTTGAATTTTAATGAAAACAGCCAAAGTGAGCAAGCATGTACTAAGCATGGGTGATTCAGATATAAAATAGTGTATACAAAGTACAAGAAAGGAGAATACACTGTCAGGAAAATCCTTGTTGACTCAACATATGGCAAGAATATACATTAGTAATTAATGAACAGAAAGGAATATATCACTTAAAGATATAAATACTTGTACTGTTGTACCAAGTGTAAGTACCTATATTATTTTTGTTTAGTATATTCAAACGGTAAAGGCAAAATATTTGTTAAAGTTTACGTTTAAAGGTCATGATTTTGCCCTGTGGTGTGTGTGTGTGTGTGTGTGTGTGTGTGTGAAATATTTGTTAAAGTTTACGTTTAAAGGTCATGGTTTTGCCCTGTGGTGTGTGTGTGTGTGTGATTTGGATTTTTAACGTAGCTTTAACAATTTTTCAGTCATATAGCTACGATGTCTGCAGTGTGACAGTTTATAGTGATGTCTTGCACTGGGGCATCATGCCGCAGACATGTAGCATGACGTCCCACCCAGCCACATTATCCTCACACCGGGCCGACCAGTCCTAGCACAAACCTCTTAATGCTGAGCGCCAAGCGAGGCAGCTGTTAGTACCATTTTTGTAAGTCTTTGGTATGTCTCGACCGGGGATCAAACACAAAACCTCCCGCATCCGAGGCGGACGATCTAAACACTAGGCCACCTGAGCGGTTTGCCCTGTGGTAAAATAAAATAAAATATGCAAAGAATTGTAAAGACAAATACTTTTAGTTTATGTATTAACTTCAACAAAATGTAGCAGTGATGGCTTGTACAATACAATGCATATTAAATTTACTTTAATTTACAGATTATGTTGAATGTCTGATGAAAACAGCATTCACAATTAGACAGGTGTCTCACGTGAATGATAAAGGAGTAAAACTTCTGCTAGATGTTCCACCACCATTATGTAGTCTGTGTGAGAGGCCTGATAAGGATATTGCTACTCAAAATCTTCTTAGCAGGTCTAATAGCTGTCAGCCTCATGAAAGCCAGTGTAGTTCAGGTTTTGATCAGGAAAGGCAGTGTGAATCCTCTGAACAACATATGATGGAATGATGACCCTCACTTTCTTGCCCAAGAAGTGTCAACACAAGCAAGCAAATTGTCTATATGCTGTATACCGATGTATTCTGAAATAATAATTTGAAAATTAAATTGAAATAAAATATGCTTTATGCATTAGATCAAATTAGAAAATCAAACGTTTTAGTAGATATTATTAGTAATGGCGAAGTGTGATTGATCTTTATTTTGTATATCAATAAAATTAAATGATTCTAATATAATATGTGCATATAAGGATATATATATATATATATATATATATATATATATATATATATATATATATATATATATATATATATATAAATCTATGTTATGGTTTGCACCGAGACAAGGAAATCCCAGTCAATAGGTTACATTATTTGTCTGTGTAACCCCACAACTTGGATTTCCTTCTCTCTGTGCAAACCCCAACGTAAATTCTTTTTCTTACCCAATCATTTCCTTTAAAGTGAAAACGAACTTCTCACTTGTGCAATATAGTTCACGCGCAAATGTTTAGATGAGGTGCATTAATACAAATAATTTAATGAGGACATTGGAGTGACCGTGTCATCCGAAGTACACAGATTTTATACGTGAGCCAAATAAATAACAACATAAAATGTTGCATATTAATGTGGTATTATCACATTTAATGTATGGATGTTATATGAAATTAACAATAAATAGTTAATATTTATTACTATAAATGTTTCATTTTCATCAGTTCCAGTTTAGAAAATGATATTGTAAATAATGAAACGATACTGGGCCCACAACCATGTTGTAGTGTGTAAGCTATTATTATAACGAAAAGTAACATGTAGCACGAGTGTCCATGCTTGGGTTATTCCCGGGTAATTAGTGATCTGTGTCGCTATCGTATATAACTCTTCTTTTCATTGGAGGAGGTGAACCTGTTTGTGACATACTTGTGTCATCCTTAATATTGATTGTAAAATTACCACCGTGTATAAAATACCATCCAAATACGGACCCTAGCGGATAACCATGTACTAAACTTTCAAGTTCACGGATTCTTTGAAAAATTATTTTTCTGTCTTGGAAATATGGCAAGTTCTACAGTGAAATTTGGTTATGGATTCATGTGTTGATGGATAAATGATTTCTTCTGGCTGGTAAGTGCATTATTTGTCCTTAAATATTGTAGGTATAATTTGTATTCAACTGGTGCACAATGGACGTGCTTAATAAAATTAGAATAGAGCATGTTTGACATAACACATTTCTGGATCTTACTAAGTTTCCGTAGTTGTTAAGAGAGTTGGGAGGCTACGACGTGTATAGGACTATAGTCTATGTGCATGGATCAGTGTTTTCTGTCATAGTTCATTTCACATAGCATTGAAAATTTTATCCTACCTGTAGCACAGTCAATTTTCACGTCAGCGTCATTAAATGTAGCTAACAGTATATAATGTGTTTCACACGAAGCATTTAAAACTAGTTAGGTAGCTTAAGCTACTTTAAATGACACTGACATTGACCTGAAAATATACTAAGCTAGGCCTGCATATAGGATAAAATTGACCATGCTGTGTGGAACGAACTAGCATAATACCAAAAGCTCGATATCGTATGCATGTGTCTTTGTCTCTCTCGAAATGTTTTGTATGGTGTGTTCTCAAAGATGGATTGTCCATAAGTTAATATGTTTTTGTTATATATTTATTTTTTTTGACTTTAGAACAACTACGTCAGGCACAGCAGAAGACAACAAGGGTTTCGTTTTTTTGAAAGTAGTTCTGAGCACGTGGACACCTTGACTGAAACGACTGGTCTGAGATGACTAGACTGAGATACGAAAAGTAAGGTTAGCAAAACAGCTAGATTTCTCTGTCGCATGGGTGAGAAATATATAACCATTTTATTTTCTGTCACAAAAAAAAAGAAATTAAACAATATTTGTACATGTATATGTGTTGCTTTTTGGCATGATTTATTAGTATCACTGTGTTATACAGGTTAGACACTGTAGGCCTCCAGAACTGTGGTTCAATCCAAGAAGGTGTCATAAAATTTAATAACCCCAATACTTTGCGGTCATGCATAGATCGTGAAAGCAAAAGAACATTATAAATTACTCAGACATTTTACTTATTCATTTCCTTGTTCTGGACATTCTCTAAATTGTTGTCTATACTGGTAGCATGCAACTTTTAAAACATGGATGTCAAGACAAAGTGACTGAACCCTGGATGGTGTGTTATGCATTGTATCTCCTGGTTTTCATTGTGGTCACTTGTGACCTTCTTTATGTCACAACAACATACACATTCCCTTGCTGTGGCCATTTCCAAACAATGTCCACGATTACGCCTAAAACAGAGTTTTATTCTGTAATGCTTAGTGGTGTGCTGTGTATGATATTAAGTAAAACGTTTGACAGGGATACACAGTCGAATGCTTGAGCTTAATATCGGTACCAAATTTATTAAGCTACGCGAAAGCGTAGCTTGAAATATCAGCGTTTATTTTTAAATAGGTCGCGCAAGCAAGGAGAAGTGTCGTCTCTTGTAGCTATTATATAGTACATGTATGACAGGTCAAATTTAAACAACAACACGAGCCCCTGTGGTTCAAACTGGTACGGATTAATTTGGGTGCCGACAGCCGCTTCTACACCATTATCAGAATTTTCCGAGCTTATTACCTCCCAATCTTCGAATGGCGAAGACCCGCAGGACAGTGACAATTCACTTCCTAAAGAATCGCAGCTGTCATGTTGAGTTTCTGAAGACTTTTCCATAATATGACAATACCAACTGGGCATTTGTTCACAACAAGGGTTCAAAATGTGACGTCACACTTTGTTTTCACTAAATACCGGAAGTGGTCGGCGGTTGCATTCGGTTATTATCGTAAACAGGTGCGAACGCAATAATAGGTAGAAATAGAAAACAATTAATTTTAATATATGTTCTCTGCATTTGTTTCTCAATACTGGCTTTTCCACTGTGTGACAATCAATACAAATCATATGTTAATCTAAAATACCATCAAAGATGAATTCACGGTGAAGTTCTTGTCAAAGGTTGACCTGCATTTTTATTAGAGGCTGGACTGTCAACAGAGCAGCATGTAAACAGAACACAGATTTCACTTAAGGATAAATCACCAAGGTCTTATTACTCACTGTGCATTGTCGCCGAAATACACACGAAACACCACACCCTGAGCTTATATTCTCAAGAATAAACAGTTACTTTTAAATCCCTACCAAAAATGCATTAATATAACTCTTCTATCACCACCAAAATGAGAGAGGAAAAAATGTTCGAAAAATAGACTAGAACTACAGTTGCGGGTACTGAACTGGAAGTACTAATTGTGGCCTGATTCCAGGCAGGCTCCTATGCAGTTATTACTGAAAATTTTTCAATCGGATTTTTTACATTCGTGTTTTGAAATAAAATGAATAAATGTAGATACACTGTTATGGCACATTAAAATTTTTGTTCGATGCCTCATGTTCCCTGATAACTGTACTTGCAACAGATATTGTACCTTTTACTGCAAAGAAATTGTCACAGTCACTTTGCGGAAGTGTACGTATATCTCTTTTCCTTTTTGTTTATTGATAGACAACCCGCTGAGTTGTATAACATTCTTTCACGTTAACACAGAAGAGATCATCGTGATTATCTAATTTTAGCAGCAACTGGCTCTCCCTTGTATCTTGTTTTGATTATTAACAAATTAGATTATCTTTCAGACACAAAGATGGTGAGTGTAGTTAGCGTAATTATATTGGTTTCCTACGATATTTATATAAAATACATTTACCATCATTTTTGCTGTGAACTTTCTTGTTTTAATTTTACACTACTACTATTAGTGCTAATGCAACTTCTACTACTACTACTACTACTACTACTACTATAACTACTACTACTATTAGTGCTAATGCAACTACTACTACTACTACTATTGCTACTTCTACGGCGTCCGCCTCGGATGCGGGAGGTCGTGGGTTCGATCCCGGGCCGAGTCATACGAAAGACTTACAAAAATGGTACTAACAGCTACCTCGCTTGGCGCTCAGCATTAAGAGGTTAGTGTTAGGACTAGTCGGCCTGGTGTCAGGATAATGTGACGGGGGGGGGGGGACATCATGCTAAATGTCTGCGGCATGATGCCCCAGTGCTAGACATCACTATAAACTGTCACACTGCAGACATCGTAGCGATATGACTGAAAAATTGTTAAAGCTACGTTAAAAAATACAAATCGCACACACACTACTTCTACGACTGCTAATAATAATAATAATAATAATGATAATAATAATAATACTAATAACATTATTATTATTTTTATTATGATAATAGTAAAATCTACCTAACTTAATTAGTAACTTAACAGAACTGATTTACTTAAGGCCCCTCTAGCTATATGTAATGACACAGAGAGTGCAATACACACTTTCTCGCGCAGTTCTGCACACACTCAAGCACATGCGCGCGCACAGCCTTTTACACATGTTACGAACCCAAACTAATTACTACATATGTAAAATTAAAAACGATACTACTGCTATCAAACTCCACCGTCAATGATTACATCGGGCATAAAATCTACTAACATTTGCTAACCAATAGATATATAGCATGACTAGGTAGAAAGGCCCTGTGTCATTAAGCAGCAGGACGAGATAGAAAGGCCCTGTAATATTAAGGACAAAAGGAGGTAGAAAGGCCCTGTGCTATTGAGGGGCAAAAGTTGTTGGAACGGCCCTGTATTATTAAGAAACAGGAGGAGACAGAAAGGCCTTATACTGTTAATGAGCAGGAGGAGGTAGAAAGGCATCATGCTGTTATGGAGCAGGAGTATGTAGAAAGGCCGCATGTTACTTTGGAATAGGAGGAGGTAGAAAGACCCCGTACTATTATGGAGCAGGATGAGATAGAAAGGATTCATGTTATTAAGGAGCAGGAGGAGGTAGAAAGGCCCCATGCTTTTAAGGAGTAGGAGGAGGTAGAAAGACCCCATACTATTATGGAGCAGGAGGAGGTAAAAAGATCCCATGCTGTTAAGGAAAAGGAGGAGGTAGAAAGGCCCATGCTTTTAAGGAGCAGGAGGAGGTAGAAAGGCCCCATGCATTTAAGGAGTAGAAGGAGGTAGAAAGACCCCACACTATTATGGAGCAGGAGGTGGTAGAAATGGCCAATGTAGTTAATAGCAGAGGCGATAGACACTCACTGTGTTATTAAGGAGCAGGAAGCTTTATATAGACTCTATGCTATTACGTAAGGATCACACATTTAATATATCTTATGTGCAAAAGTGAATTACCAAAAGATATTTGTGCTATATAATATTAATTTGGTGTTGGCATTCGAACGTTGTTGGATATCATTAATGTAACAATTTGAGGCGTGTGTGAAATTTCCATGTTGAAAAGCATTTTTGTATTGAAAATAGTAAACGACTTTAGAGAAGGTTCATACAACATTTTGGCTTTTAGATTGTAAAAATCGTTCTTGAAAAATACACTCTTTCAAGCAGCCGTTACCTCTTCAACGTTTCCAGTTTGCTAATCGAGCATCATTTTACTTGCAAGCAAACACTTTTTCTGAATATTTGCATTCGACATATGATCTCGTATTATAATACAATATCCAAAAGATGTGGAATATATCACTTGCAGACTGTGCTGCGATATTGATTTGGAAATGAAATGCTTTATGGCGCTTGTACTGAATTCAACTATTTGCTAAAAAATAGACCATAACATCACTGTGCCCGGCTGCCGCCACGTTGTTTTCGGACAAAGCACCGAAAGATGCTTAGAAAAACTTCGTAATTCATGACATATAGGCGAAAATAAAGTTGTTTTATTTGTTCCTCCCTCACTATGTAATGTATTGATATATTCTACCATACTATATGAGTGTATACAATAATAATTTTGTACATTTTATTTCTTTGTCATCCTTTTAAATTGTTTTCAAATCTACGTCGAGTAAAGCTGTTGTATGTACACATTAAAGGAATATATATATACATATATATATATATATATATATATATATATATATATATATATATATATATATATATATATATATATATATATATATATATATATATATATATATATATATATATATATATATATTGTTATGTATGTTTGATTTAATTATATCTGATTTAATATATATTTCAGTTTAATTGTTTGTCAGGGTTTTTTATTACATACTATTGTAATGTAAATTTGTTCTCTAGAGGTGATACTTCTTTCAGAAAATAGTTTGTCCTTGACTGTTTGTTTTATAAACACCAGCTGTTGATCTAAATCCTGGCCTTTTTTCAAAATTTGTAGTGACCACGTAAACAAGTTCTATCTTTATTTTAAAATGTCGAGGTCATGATGGACTTCATGTTTCAGATGTAAACATTTTTGTAATCTTTTATTTCTTAGAATAAAATGATTGGTTTTCCTCAGGGTCACACTGGGTGTTCGTGACCTTTAACAAGTACTAATTTCTATAAGCTTCCAGAACATGATCACGTGACCCCATGTTTACGTTTAGAATACGATATAACCTATGTTTTGGAGAAGTATTATCAGTAGATGCTGCGCTGTTACACTGGACGTTGAATGTTGTGCTGTTTGGAGTTATTTCAAATTACTTTGATTGGAGTTATTTCGAATTAATTACTTGGATTCTAAAGGATTAATTCTGTGTTATTTTCTGGAAAATACGTGTGCTCATGTAAAATTGTTGAACAAGGACAGTTTTTTTTTATAAAAAATGTATTCAGCTGTCAGAAACCGGAGTGATAATTCTTGTTTCTACAAGGAACTGTAGAATTCAACACTACAGATTAAACAACACGTCATCATCTTCCATCTTGGATTCTTCGTCGGGATTCGAACTTGAAATCGGTAGAACATTTTGTTATTAGGACTACTAAAATTTTATTCTTGGAATATTCTTGGATTATTTTTGGATTTGATTCTATAAAACCGTAAGTTTGAAGTTAGGAATTTGTTTTCTTCGCATTGAAACTTCTATGATCAGGTAAAGGTGAATGTATGTGAAATAAATTCCAATAATGTTGTCCTTAGAAACCACTTTATGTTTCATTATTATTATTATTAGAAATAGTAGTAGTAGTAGTTGTTGTTGTTGTTGTTTTAGTAGTAACAGTAACAGTAGTAGTATGTAAATGATTGAAGTATTCTGTTTATAGTTTAATTCACTTTTGCTGTGTTGATGCTAATTAAACCTCTGTTTTATCTACATTTGCATCCACGTCATTACGCTGATATTACATTTAAAGCCTCTTTATTGCCATATAATTCATTTTCTTGTTCGGTTTTGCGGTTGCGATCGTCATAGAGATTAATATCATCAGCACAGATATCAGTTGATGATACGATATTTCCTGTCTCATGGA
Source organism: Sinohyriopsis cumingii (assembly GCA_028554795.2). Classification (NCBI taxonomy): domain Eukaryota; kingdom Metazoa; phylum Mollusca; class Bivalvia; order Unionida; family Unionidae; genus Sinohyriopsis; species Sinohyriopsis cumingii. Next base: position 35,450,645 of record CM068831.1, on the reverse strand, counting down.
GAAAGTCTTCGATAAAAGTAACAAAAAAGGATATAGTATTTAAATTCAGTCTCGTGGCACACCAAATTATCCAATACCTTTTAGATGCATGCCCATTTAGAAACACCCTTTAAAACCAGTTATTTTAATATAACACCAACTGTTTGCGACGTTTGTCACTACACTGATAGAACTTGGGTCTTTCAATGAGAATTTATTAATATTTAAGATCAAACGCATCTCGAACTCCAACATTTAAAGTTCTGTAATATTCTTTCGGCATTTAAATCTTGCAGCCAAGAATGAACCATTGATAACAATACATAAATGCCTTCGCTCAAGACTACATTAGTTATCATAAAGTAATTTGTAGTCACTGAAAAACGTCATAATGTTTTCCTTCACATCCTTTTCTAAAACATAAATAAATAACAAGTGTTCGAGAACATATAAATTTTGCGAATATTGTTTATGTCATCTTACGCTGTTATGTTTTCCATAAAAGAAGTTAGCCAGTCTTTACATACTTGCTGCATATGGATGTGATGTTTTTATGTCTTGTCATATCATGTCAGGTCCTATTTTAGTTATTCTAAGACGCCACATTTACCAAACAAAGTTGTTAGAATATTTGTCAATTGTACCTGTACATCGGTGTTTGGTAGACCAGTTATGCTCTTGTATTGTCCAGATGCTCAGTCATTAGTACTATCTGGTAATCTCTCATATGTTAGCTTTTATTCGTGTTGTTACTTTTTTCTCCACTTCTCAATGTATGTGAGCTGAGGATGACCATTTTCTATAGGCAATTAGAAATGGTTTGGAATTTTTTGGCGTTATTGTATCGACTCTTTTTATATTCATGATCTTCACATCTTCTTGCGACGATACCGTTTCTCGCATAAACTAAGGAACCGCCGCCTTTTGTTCTCCTGTCAATACGGAAAGGTAGATAATAATTATTTGCGATACAATTCTTTTTCAACAATGTTTCAAAAATTCTTTATCCAATAGGCTTGTTTTCTAGTGGCTTTCAGTATACGTCTAAATTCATATATTTGATCTCTTATATATTAATATGTCCAATATTAAATCTCTGTAAATTAATTTCTAAGTTTAAGCTACCAGTTCTAAACATGATCTGTAAATTGACGTTGATGATGATTATTATCCTCGCCATTTTTCTCATTGTAGAACATGTCAACATTGCCGTTCTCATAAATGAACACTTTTGTAATTTTCATCAGTATTATCAGTTACCTCATTCTTCAACACATGCACACTGATAGCCATATTTATAATGTTGTCATTACAGTCATTAACACAGTATAGACAGTCTGTCCAATATTTACAGAACGTGAGCCTTTGGTATATTAGCGATCATTCGTGTCGTGATATTCATTTTTTACATTCTCAAGTAATATTAATAAATGCATAACAGATGTATGACAGAAGATTATTAAAATTTCCAGAAAAGGTATTTGTTCTCTCTTGGTCATTAATTATTCATTTTCTTGCACGAGCCTAGAGACACATCACCATCAACAGTAGTGACATTAATGTTTTTCATAGAGACATTTACATTTCTGTAATTGCCATCACTACCGAACCCCTCTTGTTTATTATTAAAATAGAATTTAGTCTTATTGCTCAAACCATGACATACTAATTATTAAAATTTCCTATCAGGGTCTTAATTGGAGTCAGGTTAATTAGCCTCACTGCAGATGCTGTACCCTTAATAGTAATGTATCTATCCATTCAAATAGTCTATTGGGGGATTGCTTTTACGTGAACAGATGTAATAGCTCTTCTACATGTCGTATGGCTGTAGATTTCAACCATGTTTAAAACTCTTTCAATGGTTCTCACAAGTGTTGTTTTTTTTTTTCTCCTCTGCCCAGGTATTATAGATGGATGATTGCGGCCGTACAGTTGTTAGAAATTGCCGATAGTATAAAACGTTGCAATGTCACTGCTTTATCAAATGAAGGATTCACTAATCTATTATACAACACAATCTAGAACCGCTGTGGTTAATTGGTTAGCGTGCGAAAATTGTTACCGAACGGTTGTGTTGGTTTGAATGATACAATCGGATCAGCTCTCATCTGCTACCTTAGTGTGTATTGAGCATAGCACCTCGTTTCATTGTGTCGTTGTGCAGCAAAACATCAAAATATACTTTTCGTATCAAAACACATGTTCTTTTCAAAATAGTTGAGCCATAAATTTGCGTGCATTTTAAAAGTAATTTTAGTTCTTTTTTATTTATGCGTGCTGTACTCAGTCTGATTAAAATCGGATCCTCGCTGTCCTATGTAAAAATCTGACGACGGCCGCTTTGGGGTCACGTTCTAGTGACCTTTGAATTAGCAAGTGGAAATGCAGCTTTAAAAAATCTGAAAGTGAATCAAATCGTTTGGTACACATTGATGCTCTTCATCCACGCTGCTAAGTCTCCAAGCACTGAGATATAAGACTTCATCTGATTGGTTGATAAAATTAGCGATTATGGTAATAACATAGGTTACCAGAACATGACCACTAAGTGGTTGCTGTCAGGTCTTCAAGTAGGACAGTGGATATCTTATTTTAATCACATTGTGTTGAACTGAGCTCTCATTCAGTATAATATTATCTTCCGTTTACGTTTCATCTCAGAACCCTCTCCTTAACAAATTAGGGTTTGTAGAATAGTCCAGATGTGCCCTCGCTGCATCTCTAACAGGTGATTAAATAGAGGCAACCTGTTTGCCCTGAGTTGCGTCCCATGTCGTTGGATGAGATAATTCTAGAAGTTGGGTAAAGGAGAGGACGACGGCTGCAACACCTGAACTTCACACCGTTTCGGCCTCCACTTCAGACAGCCATTTATTCTGACGGAACTGATCAGATCAATCGGCTAGTTACGTCAAGCTTCAAGGGCTATGTTTACAACATTCAGTTTCACTGTTCTCCATAATTCTCAAAACCCATAATTGTATTCAAACAAACATTGTTGTTCTTAGCATCTCGCAAGAACTAATTACCTCTGCAAACAGTGGAAAAGGTCAATTAATTTCTTCCTACGTTGTATATTTATTGCTCTGAGCAACTCTGATATGAGAGGCTCAATAAATTAGCGTAAATTTATCGTGCCTTGTTTGGGCTCAGACATGGATAGGGAGCACAAGCAACAGATAATTAAATATGCCACTATGGGAATAAAGATAAAATATTTAACAATAGTATGAGACCTGGCCTGAAAAAAGACTACGCATAATTCACCCATTGCCTATGAAGAACAGAAGAAACCTTCCATAAATAGTGCATGTACCCAAACGATTTGCACTAATATAATCCCAGTCAAATCCAGACTAAGAAATCATGTTTCGACTCTATGGTCTTAAAATAAGTAATAAGAAAAAGCAAAAGCCAACAAGGTTTGTGTAATTGAAAAATAAACTATATTTCCTTAAAGTCAAAGACAAAGATTTAAAATATTAACTTACAGTATGGCGAATGAAATCCTAAAGCCATAAATGTTCTATCAATTCCAAACGTATATAGTAATCCGAATCAGTTGAAAAGGTTTTCCGAATGGCCAATAATGAATCAACAGTACAGAATAATCACTATGATATAATTCCAAAATGTCTTTAATTGAATTCACAGTAATTACTTTCAATAATTATGCATGCATACATAGTATGTAAGCCGTATCATTGATATACCACGAGATCTTTAAATTTATCACTGAAAGAAAACGAGGCTTGCCGAATTTCATTTTAAGGAAAAATTTATACAACAAGATTCATTCATACAGCGTACATACTATACATATATTTTATTTATACCACATTCAAGTTTTCATTGCATATGGGAGATAAAACTGATAAACAGTGCTCTTTAGGGGAGTGAACTCCTCACAACCCCTCGCATGTATGTACGCTCAAAAAATAAGTTATGTAGTGATTCATAACTTCCTGAACACTTTATTCATATTTAATTGCTGTGTTTCCTTAAGCAATATTAAATGAAATGAAAACACAAGGCTGTTAGCTAACATTCAAATTTTGTTAATAATGTGCGTGCAAACATTGTATTTTCAGCGTTCGTTTTCATGAACAGTTAGTAATAGGGTGGATATTTGCATCTAGAGCAATACTTCGATTCGAGCCAGAAACATCAAAATAATGAAGGAACAAGAGGTAATTAAACAATTTAACCCTAACTACATTTCATTGATATCGTTTTTGTCCATATTTCTCTATTCCTACTGACTATTAGTGTCACTTTCAATAATTATCCTACGTTTCGGCTGTGGGCCCCGTTTGAGTATTCGTCTGTTGAAAGAAGTTGACCCAGTTATGGATCTCATTCAAGGCTCATAACAAGCATATTTTGTAGGATGATGTTTGATCCGTAGAATGGGTTGCTGATGATATCAGTCTGTTTAATACTACACGTTTGGGAACTTGATATACTACAGTCTGTTTCTGTGCGGTTTGAAATATCTTTGTTGTAGTGGTGGGTGTTGACAGCATCATTACTTGGGTGGCCGGTGTTGCTCAGGTAAATGGAGTACGTCTGTTGTTGTTTGTCACTAATGTTTGAGTAGCTGTTTATGGACTGTACATTTTTGTAGCCTGAAATTTGCACGATATCAGTTGGGGGAATGTTTTTGTCTCTTGACTTCTGAATTAGGTACTTTCGGCTACTAGTGTTTGTTAATTTCTTTCTTTCTGTAATATTTGCCTTTTCTTTGTTTTTTTTTTTTTTTTTTTTTTTTCATGATGCTTCCAAGTTTGCTAATTCCAACGACTTGTTTCCTGAACTATTTTGGGTTTGTCGCTGAGATTGGCATAGTGTTGGGCGCAATATAGAAAGGATCTTAACGTTGCCAAAAGTCTGCTAGTCTTAGCTCAGCATGCCGTTTATAGATAGCAAGTGGATCTCTCTCTTTGTTGTTTTTGTTTTCATACATCTTAGGATTAATATCATTGATGTCCTTGACATTGTCTCCTGTTCTTGTTTTTATCTGCCTTTGATTGAGTTCAAGATACTCGAGGTCATTCACGTCATTCTTTAGTGTAACATACCCCCATTTCAGATTGTAATGTTCAGTCACTCCCCTCAAACCAAAATGCACAGAGTTGTTAAACCACAATGTGTTAACAATGGATTCAGGTGTTTCCATCCCCATTAATGTTTTGCTATACAAGGCATTTTTTTCTTCGTCCGTGATCGTTTGACTCCGATTGGGTTTATTTCCTATTCCTTTAGACTTTAAATCATTTTGTTTAGCCCGAAGAGCTTCCCTTGTTAGTGCAAGATTTGTGTCTGTTCCTCTAATGATTGTACTTGCATATTTCTTGATTTTAAGGTGGCAATCAATGAAGATGATGATGTTTCTTAAGCTGTTCGGTTCGAACTCAGATCCATCTTTTCTCCTAGTATTGGGTATAAAACCAGCCAGATGCTGATCCAATTCAGATGGGTGTATCTCGTGTAAATTTCTGAATTCATTTTTTGACTGCAAGAATTCTGTCACTAGCTTACATCAAAACGTGTCTTTTTAAAGTGTTTGCATCCTGTTTACTTTCTATAAATTTCAGTATATCATCAGGGTAATTGTGTACAAATCTGTCTTCCCTAACAAGGTCATACGTGGACACAAAATAATCATTTTCATTTACAAATGACTCAGCCATGTCTCTATCAAACTCTCCAATTAACTCACAGTTTAGTAGATTAAATGTTGCTTCATCATCTTGCTCCTTATCTGATGTCATTGTTTTCTGTTTTCCAGAGTTGCAAAGGGGAAGAGGCTGGAAACAGCAGTGTTGACAGAGATGACAGCAGTGTTGACAGAGATGACAGCAGAGCTCAATAATATGTATTTCCTTGACTGAGTATGGTTGTTTTGATTTTTGTAAAAAATGTTAGTTTCTATATATATAAAAAAATATTTTACATGAAAATCATTTTCTTGTTATTTTCTCCTTTTTAAATGTAATATTCCAAGAAATTCATATCCATGTTTAGAGAGTATAATAGCTATAAAAACATGATCATTATGCGTATTCATAAGCCATGGGCAAATCACAATAATATTGGTATATCGAGTTGCTTTATACCAACACTTCAAACCATGTTATTTTTAATGTATGTGTATATATGGATAAATATTCACCATTGGGTGTTTTCTAGAGCACACTCGATTGCAAATCATACAAATATATTAAATAATGCTCATGGTGACTTAGTTATTGGTTTCTTTAGAATTTGATGATCGCAGTCAGAAAGGTTTAATCATCCGTGTGAATTGGAATTTTGCCTTTAAAGTGTCCTCTAACAACTAGATCACAAAGAAGCCCAAAATGACCCGTCACTGCTTTATGATCATGACACTCGTGTGTTTTCTAGCAGTGTAATTAAAAAGATGTCTGTAACATTTTATATTGTCCATTCATTCAATTATCGATACAAAACAATGCTAGAATTGAATAGATTTTACATTACAGGTTTTGTATCAATTACGTTCCAGATACTGGCACAAACACGCGCTTGATTATGTCTAGCGCCTCTTCATTGTCGCTATTAAACATGTTATACATACATATAATTCCAGCATATGTCACTGCGAGAAATAATTTCGCAGGATGCTATCACTGGCCTAGACTTGAAAATAGAATACTAGTATGCCAAATGAACTATTTTACTGCGTGCAAGATGTGAAGTCTATATATTCCACCTTTATAGCTACATAAAGGAAGCAATGTTTATTTCATCTGTCTTGATAATAGTTGGTATCAGCACTGAAATAAATAATAGATGTGATTTGTAGGTTTCGTTAGCAAACCTGAATTGTCATAGACAAAGATAAGCTTTTCATAATTTATGAAATACAAGAATCGTAAATGCTTTCAAAAATTTTCCACCACGTTATTTGCTAATTGTTAATTATTCACTAAATCGGCTCATTACTTACAGCTTCGAAACTTTATGTGACTTTATCCTTATATATGCAGTGTCATTTTTTTAAAAAGCTAAGACTGATTATGCGCTGGGCTTATTAATGTAGCAAATGTTTTCCTCCTCTTATTATGATTTTAATCAAACAAGCCACCTTATATACCATTGCGTTATATGATGGCATATCGGGATCTGTGTCGCATTTATTCATTAGAGCGTTATAAATGGATAAATATGTAGCTGATTTAACTATTGTTGATTATCTTGTTGATATATGAAACTTTACTGTTCAGAGGCAGTTGGATTGAAGTGCTTGCTTTGCGACACACCACGATGGCTGACCGTGACTGACCTGATAGTAGATTTCTAACCTGTACCATTCTTGTAGAACGACCGACACCTTGACAACTCGGCCACGGTGGCTCTTGACTTAACTGAGTTTTTGTACAAGCTAAAACTTACAGGTGTACATTTATTTTCATTTCTCACTTTTTCAAGACTTCTACATATCGCCATCTGATTTATATGATGGAATATTCAATTTAGATGTACAACAATAAAGTTCAAAACTTTCAAAAACTTTTTAAGATCTAAAATTGTATGCACCTCTGCCAAATCCAAAATTCTATCTTGACGGTTTTCTTTTCAGTATTATAAAGAAACCAACATGTTTATGACTTGGATTTGAACGAAAATTAGAAAATAAGCTTTTCTTGTATTTCATATTTCAAGGACATCATTCAAAATCCCTATATCAATAGGATGTTGTAAACACAGATTGGGGAGCAGACTAGAACGTCGTACTGTAGTTATACATGACTTGGTGACGTCTCGATTGGCTCGACTGTCTACGGACCAGCTTGTTAATTTTGTTGATGTTCAGACTGGTTCGATTATGTACGGACCAGCCTGTAAATCTTGGTGATGTCTAGACTGGCTCCATTGTGTACGGACCAGCTTGTTTATCTTGGTGATGTCTAGACTGAATCCATTGTGTACGGACCAGCTTGTTTATCTTGGTGATGTCTAGACTGGCTCCATTGTATCCGGAGCAGTTTGTTAATCTTGGTGATGTCTAGACTGGCACAACTGAGCATGGATCAGCCTGAAATCGTGCCAGCTGTTTTGATTCACTACACAATGAGGGGCTTCGATTTTGCCTGGAAACGTTTATAACTTGCACTTCATAAAGAGGAAAATAAACCGTAACTTTATCTCGGACTAAGGAAATTGGCTATTCGGTGAACGACCAAACTGTTTTCTCACTAAGGAAATTGGCTATTTAGTGAACGACCAAACTGTTTTCACACTAAGGAAAATGGCTATTCAGTGAACAAACAATCTGTTTTCTCACTAAGGAAATTGGCTATTCATTGAACGACCAAACTGTTTTCTCATCCGCCTAACCCAGCATATGATGTAACATTTAGGTCCAAATAGCAAAATTTATAAGCTTGGAATCCAAAATTTCATTTCTTCTTTAGACATAGGAATTCGTTCTCATCTCAAAGTTGCAAATCTCACTCTTGCCAAAAGTACAAATGTTTCAATAAAAAAAATACTACTTTGGTTATTAAACACCCCAAAGTAAATTGGCATTTGCTTTACACAAAACGGTATCAACCAATCTCCTTGTGTTTGGAATACATACAAGGGAATCAGATCTACCGTAGCCATGATCCCTGTATAGAAAAGGTTCGAACGACGGAAACAATGTTGCTGCTGCTGTTACAACATCTGCTGTCACCCTCTCAAGACGTATAAAGCCTTTCAACCTACCACATAAATTAAATACGAACAGATTTATTTGCACTTGAAGCTATCTCTCTCTATCTCTCTCTCTCTCTCTCTCTCTCTCTCTCACACACACACACACACACACACGCACACACACAAACAAACAAACACACACACTGTATGTGTTTAATTTTCCATTTTTGCATTGAAACCCTTATAAAGGCATTACATTTAAAAACCGGCGAATATCCAAAATCTTGTGGCAACACGATTTATTTATATCCCATTCGAATCAAATACAAGAGTTAAACGTTTTAAAAAGCGTATTAGACCTAATAGTATTTTTTATAACAAAAAACGCTCAGTGTTTTTGTTTTGGATACAATACAAAAAATACATTCGCGATTAAAAAATCATGCCAGCAATCAACGTCTTCAGAATGCTTGAAAAGACCCAAAAAAGGGCGGAAAAGGGTGTTAAACAATTTCAGCACCAGCTGCAAATCTGAATAAATACCAGTTATGCAGAACTAAAGTGTGTCGGTCTGTCAACGAGAGGGAAAAATGAATATACAATATAATTAGATAATACTCTTGCGTTTACCTTAAAACAATATCGAATATAATTTCTTTTAAAAACAAGCCATTGACGAAATCATTATCTCAGTTTCAGATCAGCTATTGATGAAGAGTACAATAAAAGTTTCACTGCCAGATAGCTAGAAGGCTGACTTGTTTAAGCCCATGACACGTCAGCAACTCCAGATTTTATCCACAATCAAGTTTTGGAATACTTACCTGATTCATCATCCAATATACTTCAACGCATTGTCCCAAAAATTGATAAACCGGTGACTTATCGTACTCTTGGTTAGACGCAATGGTTATAACGTATGTAATCCTGGAAAGGACCAAACCGTCGCTTTCAACTATCGTTCCATATAATTAACATGCTGCAAGACAAGTGCATGGACTGTAATGTCAGCTATAGCTTTTCATAAACAGAGTTTAAAAATAAGCAGGGGAAAACAGGTCAAAGTTTTCTAAATCTAACACTCTGTCACTCTGTATATGAACTTCTACCGATTACAGACAATTAATGAGGAACCATAATCTGCAGAGCGACTGCATTTCATTCCGCCTACTAATTTGTCCCAACTAGAAGCAACAAACGACAATTTTGCAATATTGCAAAATCTTGTATTCCCAAGTCACCGCTGTGGCTACAAAACCTCCCAAGAAAATCTCTGATCTTCGCAAATTTAACGTTTTCTACATATCATCTGATATCTCTAATTTCAAGAAAATCAGATTATAATATTGTGACTGTAAGTCCATGTATACAGTGGCTTCGAAAGATGGAAACAGCACTGGAACACATTTGTTTAATACTTTTTGCAATGCTTCTACATCGATATGTTTTATTTTTCATCTTGTAATACTTGAAGTCAATATTGATTTCGACCGGAATGTCTTCCAAAAGGTTTAAGGCAATTCATATTCGTATTTTTATAACTTTGCTTTTAATCAAAACCATATTGCTATTATTGTTTTTAGATGCCACACTAATACATACATACAGCAAGGCGAGTTTGCGAGCCTCGTGTACTTCCAGAAGAACATTGATACCCAAAAGTACGAACACTGGAATGTGCTATTTACACCCATTTGTTATGTATTATGGACAACCATTTGTAATTTAATAACATATTCTTCACAAAATTAAACTGAATATAAATGCGTTGAAAGAAATTTTAAAACCTTCGTGTAACCGAAACGCTCAAAAATATGTATTATAAAATGGCGAATTTTTCGTGCTTCTCCGCTATGATAGGGATGACGTGAGGTCTTATTTTCTCACCAATGCGACAGTGAAATCTAGCTGTTTTGCTAACGCGCTCAGAACTACTTTTAAAGAAAAGAAACCCTTTTTATTTTCTGCTGTGCCTGACGTAGTTGTTCTAAAATCAAACAACATCAAATATATAACACAAACATAGTAACTTAAGGAAAATCCATCTTTGAGAACACGCCATACAAAAACATTTCGAGAGAGACAAAGACACACATGCATACGATGTCGAGCTTTTTGGTATTATGCTAGTTCGTTCCACGCAGCATAATCAATTTTATCCTATATGCAGGCCTAGCTCAATACATTTTTAGGTCAACGTCATTAAATGTAGCTAAAGCTACGTAACTAGTTTTAAATACTTCGTGTGAAACAAATTATATACTGTTAGCTACATTTAATGACGCTGACCTGAAAAATGACTGCTACAGCTAGGATAAAAAATCTCAATGCTTTGTGAAATGAGCTATGACAGAAAACGCTGATCCATGCACATAGACTATAGACCTATACACTTCATAGCCTCCCAACTCTCTTAACAACAAAACAAAACATAGAACAGCCAGAAAATGTGTCAAACATGCTTTATTATGATTTTGTTAAGTATCTCCATTGTGCCCCAGCTGAATAAAAAAAAAAACCTACAATATTTAATGACAAATAATGCACTTACCAGCCAGAAGGAATCATTTATCCGTCAACACATTAATCCATAAGCAAATTTCACGGTAGCTTTTGCAATATTTCGAAGACATAAAAATAAATTTTCAAAGAATCCGTGAACTTGGAAGTTTAGCACATGGTTGTCCGCCAGGGTCCGTATTTGGAGGGTCTTTTATACACGGGGGTAATAATTACAATCAATATAGATGACAACACAAGTATGTCACAAACAGTTACACCTCCTCCAAAGAAAAGGAGTTATACACGATAGTGACACAGATCACTAAATACCCGTGAATAACCCAAGCACGGACACTCATGCTACATGTAACTTTTCGTTATAATAATAGCCTATACACTACAACAGAGGTGTGAGCCAAGTATCGCTTCATTATTTACCAGACAATTTTCTAAATTGGAACTGATGAAAATGAAGCATTTTCTTGTAAAATATATTAACTATTTATTGTTAATTTCATATAACAGTCATATATTAAATATGATAATACCTCAATACTATGCAACGTTTTATGTTGTTATTTTGTTTGGTTCACGCATAAAATCTGTATACTTTGGATGACACGGTCACGCCACAGTCCTCATTAACTTAGTTATATTAATGCACCTCATCTAAACATTGGCGCGTGAACTATATTGCACAAGTGAGAAGTTCGTTTTTACTTTAAAATTATTGGGTGAGAAAAAGAATCAACGTTGGGGTTTGGACCGAGGCAAGAAAATCCCAGTCGTGGAGTTACATTATATGTCTTCCCCCCCCCTCCCCCGGCAAGCCTCGTGGGGAGACAAATAATGTAACCCCTTGACTTGGATTTCCTTGTTTCGGTCCAAACCCAAACATAAATTCTGTATGCGTCATTGTACGTTATCCATTTAAAAAGAAATTCACAATCTGGAGAAATTATTGCCTCGGTAAACATATATTATTATCACACTAATAAGATCAGGTAGACACGAAGATACAGACTTGATTATAACTCATTAAACAGCTGATATGTGCATGTGGATTAGTTTTGTCACCAATTTTCACTATCACCGTTAATAACACGTACTTTTCGTCGCATGGGGGCAGCAGACCCATATAGACGATTTACAGCTATCATGCAGTTGCCTAAGTCTCAATCACTTAAGGTACCATCAGCTGAATTAGATATGTATGTCTCCGAGTACGTTTGAGCTATTGGTGGGAGGACAATGTGAGAGGTTCCGACAGGGGACTTGGCATGGTAATGGCATTATTTGGGATTGAACAAACTGTTGGAACTTGATAATACGCTTTGTTAAAGAGAATGTTACTCATTTCCGTTGTCAAGTGATGCTACGCTAGTTCATTTGGAACCAAGAAACCTGGAGGAAAAGGTTGATAGTATGGTAATACTGAATCAGAAAATGAGAGTATCGTTTTCCTACTTTTGGAGATTTTACTGCAAAATACTGACTTTCTTGGGTAGCAAATTAATAGGCATGTAGTAAGTAGAGTTATGGCACATTACGTAATACCTGGTCAAGTTTTGAAAATAAAAAACAAAAACAAAAACCATGTGGTTTATGTTATATAGATCATTTAGTGTGCACAAGCTTTGCGGAATTTTGGTTTAGGAGTCACCAAATCAACACCAAAAAAAATGGTAGCATCAAAGCCAGTTCACATAACATATTTTCGGTGTGTGCACGTTTTATAATCTCTTCCTTCCTAGCTTATCTTTTCAACACATGGACCATGCAATTAATGTTAATACTCACCGACGAAACACTGGGAGATATTGTCTCCTAGAAAACACGCACTTAAGATAAAGTGGATACATTGTATGCCATAGTTAAACAGAACGTAAGAATCGTTTGATAGCAATATCATCTTGAAAGTAACAGAAGTAGTACGCAATTATTGTTTAAAAATTAAACGTGTGTGGATATAAGCGATAAAATCTAAAAAGGTGAATAAAACAGCTATAACTTGATTTATTACAAATATTGAGATAACTACTTCCGATGCCTACACATAATGTTTAGTTTGTTTTTTTCGATGGGCGGGACAAGATATCTTGTTCAGAAAAAAGCTTTCAGAAATACAAATTCATTCAATGTATTCTGTACCTTATTCCACCATACTAAGTATAAAAACGAATGGTTTGAAAGCAGTAAAGTTTTGCATAGTGTTATATAACGTGTACTTGTTGAATAAGTTAGCACCTTTTCTTGGAAACTGTGCTAATACTAGCAATTTTAATTTTGTAACTGCTGGAAAGCAAATTAAGTGTTTGTCTTGTTATTTATTTTGTTCATAAATAGGTCAAAGATGAATGGAGTGATATATATATATATATATATATATATATATATATATATATATATATATATATATATATATATATATATATATTCCCCATTACTGTCAAACACCGTCAATTAGCGAAGTTGCTTTGATGTACCGAGTTAATTGTCTTTGCTTTGCTGACGAAATTAGTGTTTTTACAATCAAGTAAATTAAATTGATGGACTTTCGTGCTTTTGAAATACTTTTTTCTATCATGATCTATGATATATAGTCTATAATTATCAGTCTACCCAATAAAGGCTATTGGCCATCAACTAGTTGAATGTCATTGGTGTTAATAGCGCAGTGTTTATCTGTGGTCAGACCATCGTTAAAGTTAGTATATTACATAGATACACTTCGACAAGCTAATCTCGATTCAAAATTTCAAACGTGAAACTATTATAAGACGTGACAGCGTCATTAGAGATTATTGCACATCAAAATGTAACAGCACTTGCAACAAGGCATAGCGAAAAGATAAACTCTTATTTAGATCTGAACTACTTCATTGCGTACTGACCTGGAAGTATTTTGCACTGGTCTAATCCCATCTTGAGGAAATGTTAACTGATACATTATGTCAACTGAAAATGTGCGGAATTGCACCCAGTATTTGATTGATTGTATATCTAAACAAAAATGTTTCATGCTTTAATATTTCACTGTTGGTTTTATATATATATGAATTGATAATATCGTGATAGCATTCATATGACATAACGTATGTGTATTTGATAAAGTGGGAATAAATATAGCATTCTAAAGTTGTATCTGCACTACAGAAGATGCAGCCAGATCGATGAGACTTTCATCAATGCCCATTAATCATCACAACCATATTAAGCAATCTTTTGGTCGTAACACGAAGGCTAATTGGAAGCTGATGAAAGGAAACCTTTAGACGTAGAGTCCATAACTGACAAACATTTATTGGAGTGTTCTGGGCCTCAAGACATATCCAGCTTTTCTGCTGAGGACTGACTCGATAAAGGACGAATTACTGGAACCGAGACAACCACTCCTATTTATCTCCATACTATTTTCTTTTGAAGATGTTGTTTTATAAGAGATATATTTTCGGTTGTATAAGAGATATATTTTCGGTTGATAGTGAAATTTTCATGGAATTTAAATGAAACATAATGTAGTTATTAATTTTTTAGATTTTATATAATTAAATCTGTCCAGTGCATCCGTTAGGGCGGTATACATACAGAGAGGCATGGCACAGAAGTTGTCATTATCAAACTGATCGCACGTTTTGGCCGGGACAAGATTGGATAGCTGCCTGTCGGAATGTGAGATAAAGAACAATGAATTGACACCTCGTTGTATATATGTGAAGTTTGTGGATACGGCACTCAGTTAAGGAGTTGATGACCGTATTTCGAAAGATATTACTTGGGAAGACATTTCCGAGAGCGGAACCAGCCAATAGAATTTGGTAATCATGGGTTTTATCTAGAAATTAGTCTGTGTCTGGATTTTCTTGGCTGTCACTATTTTAGTCTGACTGTCGTTATGTCGCTGTTCGGGTTTCGCACCTGCACCCGGAAATGACTAGGCTAATAACATATTGTGCTATAATTATCTGCCTTATTATGGCTCATTGAAAGCAATGATTTTGCACGATAATGCAAAAACCCAATAGACTTTTCTATTACAAACAAAACGAGGGTGAATCAGGAGTGCTTATTGTCCGGTTTAAAAGCATTTACAACTTTACAAATTGATTTCCTTCAAATATAGTGCGATAGAGGAGCACCTCATGCGGTGTGGTAGTAATGTCACTTCATATGTTGCTCAGTAGCTAGCAATCGGAAGCATAGTAATCAAAAACTGCAACCAAAATCACAATAACAGTTATATGAATGAACTGTTTGGATGGATACCTACAGAGATGGATGGACGGGCGAGCGGATAAACAGATATATGCATACACGTACACATACATACAAACGTAGGTCGGTACGAAATAATATACGCGATTAGATATTGTGTCGAAGAACTTCATTATAAAATGTAATCAATATTAAATATTTGCTTTGTAATTAACTTTATGCAGTTTAGAAGGAATAATTTTGTTTAACGCGCGCGTGCTTGTGTGTGTGTGTGTGTGTGTGTGTGTGATTTTGGACTTTTAACGTAGCTTTAACAATTGTTTCCATATCCAAGGCGGATGCGCTAGCCACTAGGCAATCCGGATCGGACTTTGGTTAATTTTTTCTTTTATTCACTCGATACTAATTGCATCGTCTTTTTGTGTACCCTCAAAGCAAAGATTAGTTTATCAGTACCCCCATCAACCCCCTCCCATGTTGCTGGACCACATTCAGTACTTCAGCATGGGAACAGAAAGAAAAACACTGCAGTCCCTGAACCATAGCAGTATTTAAAGAATTGCACCGCCAGCAAAATGAAAATGTACCCTCCCCTTCCTAAATCACGTTGTTTTTTATTGTGCAAAATCACAACAAAGTTTTTAAATTCTTTATGGAAGGTAAATGATGGAAGAAAGCTCCATTGTGGCAAACTTATTAGTCTTAATATATGAGGTAAAGATAGTGTGACTTGAGTTTAACATGAATGCAACATTCTTGGTATCAAGGGATAATACACTTTTCTTTACAGGTTTGGATAGGATAAAATATGGTAAGAGTGAGTTGTGATACAAAACAAGGATCAAGCGAATGTAAATGCTGATTTCTCTAATTTACATTTATAAAAAAAATTCTGTAATGTTTCCGAAAAGATGCAGTTTACTTAGTGAATTAAATTATGTCTGCTTATCAACCAGATGTGTCAAAAAACTAAACGGGAATAAAGAAAAGAAATTGTTCTATCTTGAAAGTATTAAGTCTCTTTGGTATAAAACTATGTAATAGAAAAGAGCAAAAAAAAACACGTTTAGTAAAATTCAACTAATAATCTATTTCCATTGAATACAAAAGTGAACAGATAAAATTAATTTACACGATTGCTAATTTAATCCCACATAGTCATACAAGATGTATCACAAGTCCAGATGTATAAAGTTCCTACTGAATTCAAGTGGTATTCCAAATACGTTTCAATATCGAACACGATGTGCCTGTAGCCTAAACTGTGGCGGAGTGCTAACAGCCTTTTGATGTGTCACAATAATATAATTCAAAAATGCTCTTGTCTGAAATCGCTATAATTCCATGGTAATTTTCCAGTCCAGGAATATTTTTGATGAGTACTCTATATTTCCAGTGAATAATAATTTGAATAAATAATTCATTCCAAATGAAAAACTCATCACAACAATAAGATTGATTCTGCCGCAGATGTTGAATGCAAAACAAATGAGTAATTTCTCAAGCAAACCATATTATAAACCCCGCTACTTGACCTAGCTCGCAATTACTTTTTTCTGGTAATACTCTGTCATTTAATATAATTTTCCATTCTAGAACATTCTATGCTTTTATAAGATAAAATATGTAATACAATTATAATCATTAATTTGGTAAACATCATGTACACCATGTTATTTTATGGGGAATTCCAATGTCCCAGACTAAGACTAAGAGAAGCATGTTTACATTAATAATAATAATCTGAATAATTAATCCACAGTCATGGGAAAACTATTAAATATGCATTCTGTTGTCCACAAGTCAAGATGTTACCGGTCAGGTAAATGAACTTTATTTTGGACAAGGCCAACCCCAAAAATACAATCAAAGATAACAAATAGTCATGGAGAAAAAATTTAACAAGCAATACAAATTAAAAAGAACAAATTACTGAAACTGCTGTTAAAACGGTGCAAGAAGATATAGGAAAAGGAGAAAAAAGATATGTGTTTAGAATGGTCTATGTAGCATATGAGGATATCATGGAATATTTGCAGAAATGCGGTTTATACAGCAAAATTTAGTCTTGTTGCTACTGTCAAGCTTTCTCACATACACACATCGGCCGAACTCGAGACTCGAACCCACGCAGACAGAGGTTAGATGGCAGTTGAGCGCTTTAGACCGAGTGCCACTCGGGACCCCTTGTTATCTCTGCCAAATGCAGTTCCGAATACCTTTATACGCGTATTCAAAGATCTTTATACACGTATTCAAAGATACTTTCTAAGCATTAAATGGAAAACGCGTTATCCTTAGAAACACAAAAATCATGTTTGGATAATTCTAATTACAGATTGTCGTTGCAGACAGCTGAAAACAATCAAGCTAAAATTAAAATTCAATTTGATTTTAAATTCCTTTAAATTTATCTTGTATTGTCTATATTATATATTGTCAACATCGAACATCTTCCTACCCCAACCCACATTTTGGCAAACAAAGGTTTCCAGTATCAGCAGATCAATCAAGAGTGACATAAGCAACGGATAGCTATGTCATCCTATGAAAACATGAATTTAAATTTCACCAAATTTGCTAGAAAAGTGTCTGAAATATATGATTAGATAGGCCATGAAAATATATGTATATGACAATGTTTTGTTAAGTGAATTCGATTTAAAAACATAAAATATTTTATGCAGAACACAATTAATATGACTAACCTATATTTGAATCGTGCTTTGCAACCTGAATGCTCCTTTCTGATTTCTTCAAACAATTAATATGACTAATCTATATTTTAATCATGCTTTGCAACCTGATTGCTCCTTTCTGACTTCTTCAAACAATTATTTGCAATGTTTGTAAAAGCTGCAAATATCATAGAAGGATTACAGAAACCAAAACTAGCTGTGGTATCAAAAGCCTTCATCTCTCAGAGAGGAAGCTTGAAGTTCGTGGCAGTTTAATGTGTGTGTGTGTGTGTGTGTGTGTGTGTGTGTGTGTGTGTGGTGTATGGTTTGGAATTTTACGTAGCTGTAACAATTTGTAGTCATATCTCTACAATGTCTGCAGCGTGGCAGCGGATAGTGATGTCTAGTACTGGTTCATCATGCCGTAGACATGAAGGATAATGTCCCACCCATTCACATTATTCTGGCACCAGGTCGAGCAGTCCAAAACAGTAATCTCTTAATGCTGTTCGCCCAGCGCGGCAGCTGCTAGTACCATTTTTATAAGTCCTTGGTATGACTCGGCCGGGTTTCGAACCCACGATCTCCCGTGGACGCTCTAACCACTTAGGCCACCGGGGCGGTCAGGCGGTTTTATGTAAAAGAAATATGTAACAATTTGTGTTGATCAACACATTCGACCTACTGATACCAAAGAAAGTTAGCCTCGAAGAGTGTTTGTAGTACCGTTTTTGTATTAATTTTGTCTCACAATACACACATATTCAGGCTTGAGTACTCCTAGCGTCTCGTATTGATCGTGATTAACATTTGCTATTTGTAAACGATTCAATCAGCTATCAAACCAAATCTTGCTTCTCTAATTACTATCACTTGCGATAAATCTTAAATTTTAATAATGGAACGTAATATGTATCCCTTTTGTCAAGCATGCTTGTCCGTGTCGTGGGCAACGGCGAGTCATCTGATTAATTCCCAGTCACCAAATGAGTCAAGCAGGGCAGTGCATTGACCCCACCTCTTCATTCAGAATATTGTTCTCTGTCAAGTATACTTATGCCTTCCGGGACTACGATACTGGGACTGACATTAGATACCGGACTGAGGGAAAGCTCTTCAATCTGAAAAGAATAAAGGCGAAGACGAAGTTACAGGAAGTGACTGTTTGTGATTTTTTCTTGACGGCTGTGTCCTGAATGCCAAATCTGAGCCTGACATGCAACGCAGCATGGACCTTTTCTCTTCCGTCAAGATATTTTTGTTCTCACAATCAGTATCAAGAAGACAGGGGTTGCGGCAACATGAACCACTGAGCCAACCGTCACAGAAAATTACAAAACCCTCCTCGTAGTAGATAAGTTCACCTATATCGGCAACACACTTTTACGCACATTCCCCATAGATGATCATCTCAACATTAGAATTGCTGATGCACATATGGCGATTGGAAGACTATGTGTAAAAGTATTTGAGCACACAGGGATCAGTCTACAGACAAAACATAGGATCAACATAGCCAGTGTTCCCCATCCTGCTGTATGCTTGAGAAACTTAGACGGTGTACAGACGAAAAATCTGAGTAGTTCTGGAAAAGGATAAGGTTCTCACGCGGACAGGCATTCCAAGCATCCACTCTCTACTGATGGAATCACGTGTGAGATGGGCGGGTCATTTCGCCAGAATGTCAGAAGTGTGACTACATATCTTCCACTGCGAGATGAATGATTGAAAACAATCTCATGGTCATTAGAAGAAACTCTTCAAACATTCACTCATGTCATCCCTGAAACACTTCAACAGGTAGAAACAGGACATGTGCGCATGGAAGGAATCCCGACCTTAACAAGGCGGCTAGCCACTCTATCATACCTGCTTCTATACCAGGTGGGAAATATGGTCACCTACACCCGATACAGACGCCCATAAAAATACAGCTACCCAGACAAAAAATCAGCAGGGAAGGGGAAAGAAACCAAAGGATGTAGCGACGCAATTTTAAATTACCAACACAGATGCCACTACCATCACTGAGATACCGCTAGATATAGAAAGAGAAGAGCACTCAGAAGATATAGCAACGGAAGAAAAAGAAACAGCGGAAGAAGAAATGACTGGCGAATATAATATAGTTACAGTTAAGGAGCAAGCAGTAAGACTAGGTTTGCAGACAACTCTAAGTGACCCCCCAAAAGCCAATAACTTTATAAGCTATGGAAAGTATATGGCATGGCGGTCACTTAGAAAGAAGAGGAAACCCACCCCCCAGCAATGGCTGTTCGCTCAACGGATACTGTCATAGTACTACCCAGCGGCTTATGAGGAAACCACGCTCACTGTATTGGTGGACTAGGCCAAAGCAATGACTGTAATACATGGAGTAGCAGAAGAGAGTCACAGACCTTAATTTCCAACGAAATTAAAACCTTCTATGGAGATAATTTCCTAGGAGACCTTTATTTTCACTTTTAAGGGCTGCTACTGGGGCTTATTTTCGTCATTTTCAGACCATATGCTTTGGGTATGTATACAAAAAAACATCTGTGCGCGGGCAAATTGTTTTTGAAGATAAATTAAAATCACTTGTGCATAAATAATAATGAGCGTCGGACAGCCACATTCTGCTAGATTAGCACTTGAAAGATTAGCTGCATTAAAAACATATATTCCTGTGAGAGAATCTCTCAAGAGAAAAATTCGAGCATATGAGGACGCGAAACGTGGATTTGGCGAATTATCTGCGGAATTATTCAAGCCTGTCACCGAAACAACAGAGAAAGTTTTACTCGGTGATGTTAAAGATCCTGAGGTAAGAAAACGTGGAATTCTTCCCGTACTAAAGCGAATTGAGGAACAAACTCGACCGGTACCCAGACCAGTGGCGGCAGAAATGGCTGTGCAAGCGGAAGCAGAAGAAGAAGAAGGTGCTGTCGGTGGAATTCGTGAAATTGATAAATTTACCGATGATGGTGTAACTAATATTAGGCGATTTAAAAATTACAGAGCTTTGGCTACTGTTGCTTTGACGACTTATAAATCACGACATGCTGTTTTAAAACCTGAATATGCCGATAATCCTGTATCTAGTAATACCTGGCTAAAATGGATATTTTATGTTCATCACGACATTGATAGAATCAAAAATGACGACCCTAATTTTGTTGAATATCTCAGCGAAGTTGATTAACTTGAAGAGGACATAAGACTTGGTAAAAGAACGCTTCCACCTCTGGTGGTGCAACCTCCACCTAAACAAATTCCTCCACCCGTAAAAATTCAACGAAAACAGATGTTAATTGAGCCCGAAGGAAAAACATCTCAACCTTTTCCTCACAAATATTTTCTTGAAGATGCTCTCGAGGCCCTCAAAGATGAGGATAAATTAATTAATTTTGCCAGGTTTGGTTTTGAGCATAAAGACGATCTTCTAAAACCAGAACACGCCGGTAAAGTAAGAGAAGACAATTGGATTCCGGTTTTATATTTTGCCTCCAGGAGAGAATCTATCAATACCAAGAATCCAGATCATATAAATTTTAGAAAAAAAATATCTCGAATAGAGAAACAAGAAGAAGAAGCTGGGAGGCAGCGAGAAGAAGAAGAATCTAGGCAACAGCAAGAAGAAGAAGTTAGGCAACAGCAAAAAAGGAAGAAAAAGCTAGACAACAGCAAGAAAAAGCCAGGCGACTGCAAGAAGTAAAAGAAGAAAAAGCTAGGCAACAGCAAGAAGAAGCTAGGCAACAGCAAAAAAAAGAAAAAGCCAGGCAACAGCAAGAAGAAGAAGAAGATTTACCTGTAGACAACTCGACGATACATGGAGCTGATGCCCATAAATTTTTCAATAAAAATACTATCAAATCTATCAAAGATCCTGGAAATTTAGAATCCATTGCTGTGTATGGATATCAAGAAAAAACAAAATACCTAAAGGAAGGACAAAATATCGGCGATGATGACTGGATTTCTGTGTTATATTTTGCCTCTAAGAATCGAAAAGTTAATCTTGAAGATGCGGGATATAAAGAATTTAGAAAAAATATACTCAGAACGAGGAAATTAATTACCCCAAAGACCGGCAGCGGCTATAACACAGTCTGCCCAGATAGTGTTGTCAACGACGTATCTCGACTGGAGGTACTTGTTGGGGGGAAACGAGCGGGAAATAACTCACGTGAAATAATAAATGAAGCCTCGGATATTTGTCAGCGATTATTTCGTGGTGGTATCATAAACGTTCATGAATATAGAGAACTCGTTGAACTCGTTGACGAACTCATTGATTAGATCATAGCAAATAAATAATGATAGTTCACAAATATCAACGCAGACCAGCTCAGGTTCGCGTAGTGAATTCTCGATTGCCCGTATATAAATACATTCACGGCGACGGATTAGGCAGTTTTGTTAAGAGCCTCGTTACAAGAATAGCTCCTAAAATTGGGCCAGCCGCTAAGCAACTCGCGATGAAAGCCATAGGAAAAATTGGTGAGACAATTGTCTCTAAGATCGGTGATTTGGCTGGTAAAGGATTTGATTTTGTCAGAGGTAAAATATCAAAATTATTGAGCTAGGGAAGAAAAAACCGCCACCTGCGCCGGTCAAATTGCCAAGCACAGATGTGATGCCTAGCGATATTGGTAGGATAATAAACGGCGCAGCAAATAAGAAATTGGCGGAATTAGCAGATCAGGAAGTCAGTAAGGAGGTTAATAAAGAGATTAAAAAAGAGATAACGCGTCAAGAATTAGCAAATCAAATAGTAAGTCAAGAATCAGCGCGTCAAGAACCAGCAAATACAAGCTTTATATTAGGTAGTGGTCTTCGTTTTAGAAGATGATCTTTATAATAATGTTTGCACGGGCATCTAACGAAGCATTCGACATGGACGAACCCGTAAGTAGGGACACTTCTGTGCGCGATTATCAATATTATTCGTACGACACGGTAACTCCAAATTCAGCGGGTCGTATTGAAATTCAGGTTCATGATACAACAAGATATTTTCTTCCATCTGAGGCGTTTATTGAATTTGTTGGAGAAATAATAAAAGTGGACAATACCCTCTACGGAGATGGTTTTAATGTCGGATTTGTCAACAACGGTATTATGGCGTTATTCAGCGGTATCAAATATATGATCGATGGAAAAGAGATTGAGACAATTAATACTGATATTGATATTGCGACGACAATTATTGGTCTAGCTAGATACTCAGATGATTTTACCAGATCAGCCGGTCCCAGTACGATGTTCTCCAAAGATAATACTAATAGCGCAATATAGGACGACCGAGGAATCACGCTGGTAACGATAACGCTGATATTGCGCCAGTGACGATGAGCGTCAATCCCAATTATAATCCAGGATTCGCCGTACGAAAAGCTATGTTAACAGGAGGCCATAGAAGATTCTCCTGCGCAATTCCGTTATCACATATATCTGGATTTTGCAGACATTTTAGAAAAGTAATTTTTGGAGCGAAACATACGATCGTTTTTGCTAGAAAAGATAACAGCAATGACGCTATCTGGCGAGAAGGTGAAGCTGATGACGCCAATGATTTAGCCGCCGGTAATAGCGGTAAAGTAAAATTGAACAAATTTACACTCTGGATGCCAGCGATAACTCCATCAGTATTCGAAGATCAAAAATTACTATCATTTATGGAACAAGGCGGTAAATCGATTATGTCATGGCTAACGACTACCACTGATTCTATCATCACTAATATTAACGGCGAATTTACTTGGCGTATTGCATCCCAACAAGGCGTCTCTGCACCAAGACATATTTTTATTGCCCTCCAAAATAATACCAGATATCATCAGAAGCGTAGTCATATGATATTTGATCGAATCAACGCAACAAATATATCACTGAGGATAAACGGACAGCAAGAACCATCCGAGGAAATATCGATAGATTTTGGTAACAATTCTACAGCTCGCGCATATCATCGATTATTAAGCTATATGGGACGAGATCAAAATATCGATACAGGATTGCAAATATCACAGTTAGATTTCAACACTAATTACCCTATCTATTATTTTTCATTAGAACATCTTGATTTGATAAAACAATCCGTCGTCGATATACACTTCAAGGCTAGAATTGATACGCATGGAATCGATCACAGAGCTATCGCGGTGATACTCAGCGACAGAACGATGATTCTAGAAGGAATTAGCGGTCGAATGAGAGTCATTGACGCACCAGTGGAGAAAATGTAATCTAAATTTAGATCAACGAATCAATATAATGCCATACGATTATGTTAGTGTGACTTTGACTCCGGGTCAAATAAAAAAACTTCAATCGCCGACGACGAGAAAAAACGGCGTGAAATTAACGTTAAAAAAAACAATCAAATTCACGGCGGATCAAATAAATTATCGTTGACCAAAACGCAACATACACGATTCACCAAGGCCAAATCGGTAAATTCGGGCGTCCATGTTAATCTTAGCCCCGGTGCCATCAGAGATATGATTAAAATTGGTGGATTTCTTGGTTCTTTGTTGATGAACGTACTTCCAGCCGCTATAGGCGCAATTTCGAGTTTATTCTAGGCGGCGACGTAAATTTAGATCAGCGAATTAATATAGAATGCCATACGATCATGTTAGTCTGACTTTGAATCCGGGTCAAATAAAAAAAAACTCCAATCGTCGATGACAAAAAAATGTGGCATGAAATTGACGTTGAAAAACAATCAAATTCACGGTGGGCCAAATAAATTATCGTTAACTAAGACGCAACACGGACATTTTACCGCGGCTAAATCAGCAAATTCAGGCGTCCATGTTAATCTCAGCCCTGGCGCAGTCAGAGATATGATTAAATTCGGAGTTGGAATTTGGGGTTCTCTCGGCAGCTTCGCTAAAAGCGCATTACCGGGCATCGGTAGAAGTTTACTAGGAGGAGCGGCGGAACGCGCAGGTAGTAAATTGATAGATTTAATAACAGGAGGACAATATGGAAAAAAAGGCGGCAAAATAGATCCGAGGATATTAAAGACGATGGCAGTTCGTTCGCCAGGTCCTCAACGGGCCGCCGCCGAAAGATTGTTGGCGAGATATCAAGGTTCAGTTCCGCTAGCGATGTCGGAGTATATCAAAAAAATAACAGAGAAACAGGGAAGCGGCGTCTACCTGGGACGACCGAAATACGGACGCGCCGTCTACCTGGGACGACCGAAATACGGACGCGGTCTAAGGTTAGCATGATTCCGATGTCAAATTTAGATCTATCTAACGAGGCAGCGCGTAAAAAAATAAAATTCTTCAGAGGCGTATTTATGCGAGATCAACTTCCTGACAAACCAAATATTAACGAAACCGGAATAATAAACCTCGATTCAAGTATCGGCCCAGGAACACATTGGGTCGCTTACGCAATAAATCCGCGAGAAGCCATTTATTTTGATTCATACGGATTAGCGCCGCCAAAAGAATTTCTCAAGTACACATCAAAGTTAAAAATTCCCGTTTATTATTCAACGTTGCCAACACAAACATTAACCGATCCACCGATATGTGGGCCAGAATCAATTAGTGTTCTTGATGCAATTTCACGCGCGGTCGATCCATATCGAAAAACATTACTTAAATATACTTCTAATAAATATGGTTGACATTTATGGCAGATCCGTGCTTAAAAAAGGCGCAACTGATATTGATCTATCCAAATACGCAACCAGAAATGACCTTAATAATCTCCTATCGATAGCAGGAATAGATCCCGACGATGTTGTTATCTTTCAAGATCAACACGGGAAATTGCGAACTAGCAACGTTAAAATAGGCGATATAATCAAACGAGCTGAGTATGACGCTCACGTAAATGAATTTAACGCCATCAAGAAAGTCAGCGAGGACGTTCCCGTGCTGAATGATTTGATAACTAATATCAACACGTTGATACGTAACAAAGTTGATATGTCATTGTATGACGGAGAAATTCGTGATTTTAACGCAAAATTTAACGAAATTAACACAAAAATAGCCGAAATAAAAACATCCGCTGATTTAGTTGGTGAAATTAACGTATTAATCCTCGAAATTATGACTAAGACAAATCTTATTAAATTTCCGCCAGCAACCACGCCGAATCAATTTATAAATTTAACATTCACAACAATGTCGGGATTAGCAATATGGACGCCAGAAAATAATACATTCACATGCAAGGCGCCAATTACAGGTCTATATCAAATATATGTATTATCCAAGGTGAGATTTAGACTAATATCTAAAAAATACAAATGGCGTCACATCAGTGATAGATACCTCGGATTTTTAAATATTCCGCTAGAAAAAGATATCGAAGAAACACTGAGTTGGAGTCGGTTGATCGCGCAACAACAACGCCGGTCGATTATTGGTGGTGCGCGGAATTCATCGCCGAAATACCTTCATCATTTAGTTGGACGTAAAATTAATAATGAGCGATTATAGATATAATCAGGCGCGCTCATGGCAAGATTCGCTGAAATTATCCGTAGATATATATTCGGCAAAGGTAAAAAAATATCAACGCAGATTGATCGCTATCGACGTGGCTGTGTATACGGCAAGGGCAGTCATCGTCGGTATTGGAATAATATTATCCGCGGTAACAATGATGGCTCCGGTCGTCGTAACTATCGCTGTTTCTGTATGAACAACTATAGCTGGTGTTGCTAGCATTATTGCAAGGAAAATATCTTCGTGCGCGAATGTAAAATTGACCTCGTACGTGAATAAACTAAATACAGCAACGATCGCGTATACAAAATTATCATCGTTGCTTTCTGAAAGTCTCAATGACGGAATTATATCCGATCATGAATTTTCATTAATGTTAAAGATTGTCGATATTAATAATGTCGGAGTTATCTCAGATTGCAACAAATACAACTCCGCCAACAACAACAATGATATCGGCGAGCTCGACTAAGCCGGAATTTAACGTTAATTTTCCAACACCAATTCCCGTCAACGAAATTGCGTTATCACAGTTGCGTGTTTATTATAGTTGGCCTAATATCAGATCGGAATCATTCGGCGGATTATTATCGAATAATATGCTCGTTTTCGCCAATAAACATAAACCCGACGGCACTCCAGACTGGATCACAGTTGGATTACCAACAGGCAGTTATGAGATCGAACAAATAAATACGGAATTTACCTACAAAATAACAAATATAACCGGCGATAAAGAACCTGGCATAAAAATATCCATACACGAACCAGCACTAACTTCGATAATTGAATTAAAATCACCATACATCGTCGATGTTTATAAATCTTCGATCAGATCCATATTAGGTTGGCCTGAAAATATGCCGCCAGCTCCACCAGCTCCACCAGAACCTAAAAAATCTGATTACGTCAGCGACAAAGAAAATTATCACGGAATTATTCCAACGTACGAGAAAGATTTAGATAAGCTTAAAAAATTAATAGTCGTAAGAGCTGAATATCTTATAGATTTTGATAATACTGTAGAAAATTGGATTTTCCGTGATAAAATCGGTTATGGACCGTTTGCCGGCGTTAATTTTACATATAGGGGTATTGTGAAAATTTTCAGGGAAATTAATGATAAACATCGGGAACAATTGCAGCGATTGCGGCAATATCTTCAAGAATGTATTTTTAATGTGTTAATTTCATGTGGCGAAATTATTAAGATTACGGAGATATTGAATCAGCTTGCATCCGATATGGAATATTTGCACGGAATATTACTTCAGGCAATAATTGATGATAAAGACCTTTCACTAGGGATGATGGATCATTATAAATTAACCAGGGAAACGTTACCAAATTTTAAAATCGCCGACTATAACGCGCCGGAATTAAGAAAATCCGTCACTGACGCCGTTGATGAATTATTTACGCAATTACACAACGCGTGGAGAAAAAAATTACCGCCAGCGTCAATACTCAGACACGACAATAATCCGGATGGACAAGGAAGGCATATTTCACCAGGCATCGTGAATATAAATAATGTTGTCGCGGTTAATCTTCACGCGGATATAATCGACGGTAGCTATAATATTGACGCAGATATATCGGAGCGAGCACAGCAAGGATTTGTCCTATATTCATTCTTGCCTCGTGTTTCTCCGGGCTACCTAATCATAAAAGAACCGGTCAACTTATTTTACCTGCGATGTCATAATCGATTATTGTCTAGAATTAATTTCAGACCGACAGATCAACACGGACGATTACTCGATATTCGCGGAGAAACATTAAGCATAAATTTGTTAGTGAAATCGTATCCTCTCTACCGGGAAAAAATAACACAAAAAAATAAATAAAATACGGCAAAAAATAAATAAATTTAATTTTTTTTAATTCTCAAGAAATTTCTATTTTTGACGGGTAAGTTGGTACTCAAAATCGAAGAAATTTGCACAATTTCAATAATTTGAGGGGTAGATTGGTAGTCAAAATCGAGGAAATTTGTACAATTTTCTTATTTTTGAGGGGTAGATTGGTACTCAAAATCAAGAAATCAATTTGTACAATTTCGTTGTATTTTATAAAAAAAAATAAAAATTCAATGAAAATATTATTTTAGTAAATAAAATTAATTTATCAAAAATAAGAATAATTTGGCAAAGTGAAGAATTTCTTGATTTTGACTACCAATATACCCCTTAAAAACAAGAAATTTGTACATTTTTCTTGTATTTTGTGAAATAAATGTTGATTTTTTTTCTTGTTTTTAAGGGGTAGATTGGTACTCAAAATCAGGAAATTCTTCACTTTACCAAATTATTCTTATTTTTATTTATTTACTAAAATAATATTTTCACTGAATTTTTATTTTTTTTACTAAAATCAAAGAAATTTGCACAATTTTCTTATTTTTGAGGGGTAGATTGGTAGTCAAAATCAAAGAAATTTGCACAATTTTCTTATTTTTGAGGGGTAGATTGGTAGTCAAAATCAGGAAATTTGTACAATTTTCTTCGATTTTATAAAAAAAAAAGAAAATTCAGTGAAAATATTATTTTAGTAAATAAAATTAATTTATAAAAAATAGGAATAATTTGGCAAAGTGAAGAATTTCTTGATTTTCACGGGTAGATTGGTACTCAAAACGAAGAAATTTGTGCAATTTTCTTGTATTTTGTAAAAAAAATATCGATTTTTTCTTATTTTTGACGGGGTAGTTGGTAGTCAAAATCAAGAAATTTGTACATTTACCAATTTTTTTAGTTGCCTGGCGCGCGTACTAATTATTTTTCTTGATTCATATTCTTCAGATAACTCTGATCTGATTTTTTCGACGGCCGTAGATAACGCAACAAAGTCTTTGATCTGCGCCTCGTCGACGGATGCCAATGATTGATACATCGCAGATTGAATATTTTTTATGAATTTATATTCGGACGGTAAAACGTATCTATGGTCGATTTTATTCTGAGCGATAAGTTCGTATTCAGAGATAATTTTATCTGCATCTAGATCCGCGTTCAAATTTATATTTTTATTTTTCAAATCTTCTATAGCGTCGATCATAATTGTAATATTTTTCTCGTTCATATTATAATAATATGTATTCAATAAGTAAAAAAAATATTGTTTTTGTGAATAAAATTATTGTTTTTGTATTTTTTAATCGTCAAGTATTAACGGAACGTAGTAAAACTCAATCCAGTTATCAAATTCATATGAATATGCCAAATTACGTATTTTATTTACAACTCTATGTATCGACCCCCGATTAATGTTGAAATATCTCGAAGCGGCAGTTAGTGATTGAAAATATATTTTCTCGCCAGTTTCGACATTTATTGATTTGACGGCTTTAGCGTGTTTGGGATGTTTACCAGTATTGCCACGTGATTAATTTTCACTATGAGTAATTGCCTGAAGGTTTTCTATGGAATTATTTAAAATATCTCCGTCGATGTGATCAATTACAAGTTTATCTTTGTTGAGGCCGTGAAAACATTCGTAAATAAATCTATGATTCAGATAACATTTTCTATCTTTTCTGACTCCAAATTGTATATAGCCACAACTACCAACGGTACCAACAGGATTTTTTGTCTTGATATATCTAACAATACCATCTCGTGACGCCTCGTAGCCGCTAATCGTTGGGTGAGTCTTGAATTCCTTCTCCATATATAATATTCTGTTTGTTTAAATCATATTTTGTTTGAAATCTATTAAGATAATCTTCTTCGCAGGTTATTACGTCATTGATAGATTTTTTATCATAATGTCGCTTTAGTTCTCGATAGCGCTTACCGCCACATCTTAGACACAGTCGAGTTTTTCCTCGCGTGCCAACCTGACATTTCATGCAACGCTGTGGTCCCGAACTTACTTCCATCTCGAACAGATTGCATATGATATCCACAATATTCCCTCCTACATAATTTATCACAATAAATTGCTGAGCCAACTGGTAACCATTTGCAGTGATTCATTATTATTTAGATATTTGTCTAAAATATAATATGAAACTATTTGACCTTGATGAAGCTGAATACGAGATTTCTGAAGCTAATCAAGCCAAAGATGAATTTTTGAAGGACGGAGCGATTCATGCATGGTCGACTTGGAAAACAAATTTGATCGATAATGCGATGACGAATGAACGAGCCAAGAAAATAATTGATTATATCAAGAAAAATCATCCTAATGAGAAATTTATCTTTGGAATAAAGTTTATTGTGCAAATGCCAGATGGCGTATGGATTATTCGTGATAAACGAGATCCTGTGATTGGAGGGAAAAAAATGTTATTATTGATGCAAATAGTCGGCCTGGATTATTATTAGGCATTGATAAACCGTATTATGTTAAGGCTTATCCAGTTAGCGCCGTTGTTTATGGAATTTATTTGCTGAATGATAAACCGGATGTAAAAAAAAATTACCTCCGATGAAGAAATCTTCGGTGATAAATTGCGTTGCCGAGCGTGTAATAGAACATATGAAAAATTCAAAACGCGGGTCGGGATTGACCGAATTAAGATTAGCGAAAATAAATACATGGGCAAAGACCGTCGTTGATGGCGCATCGGTAAATGACGTAGCTGCGTTGTCAAGAAATTTAAAATTTCCAATCGCGGTCAAGACATTATCGGGTGAAATTTTATATGATTCACCATATAAATCTCGCGGATCGTCGATAGTGATTGTCGATCATAATTCACATGCGTGGTCGAGCGTGATAACGATATTTCCACGACAACGTGAAGTTAAATTTTTTACTGAGGACATATTTAAATTTACTAACTAATTAAGTAAATCAGATCCAATTTCAGTTTGGTTATTCTCGAGTGAAGATAAATATGACCAATTTGTGTTACCACGCGGCGATATTTACAGAAATAAATCTCTCCATCATTCGATGAGTGAATTAGCGCATAAATACTCAACAAATCCCGAACAATTATTAACGACTTGTTTTACTATTCCGTCCGTTGCTGCTCACGCCGCTAACGAGAGAAATTCGTGGAGGCCAGTACGAGGTGAATTTCTCAAAGATATCCAGATGAGTTGCGTTGAATATGGCCACGGAGGATTATGGAATACTAAATATGATTTTACAAGTAATATGATATCTATCGATATGTCGGCGTGTTACCCAGGAAGTTTCTTAGGATATGGTGATTGTGCCGAATATTTTGCTAAATACGGCCATCCTTGCAGTGAAATGACGCGAGTTGCAATAAACGGACCATTACCTAGTTTTCCTTTGACGGGATTCGCACGTGTTACATCATTCAAATTTGCGGATAATTTACATAAAATCTGCTATATTTGGTTCGGCAGACATTTCTCACAACGACGTTGGGTTCATATAGCGCTATTGCAATATATGCTAGATTCAGCGATGTTGACAAAATTAACAGTCAGCTACCGACGGATTGTGATAACGCTAAAGATATAGGAAGAAAAATAATAGGTAAATTTACTCAAGGTGGCTCTGTTGATCATAAACGACGTCACGCTAGATTGTTTACGAACGGTGCGGAATTAGATTTTATTCTCAATGACACAACATCGAGAGGTGTATTTTGTGGCAGAGAAAATATTTTCGTAGATGGAGCGAAGTTAGGCACTGTAGTTAGTTATCTCGACGGAGAATCCCCCCAATATACGCATTTAAGATCGTCGATGTTAGCTTATGTAAGTATCAACTTGCTTTCGATGATAAATAAATTCTCCGATATTGCAGTACGAGTAGCGACAGATTCATTCTATATCGAAGGTAAATATCTGAATTTGGTAGAAAAATATCTCACCGAAGATGGTCCATGGGGAACTTGGAGAAAAAAAGACGAAGATATTCTTGATTATTGTGAAGACGCGGACGTTGAAGATCGTGATGAATTTCATCATGGAGATATCGAGGAAATATCTGCAGAAGTTTCTGTGAGCGATCCAATTTCAAGACATAAATTTGTGTATCTGAACGGTCCTGGAGGCAGCGGTAAAACTTCGAGAGCAATAAAATTATTTTCAAATTCAGATATGATCGTATTAACGCCAACACATAGATTAGCGTGAGAAATGAAACAACGCGGCGTTAAATCTTGCACATATCACAGTTATTTCAAATACAACGGTGGTGCATGGGATCCTGTACGGATGGGCGACAAATATATAAATAAAATCATAATCATCGATGAAGTTTGCACAATAAATTTACCTACGTTAAAATTATTTTTATTATGGCTATCGCAGAAAAATACCGCAGTAATAACGTGCGGAGATCATGGCCAACCAAATCCGATAGAAGGTGAATCGCCACATAATTGGCTTAAAAACGCCGTTGATTATTATGAAGAAATTGACGCAGATTATAGATCTACGGATAGATTATTGACGGAATTCAAGAAATTAATTCGACTGCAGTCAAATGAAATTCAATGTACCGTCATGAGAAAAATAATCAACGAAACCTCGATGAGTAATTTTCTTGATTTATGGCGTCCTGATCATCTCATCGTAGCTAGCAGAAAAATAATTCGTGATGATCTTCAGGCGAAATTATTTAAGTTGCATCGTGAGAAATTTCTAACGTTGTCGGTACCGTTATGTTATAGGCCTGCGGATACTCGAAAACAAAATATTGACGTGATTGTTTGTGGAGAAGAAAAGAATTTAGTGCTAAATGATATTGTTAATGTTTATATTAATTTCGTCAATGATATGCTAAATGCAGAAAAATCTCCATGGAAATTAGGATATGCAACGACGATACATTCTTCTCAAGGATTAACTATAGAAGGTCAAGTTTGGATCGTCGATGATAGATTAATGTGGTCAAATTTAGTTTATTTAGCCGTATCTAGGGTTAGAAAACTATCTCAGTTAGGACGAATTTTACTTAAGTGATTTTGGCGGAAATTGAGTATCGGCGGGAAATATTTGTAATTCTTCTCTAGTAAATCCGCGTTGAGGAGCAAATTGATCTAACGTGTACATAGCTGGCCTTCCGGACGATCTTAACACGGAAGATATTTTATGTGAAGTGACGCTCCAAGTTGGATCCGTCGCTCTTTTTCGGCCACCTTCAGCCTCGCCTTGTTTATACAAATATCTGACTATGATACTACCCAATACGGGCTGTATCGAGAAATCTCGTCGTGTTGGTATATTTGTTTTTGTAATAGCAACGGCCGGTCTCATTTTTATTGGTCGAGTTATTTCGTTATTTATCGCGCTAATTATGCCTGGCAATCTCGATACCCACTCGTGAGATCGTTCATCGGTAATAAATTCTCGTGCATATTGGTATCCAAATAATCGCTCGGCTAGTGTTTTGTTAAATCGCTCAACGATAGCCTGATCTCGATGAATTCCTGCGTGACCACGTCGAATATTAACGTTATTTTTTTTTTCATAAGTGATAATACCGCACCAAGAAATTCCTTGCCTGGATCAACCTGAAGTAAATTTGGCCATGTTAACGGCGATCGTGAATAGATGTTATTAAATGCGTTAGCAATTTCTTTGGCTGTTTAGTCGCTAATGGTTCCGCTTCTTTATATCTGCTAGCAATATCGACGACGGTTAGTACATATTTGTATGTAACTCTGTCAACGGCATCGTGCGGAAGAAACATAATATCGGCCTGATGAACCTCGTTGGGAACACTAACTTCGAAATGCGCGTAGGGAATTTTCTTAGGCGGAGGAAGATAAATTTGCCAGACAGCTTGTTTTGATAACCAAGAAGCAGCGACAGGTATTTTTACTTTAGCGGCCTTAGCATGTTTAGCAATTGCAGATTTTCCTCGCCAAAATCCTCGTGGTGAATAATATATTTCCTCCATTATTTATAATTCGCACCGAACATTAATTTACCCTTCATCGCGCCTTTAATTATCCATGTTGCTAATTTTGGTCTAAAAGTTTTATTAGGGACGGCGTTTATGGCATGAATCAATTTTACATCAGCGAGATGCCTTTGTTCTAAATCTTTGCTGCGATACGCGAGGTCATGAATGTAACATGCATGATCGATAGCGTTTATTGGATCTTCGTCGGGTTTTCGTTGATCATCTTCGTCAAGTCTGATATCTAATCGCGTCCCTGGCCCACAGTAATTATATCCGGGGACGTGTTTTTCTCCAGGATATTTTGCCCAGGGTAATCCGGGGAGATTTCCAAGGGTTGCGGCGATGTCACCTCCGTATCTTTTCTTTTAAAAATCTGAATTTCTTCGTGCCACATTTGACGCACGTGCCAGTAATTGCATTTTTATTGTTGCGCGTTTTGAACTCAGATAGATTCTCCGTGCCGGTACGCGTACGACATTTCACACAATATAGATCCATAGTACATTATAACATGGATGTAATTGATTTTTCGGCCACGAAAAAACGCGAACAAGTAAAACATCACGCGTCATTACCAAATTCAATCAGAATGATAATAATTGGCCCATCCGGATCAGGTAAAACACAGTTACTGCTAAATTTGATAATGAGATGGTTGAAATGGGACAAGTTATATTTGGTTGCACCATCGGTTGACGATCAACGTTGTTATCAGGTTTTGAAAGATTTTAGTGATAATACGTCAGAAATTAGGGAAAACATTATAGAATTCATAACAGATATAGATGAAGCGCCATCCGTGTACGATCTTGATGGAGATGAAAATAATTTGGTCGTATACGATGATGTAATGCTGGACAAGCAGGCAAATCCAGCTAGAATATTTTCTCGCGGCCGGCATAAAAATACCGACATTATTTATGTTACTCAGCGATATACACAAATTCCAAAAGTAATAAGAGATAATTGCAATATTTTAGCGGTATTCAACGGCGTAGACACGCACACGTTACGTAATATTCATCAAACTTGGTGTAACGGCGACATGGATATAACAGCGTTCAAGAATCTATTTAGTCGTGCTCAGTCAACTCCACGTGGTTTTATTACGATAAATTTACACGATCCACGATGGAGATATCGAATCGGTCTTGATAAAATATTTTAATTTATCTTCAAAAACAATTTGCCCGCGCACAGATGTTTTTTGTATACATACCCAAAGCATATGGTCTGAAAATGACGAAAATAAGCCCCAGTAGCAGCCCTTAAAAGTGAAAATAAAGGTCTCCTAGGAAATTATCTCCATAGAAGGTTTTAATTTCGTTGGAAATTAAGGTCTGTGACTCTCTTCTGCTGCTTACATGGGTTCGAGGCAATACCCACGGACACGTATGAGGAGCTACATACAGCAGCTCAAACTTGGGACTGAAAACAGACCGAACACCTTCGAACTGCTGACATAACAGACTTCTTAGGGCTATCAAATTGCCTTTTTATTTAACATTCAGTTATCATTTTGGCTTGATAACTGTTTTGGAAAAATCTGTATCATTGTGTGACTTAATCTGATCATTTCAGCTGCCGTCAATTTTTTAAATACTTAATTAAAACATCTTTCTATGCGTGATACAAACCTCTTGAGTCATTCTGACTTACTCTGATTGGTATTAATAATTTAAGAAAGTGAAGTACACCTTGTACACTAAATTCAAACTTTTATTAAGTAGGAAAATTAACAACTTATTGCTTTGGCTAACTGCACAGTGGCATACACATTATTGATGTTAGGGAATGTCTAATAAAATAACTGGATTTAAATTTGACTATTCCCTAGTTTTGCCCGCCCGGACATTGTATTGTGTTCCATTGTTATATAGGCGGTGATAGGAACAATTTCCACCATCCAGAATTAGGTGTCCCAGTGTGACATCATAGTCGCCGGCCAGTCGCGACTGACGTTGTATACTGCTTTGGTTGACACCCCACTGATTGGTAAACTAGAATTTCCTTAAGAAAATGAGTGCGTGGGTCTAGTCCCAGTCACGAAAGCCCTCCATTCTGACCGTTAGTGTCCAATTTGGACTCACAGCTGAGGCTAATTAACAGCGTACTTTGTGCACATAAACGCCTGGGGGATGAGGCACTAATTCCTTCCCGCAGGATTAATTAACAGCTGCTGTGCAGTCATAAACCCGTGGTGCATGTACAACAGTACGAAAACCACGTTAATTCAACTAACAAACTAACTTCAACAATGATCCTAAGTCGTTGGAAGATCTCGTAAAGGGTCTCTCCACCTGGAGGAGCCTCGTCCATACTGGAGCTGCAGACTTTGAAAGGAGAAGAATTGCAGAGGTGGTGCAAAGCGTGAGCAGAGTAAATCTAAGAACTGCAACACGTCTTATGTTATTCAAGCCAACCAAAGCGGCATCTCATGTCAAGTGTGCCACAAGCAATTCAGAGCACAAATTGGATTGATCAGCTATTCACATGCTCAGTGAAGTCACAAACGTTAGTGATATCATGGTCATTTTTTAACTCAAAGGACTAAAAACAACCAAAACAAAGTTTGTTGGAGATCCCTCTGAGAAATCCTACACCTCCGCCGCTGTCATAAGTATATATCAAACCAAAATGCAATGCAATTGCTCTAGTTGAAAGATGACTGTTATGCGGAGCGAACATGAGCCAGCAGCTATCTGGTTTCTTTAAACAAACAAAACGAACGATAACGTTAGTCTAACATGTTTCATATCCTACAACAACAAATAATGATAAGGCCTCTGGGGGATCATCCATCATCTTAAATAATAAAAATTGTCACAGCCAAATTAATACGAATTAATACTTTTGCCATCTGTGTATCACACACGGAACTCTAGCACAATAATCTGTATAATTATTAAGCACTTTAGTCAAAAAATCTGATCTTGGATAGCATACTGAACCAGCTCCTTTTATTTTACCTGGCGATTTTACCTTGAGTGAACCAAATACTGGATCCACGTGTTTCTGTGGCTTTATCCATTGGGAAGATAACTCGATGACATAACTCATTCCTAAACATATCAACAAATAATGGTTGGTAGATACATGCAAAGACAGAAATCTTGAAAGAAGGTCAGTCCTACAGCATAAAAGCTAATAAATAGAATATGTCCCAAATTGACTTTCTCACGATTTTTATAATTTTACCGTTATGGTTCATATTCTATATATGTTACAGAATTTTAAGATAGTTATATTTTGTCTTGTGGTATATTATGTTTGTATGTTTTCGTAAGGTATTATTTTCTAAACGTTTTTATGCAACATTCTCAAGTAGAGCCAGATACCACTTTTACCCCTGAAATTACAGGTAAGCTTAATTCTTTAGAACTACACTAAAACCGCTCAATAAACAAATTTTATATTTACTGATTCCTTTCCACACAAAAATAACATTATAAAATTTGAAATTTGATAACCTTTTAATATCCAAAATATTTTCTCTAAGTGCAAATCTAATCAAATTCACAAGGAGGATCAGAGAAATAAATACAGATTAGTTAAACCTTCGGTTGAATTCTCAAACTTGTTTTCTACCCAGTTTAGCTTACACAGAAAATTTGTTTCTTTACAATAATAGGTGGAGGTGGGCGGGATAATAAAGATACATGTATACAATTATTCCAGTGTGAACTGTGCTTAACTGTTCTTTTAAACGGTGTTAATTGTTTATGTTCTCATCCGTCTGTTTTTGGTTAGGTCTGAGATCGTGTCAGCTACTACATTACTACATAGCTCTAAAGATATTAGCTAATTCTCAAGGAGCAGCGAAGCTGGTAGAGCCTCGGATTAGTAATCCATGGGTGTCTGGTTCGATATTCACTCATTCCAGTCCAAATCAACTGCCTCAGTGTGTCCTTAGGAAACGGTGCTTAGCTTAGATTTCCTCTAACTGATATAACCTGCTCGAAAGTGACCTTAAAACC
Source organism: Sinohyriopsis cumingii (assembly GCA_028554795.2). Classification (NCBI taxonomy): domain Eukaryota; kingdom Metazoa; phylum Mollusca; class Bivalvia; order Unionida; family Unionidae; genus Sinohyriopsis; species Sinohyriopsis cumingii. The sequence goes on along the minus strand of CM068831.1, from coordinate 35,412,311 downwards.
AGCAAAACCAAAAATATAACTCACGTCTGTGTACAAACAATATTGTGCTTACATATATTATTGTAAAATCTGGAAACTTCTTTTTATCGATGTAGTAATGCAAGTATTAATTGCATTGACATGGAATGGAGAAATCTCAGGCAAATCGACAACTTTTGCCGTTAAAAATATGTCATGGAAAGAACATGTAAGGTTTTGAGTTGACATATGCCACTAGTAACAATATAAAGTTTCGACTTCGCTCGTGAACTATTTCCGTATATCTACTCCTAAATTGTAGAAATCTTCTAAAAGCATATATAGCATTATAGTTAAGTGACATAAGGCCGTATGAAGAATTTGTTTTCTTCATTTCAGCATTGTTAAAAACAAAAGAACAGACGCCATCAAAATCATGTTTAAGATTTTTTAAATATGTCAGAGGGACAGAATGTGCGCTTTCTATATTTTTTAAAATCATATAACTCAAAATTTGATTTAAATAAACATTTTAAAGCTAACAGAATACAAAACTGAAACTCACTAGGCAATGAAAATGATAACTATATGTCATTATAACAATCTCCATTCTCATTTACGGGAACTTCAAATGTAAACTATAGATGAAAAGACTGGATTTTAACTTCCAGCATGACATAAATAACTGAAGAAAAAAAATACATACATTTTAAAGGGATTAGTTACATTACTATTAATCAAGAATGGTTGATATCCATGATAATTTTTAGTCATTTCAGTCTCCATAAGAATGAATAATTATTCATTGAAATACCAGAATAATTAAATTCCTTCAAATTAAATTCCTTCTTAATCCACGAAAGCGAGAAGCAGTCAAAATTTTTAAGTGAGAACCGAATAGGATTAAAATAGAGGCCCTTCGTTTCAATCGTCTGTTTCACTGGTTCAAAATGTAAATTTTTAAGATCATCTATCAATGACTGAAATAAGCCGAGCAAGTTATGACAGCATTCTTTCCGATTAGACGCTTGTTGTGTTTCGTTTGTGTCTATAAGAAGACTGAGTTCAAAACAATTGTATTTTCGCATTTACTCCTTCGCGTAAATTGTGGCGAGGTGTGAAGGATATATAATGAAGGACCTGATTTAATTAGACTGGCTGTAAACGATGACACGAAATTTATGTCTGTGGAATTGACCAGTGAGATGTGTATAGAATGGTGACACGATGTTGATGTCTGCCGGGTTGACCAATGAGATGTGTATAGAACGTCTCTCGGGTTGACCAATGAGATGTCTATATAATGGTGACACGATCTTTATGTCTGTCGGGTTGACCAATGAGATGTGTATAGATTGGTGACACAATATGTGTGTCTGTCGGGTTGACCGATGAGATGTGTATAGAATGGTGACACGATATTTATGTCTGACAGGTAGACCAATGGAATGTGTACAGACTTGGATTTTAGGCGGATGAGGAAATACATAACAGTACGAAATTTATAAATTAGGCAGAGAATTTTCTTGACAGAAAAAAGATGTCGGATGGAGATTTAAAAGGGGATAAGAATTGGTTTTCGTATCTAGCCAAATGTGCCAGTAAGCGATGATTTTTTTTATACCTGTTGGCATCTGTCTGTACTTGATACAGTAATGTACGAAAAAAAAATCACCCTAAATACCTAGTTTTGCTTCGTTACATAATGTGAACTTTGTATTGCACATAATTTTCCGAGAAAGCGTACTTGCAAATTGCAGTTGTTTGCCTATACCCAATAAGGTGGTGATTTGCAATGTTGTGTGTTCTATAGTACGAATTATAGTGAGGTTTCCTTTACGCGTTCGGCTTCTATAAAAAAAAAAAAAAAAAAAAAAAAAAATGTCGTGTCACTCCTCTTGTAAAGAGCTCTACTGTTAGGTTCAAGTTTGAAGTCACATTAAGTTCAAACATGAATAGGACTCATAAATGTTTATATAGTATGCTTTTTATCCAATATTGTAATCTCAAAGAATCTGCTCTTACAAGGGAGGATACTCTCTAACTCCTTAATACATTTGATACAATTGACGTCCCTTGGAAACACAAAAGTACTTCAGGTGCGTTGACTTCGCGTGAATTGTTAAGATCAAACACAGTAGCTTAATAACAGGAATATAACATTCCACGTCCGTGTGCTGAGCGCCACCAAAGATTTATCGAACTTTAGGTCAGAATTACTTGTACAATAATTGTATGTGCCTACATAGTTTCATTTAGACCACCACTATAAACAATGTACTTATTATTATTATTATTATTATTGCAACATTATTAGTATCATGCAAAATTTTTCATTATCATCATGGACCTATTTAAGTATAGTTTGTTGTTTTGTTATTATTATTATTATTATTACGAAGAATTATATGTTACTGCATTTGTATGGGAAAATATGAATACGTTTTTCCGAGTAATACTGCATGACCTTCCGAGTGCAATATTAGCCCGAGAAAGAAAAAAAACTGGTTCATAATTTCCCATGCAAATGCAGTAACCTTTTTATTATATACTCATTTCGTTTTTCTACCTAAGGCTTAAAAATAAATGAATTCATTACATGAAACAAAGTAATTGAAAGTATGCTGTATTCCAAAATAATTACACAGCCAAAGATTCATCAATACATAATAACAGTATTAATTCACATAGCAACGCCCAGCGACCTTTGAGGTTCGTCGCGCGCTCGACACTGGTTTTAAAACAAATACTCGTTTTGGTCTAATGAAAATTGGAATTTAGAGTCAAATCGTGAAGCAGTGCTCACTGAAACCAATTTTGCAAATGGTCTGGAATGGATGAATTTTGTTTTCCTGTTGATTCAACTCAATTTTGCTTTTCTGCTTGTGATTGGATTTATTAAAAGGGTCAGTTCCGTGCGAAGCACATGTGATCTGGGCAGTTGTCTGGCACTGAATCAACTGCACCTCTGTTCCGTCAATGATTGATTGGAATCATAATGTGCGAAAAATAATACTTTTTTTGCTTGAAATTATGAAAATACGCTCTGGAATATCACATTCATTTCGTTTTGAGTGCAGTAAGGAGAATGTAATTTTTGTTGGAAATATGGTTGAAATTATAGTACAATTTTGGAGTGTTTATCAAGACTTGGAACCCATCACATGGGCCATGTGAATCGGATTTGCAGATCTAACTAAGAAAGTGCATTATCAGGAAATATAAATTGAAAAAATTAAGTATAGCTTGTTACTATTTTCATTACCGCTTTGGAAGACATGTTTATGTCCTGTTACTTACATGCTCTCTGTTAGAGGGACTCCATCTTATTACCACTAAAAAAATGTCATGTTCATGCCTGTCCGATAAATCAACCCCACAAATCTGTGTTGATACTTATGGACGATTTTGTGTGTCTGATGTCATCTGTTCATTAAAATATGCAATTTTGCTGCATGCAAATCATTCCTGAACAAATCCGCGTACGCGTTAGACACATACCGCGCGAAATTCAAAATGGCCACTGGACAGATGGTTTTGCTATTCCAGGTGGGTTTACAAGTCACAAAACACATGATTTGCTCAGAAAATATAATCTACATGTCACCAAAAGAACCCTTCAGCGAACGGTAGCTGCACAGCCACGAGAAATACCGGTAAGTGTATAAATATACACAGTGGTGTCGCTGGGGGGGGGGGGGGTGAGGACTGCACCGGATGACACCATCTCAAAGGGGTGACACCAAAATGAAAAATTGCAAATTTTACAGAGCACACACTGCTCGGTCTAGTCGGATTTCATAAGCGGATAACCGATCATAGTTAAATACATGACTAGCAGGCACAGGGTGCCACCATGCAGTCTGCAGAGCGTCTGGTACTTATTTGAATGAGATTCAGAGCTGGTCGGAGCAAATATGGAGTTATTTTAAGAAGAAGAAATCCATGGTGGAAGTCAGGAGGGGTGACACCATGAGGTTACCGCACTGGGTGACACCAACCCAAGCGACGCCGCTGAATATACACCGATGTATGCAGTCAAATTTAGATGGAGATGATTGCAGCTTTTAATGAATACGTGATATCAACCCCTCACCCAAAAATCAATGTCATCACGGGTGAAGGGCTGATTTATCGACCTAGTTCATGCCATGTTACTTGCCTGCTCTCTGTCACAGGGACTCGTATCGTTCCTTAAAATCGACCTGTCATACATGTACTATATAATAACTACATGGGAGGACACTTCTCTCCTTTCTCGCGCGACCCATTTAAGAATAAATGCTGTTATTTCAAGCCAAATTTCGCGTAGCGTAATAAATTTGGTACCGATATTTAGCTCATGCATTCGAATGTGTATCCCTATCAAAAGTTTGACTTAATATCATACCTTTAAGGAATGCCAAATCATTTTCCCACGGTACCGCTCGACATGTACTTGACCGCGCCCACATAATATGCAAAAACAACGCCCTGAATGGAATAATGCCTTCTCATTGGCCAACTGAAAATAAGTTATAAATAAACACAAGACGTCATTTTCTTTTAACCAATGAGAGGACAGTATTCAATTCAGCGCTTTGTTCTGTGCTCTCTGTCGGAGGGACCCCATCTTATTACCGATGAAGAAGATATGTTTATGCCCTGTTACTTGCATGTTCTCTGTTGGAGGATCCCAGCTATGTACATGACCTATATGGCGTCCATCGCTACTCTAAATCAAAACAATTGTATCCCAAAAAAATAAACAGGGAAATTGCGTGAAGGATAGCGGACAAAAGACTTCATCGTCATGGTTTATTGGCTCTGAGGCTCTTACTTTTCTACCAAAACCTTCGTTCATCTTTTTCTCGAATTTAGTGTTTTAGCTGACTTGTAAAATGGTGCGTATCTGATAGATATGCAATAGCCCTTGGCCTCAATGTGCTTTTCTATTCTATTATTGTAGAAGACTGGTCATAGTTTGAATCATTCTGTTTGCGGAAAGTTAAGAACATTTGTCTTAAATAAGTGATCAGAATGGCATTTTCAATTACTGTGTCCCTCACGTTTGTTGTGGACATTGCGAATATCACGTTCATTCGTCTGTTTGTATGCAGGGGATTCACTTGGGGGGGGGGGGGCGCGTGGAATGCGTACCGCATCGGGTGACACCATCGGGGGGGGGGGGTGACACCAAAATGACTGTCTATAAAAACTGTGTGCAGTGTTTAAGGAGAATTTTTTTTAAAAATATCCCTGTCGTTAGTTATAACTAATAAACATTTTGCCATTACATTCAGTGATATACGGGAATTACGATTTACGAGTATCATTAGTATAAAAAAAAACATTACTGAGGATTATGTATGGTCTGTTACGGAATATGGTCCGTGAGGGTGACAACATGAGTTACCGTACTGGGTGACACCAACCCTACTGACGCCGCTTGTATGAAAGTTTAATTTGTGACACGGTGAACTCGTCCACATCGTTAACTTTATCATCTCTGCTTTCAAATAGACGAAACAGGTTGCTAAGTTCATTCAAAAACAAATCTAATCAACCAAAATCTAAAGTATCTACTACATGAGCGTACATTACAAAGTAGTTCCTATTACACAATAATATTCTTAGACAAACGCGTCGTGCAATATATGAACCCGTGCAGTACACGATTCTCGCAATGTAAAGTTAACGGAGAAAAATATAGCATAAAATAATAGGTTACTGCATTTGTCTGGGGAAAATATGAATGAGTTTATGCACGACAGTCCAATAAAGAAGTTCTCTTTTACTTCATAAAACAACAACCCCAAACACCGGTTCTCTAACAAATGCTCTCGACCAGCGGAGAGCAATCTGTAGAAAGCGTTATGTTTAGTTGGCCAGGGTTAAAACTAAAATCTATCTAATTAAAAAATAACTTTATCTTGACATAAGATATTAATAGCACAATTAAATTTTCATTTGTATTTGCCAATATTTTTTTATTTTGCTATAAAACTTTATTTCATAATTCAGTCCGATTTCAAGAGTACAGAACATAATATCATAATATACATCTATTTCTTTCTCTCAATCTCCACTGTCCTTCGTGAGGACAGGGAAGGTCGAGGAAGAATCAGGATGACCGGAAACTACTCATTAAAGTTTGCTAGGCTGAGAGCACCCGATGTATCTATATTATACAGCTAAAAATGCACGGTTTAGATGACATGTGGCCTTTTGTAACAGACGAACTTTCACTATATGAGCAAACACCTCGTTTAATGAATTACATTTTTGTTAGTTTGAAGCAGGTGTGTTTAATGCAGTTCTGTAGTTTGTAGTTCATGCAATTTAACAGATATTTTGTGTTACACATTTTCGCTTGCCAAGGTTCCAATATGATAACCCTATCTACACCTTGGCTGATCGAACATATATATATATATATATATATATATATATATATATATATATATATATATATATATATATATATATATATATATATATTGGTACTTAGTTCTAGCAACATCTGTTGGATTTCATGAGTTGCCTCCCCTAGTTTGTAATGCCAAACAGCAAATAGCTTGGTGCATTGTACATCGGACTAAAATGGTGGAGGCAATTCAACTAAAAAGGATACTTTGTACGTTTAGCATCGAAAATATGACTATGTATCATAGGGAAGCCATTATAGATCAATTTGATTGAAATAGGTGTCATTTATTATTGTTACACTGCCGGGTTTTAAATGGTTTCTTTCGTGGTTTTGTAGTTTTATCCATACTGTAGAATTTCAAATGGTAAAATGTATAATATGAAGTACAAAAAAAAAACCCTATCATGGAAATCCTGCTGATTTTCCAGAAAATCGGACGAGAATAACTGTCCGCACAGCATGTATATTTTCCCTAACTACGTGGAAAGGAGTGACGTCATAACAGGTGTCTGTCTCGCACCACCTTTAAAGGTAGAGTATTGTAGAAAGCGTTATGTATAGTTGGCCAGGGTTAAAACTAAAATCTATCTAATTAAAAAAGAACTTTATCTTGACATAAGATATTAATAGTACAATTAAATTTTCATTTGTATTTGCCGATATTTTATTTTGCTATAAAACTTTATTTCATAATTCAGTCCGATTTCAAGAGTACAGAACATAATATCATAATATACATCTATTTCTTTCTCTTTATGTGGAACAACGTTAACGACAGTAGCAATCTGTATCCGACTACCGTAACAACTTTACAATCAAGAATGTACACAATCTGAGCATTTCTTAGAATTATGTGGAGGAGACAGTACAAGAACTAATTTGACTTTTTTGTTTAAGGGTTGGGGTTGGGTGTTGGGTGGTGCGTTGTACATTTTATCTGGGTATGAGTAATTTACTTTGATTGAATCTGGATTGAGATTGGCTCTAAATGAACTGCTCGTGTTACTGTACAAGACCAAACCAAACCAAACCAGGTGGTGACTTGAACATTACCGTATAATCAGATCAGAAACACTTAGGATTAGCCATTTGTGCATTTGGCTCTATCACTGGTCCAGTTGGATATGCAGTTAACATTAATTAGTAAACTTTCTTGCTCGTACCATCAGTGATAAATCGTTTTGCTTTCCTTACAAAATAACGGTATGTGATTTGCTAACAACATAACTCCCTGGATAATAGTCTTCCGTATCATTTACTGATCTGGATTTTGACGTAAGTAGTCCATGTTGTTTATATAACCCAAGGTTGTGTTTTACTAAACATGCTTTCCAAAAACTCCTGCTTTGTTCTTATTACATGTATTTTATTATGTTCTTCTTACTATCAGTAAGTTTTTACGGTAATTTTCATATATATCCTTGACTATCTTTGTAACACAATTTGCTCGTACCTTATATTTCAACCATATAATTAAAAAAACAGAGTTTCAGTAAAAAGGATTTGTTGAGCTAGTCTCCACTCCAAATAGAATCAACAAGAAAGACAACAAAATTTTTGTTTTGAAAAGAAATATTTTGTTGGGTTTTTTTCATTATTATTTTGGTGGTGTTGGTTGTTGGTGTGTGTGTGTGTGTGTGTCGGGGAGGTGAGGTACAAATATCTGGCACAAGTCTTTAATGTTGCCATGTTTACAAATATATTTATTTTACTGTGATAACAACTGTATGCCTGAAACAGCGCATAGATTCAAGCATTGCAGAATATCACCAACCTTTAATTAGCACACGTTAATATTTCTTTAAAACCCTTAACATTAGCTCTAACAGCCTTCTTCATACTGAGTTAGCTGATAGTTCATTCAAGTGAACGATTAATTTATTTTGATTAGAGACCCTTACTTCAGTGTACTTAATGCATTTGTACAAAGCGATCCACATTTTTCAACACACACACACACACTAAATGAGATTTTGTAAGGTAAAAAACCATTCTGATAAAGCAAAAATGTGTTTTGGTAGGCCGACCCTCCCTATTTTCGATGCCGACACTAGCATTTGTTCCTCCAGGGTAAAAAAAATTAAACACATTTTTAAAATACTTCCCGAAATTGATTTTTTGGCACCTAAAATTTACATGTGCATATATATATATATATATATATATATATATATATATATATATATATATATATATATATATATATATATATATATATATATAAATGAATGATGTTTCAAGTCAAAGCCTAGTCTAATTTTACAACCAGTGCAATAAGAAATACGACACTTGGGGGGGGGGGGGTAAGTATTCTAGGTGTAAGTCAACTTATTCATGAGCGACCCAGTTTGACAATTAGATACTGATTATGATGGCGCTCTACAGTTTCGTATTTTCATTGGTTAGAAATTTAAAGAAAAAGAATTTTCACTGGTTATACTGGCTATTTGCAAAAGACTTTGTATATCTTAGGTATTGTTCAAAGAACTTTTAATGCCTTTATTTTGGTGTACGATTAATGTGTGTAATATGGGTCAAATAGTATACGGCTTGGCTTTACTCCAGATGTGCACCTCTTCAAAAAACCGTTAGCTCTACCTAGTCTTTTTCACTTCTGGACTTCTGAGTGAAATTGTACCACCACCACCACCAAACGAGTCGATAACTGTACGTTTTATAAATTTGATAATTCATTCACTGCACTTTCAGCAGCTAGTATTTTCTAGTCTGGCAAAATTCATTTTTCTTATGTTAATAACTGCTAAAAATAGTGTTCTTTAGACTAATTTAGACGTATTCTTTTAGCACGAAGGATGTCATTTAAGTTAGCTGTGTGTTTGAATCATGTACAATTTCCACAAGTACGAAATGCAAAGAACATTTTAGCCACCGTACGTGAAAGTAACAATGAGGTATACCAATATTCTCGCCATTTTGCATGTTGCAAATGTAAGTACCTTACATGCAACACTCTCAGAAATTCATTATGTATCTAGAGCGCCACCTATGTCATAAACGACCCAGCTGGAGATACTGACTGATGTTAAAGTTAAAACAATCAACAAAACAACTTTCACACTGATGACAGACAATTCAGTGTAAAGGTCTCGTCGTAGACTACCTTAGGTTGGGGTGGGGTGCTCCCAGTGTTATCTTTAATTATTACAGTAGACTCACCCTGGCTCGTTTTTGTTGGAAATTGACGTAGTGATAGAGATGCAAAGCTCCGAGCCCCCAGTCAGCGATGCCGACAGTTAAATTACTGAATACACAAAGGTGAAATTCAAATAAACAACACATTTAATGCCATTCAATTACAGATAGTCCTTCCCCAAATGAAATTCAATATTCAAAACCCTATCACTCGTCTTTCACTCGACCAAGTGACGGCCTATTTCATCATCTGACTTAGTATGATAGATTTTCCTCCTGTCCTGTGTTTCTACTCATCTGTAGACTTTCTTGACTGGTACCCAGTACCCTTCATTCCAACAACCACGTCCTTCACCCTTCCACTTCCTCCACTTCCGTTCTCTCCTTTACTTGTTTCCCAGAGACTCGGGACCAGCTGTACCAGGGTATTTACATTCTCTGTCTCCTACTGCTCCTCCGGTCCCTAAAAGCTTCCTGTCCGAACTCACACAAAGACATTAGTATATTCTATCTAGTCTCACACTAAACAACAATATATCATCAGATAAGCCATTACCTTCTTTGGTCACACATTCGTGCACATCGAAATACCCATACTTTCGGGTATGGTATACCCGGTATCAACTGCTTATCATGCATATATCAATAGATTTCATCACATCGGTATGTATAGATTCTCAATCTTATTATACAGAACAATATCACATAATCAGACGCATTTCTGTACATTGCACTTCTACAAAGTGTACACAGATAGTCAAATACCCCTATTAACTGATGTTGCACACTGCAACCATTATACAAAGTTATAATTCAATTCACCATTTGTAAATCTTGAATATCACACGAATAATTGCACGAGGTTACTACGAATTAACCAAATAGCGAATTACAATATTAATTCTTTACATAAACATTGCTCATGTCTCAAAATATGCATGTAGATCAAACACTACAAATGAATCAAACCCTACAAATCGTAATTATACGTACTAACAATTCTAGTAATGAAGTATACATACTGCACATAATTAAAGTACAATTATCTTGCCGTAATAGATTGCGACAATCGAGCAAATAAGTCACTGACCTTTCCGAAGTTCCTTTGTAATTCCCAGAATAACAATGTTTCCCGCCAATTTCGAATGACGTCGGAGTAGCTTATAACTTCCTGATGTAATTCCCGCAAGATGGTTTAGCGACTACTGACGTTTAGTTTCAAAACACTAGATTTAAACTTGCGATTCCAATGGTGGCCACGCTTTGCTCAATTCCGAGAGGATGTCGATTCACCCATGGTCTACATAATTAGCAGACATTGAACACTCACCGGCAGTATGTCAAGTGTGGATTTACGACCCCCACCTGATATTCCTTTGAGTCGAACACCGGTAATTCATGCCACTTACCTGTGAATCGCACGCAGCCAAATAAGGCGCCAGTAACAAGTTCCTATGGCCTTGTTATATACAACTGGATTCTCACCCGTCTTTTTGATGTCGGCTTACACTCGCAACATTTATGAAGCGAATAATTAGCCTCAGGGTCTAGCATATACATGTTGCAATCTGGCTCTTGTTCCTTACTTATAACGTGACATTCAGCAACTTGAATATTTGAGAAAGTTAGGAGATGCAGTTGCTCAGTGGTTAGCTTGTTTGATTCCCCACCGAAAAACCACGGTTTCGAATCCTACTATCGGATCAGCCTGGGTCGGCTAGCAGCAGAGAGGGCGATCAGACCACTTGTTTTTAGACAAAAAAAAAACAGTGACCCTTCATAGAGGTCAATACCACATCTACGATTATTGTTTGTCCCAAACAGAATTGTAGTCGGGCCCTCTCTGCTGCTCAATAATTCTGGGAATCTTCATCTGAATCCTGGGAATCTTCATCTGAATCCTGGGAATTTGTTCTATGTTTCAAGTAATATTCAAGTTCTGATGGTGGTTTTTCTATTTTTGGATTTATGTTCTTTCTTTTTCTGTAATATATCATCAAACTTCTGTATCAATCTCCACCGCAATTTTTGCAAATCTGATATAGTCCTCTAACGCCGTTGTTACATCCAACACAACTTCGTGGACCAGCAAGAGGATTTTTCTTTATAAGATAATTATGTTTTTTTACAATATTCTCCACGGCATTTTTTATCACATTTGTTAGTGGTTCCTTGACGCAGCCACGCACAATTGTTCATTATATGAATGATATCTTTTTAATTAAATTTACACCCCTTCTGCTGATATTAATTAAAAGATTTTATCAAGACCCACACGATATCTTGTTCTTGGATCATGTAGATTTATTGTTATAAATCCATGTGGAGTAGCTTGCGCTCGTGAGAAGAAATTTCTGAATTTAATTATATCCATGTCACCACCACACCAAGTTTGATGAATATTTCTAAGTGTGTGTGTGTGTGTCTACGCCATTAAACACAACTAAAATGTTGCAGTTGTCTCTAATCACCTTCGGAATTGTGTATATCGTTGAGTAACATAGATCACGTCTGTATTTTTATGTCTGCCGCGAGAAAATATTCTGGCTGGATTTGATTGGTTATCTAGCATCACATCGTCGTATACAACTAAATTATTAATAAATCCGTCTAAAACATCTACGGACGGTGCTTCATCAATATCGGTTATAAACTCTATAACATCATTACCTTCATCCAGTAATCGCGCGTTTTCATTGAAATCTTTAAGTACATCATAACATCGTTGATCATCAGCGGATGGTGCTACTAAATATAATTTATCCCATTTCAACCATCTCATTATCAGATTAAGTAATAACTGCGTCTTACCCGATCCAGATGGTCCTATGATAATCATTCTGATGGAATTTGGTAACTCAGGGTGGTGTTTAACTGGCTCTCGTTTTCTTGTTGCTGAGAAATCAATTATATCCATATATATTATGTCATGAATGTATATTGCTTACGCTGTAGATTTAAAACTCCAACTACTGATTTTGCTACGGTTACAACAAAAAATAAAAAAATAGCGTATGGTGGAAAATGTTCTGTGTGCGGTAGAAAGAAATTTTCGTTTTTACCTAATAAGCGCGGTGGTGATATTGCTAATTTGATGTCAAAGTTTCCAGGTACTCCATGGGCTAAATACAGCGGAGAAAAACATCTACCAGGATATAATTATTGCGGTCCTGGTACCAGACTTGATATCAGGCTCGATAATCAAGATCAACCAAAACCAGGCGAGGAACCAGTAAACGCTATTGATCGAGCTTGTCACGCTCATGATGTAGCTTATAAAAGTAAAAATCTACAAGATAGACATATTGCAGATGTGAAATTAATTCACGCACTAGATTCTATAAAAAAAAATAAAAATATCAAAGAAAAATTAGCTAATTGGTTAGTAAGATCCGCGATGAAAGGTAAATTAGCGTTTGGGGCTGGTAATTAATAATGGAACCGATTTATTATTCACCAATTGGATATTGGAGAGGCAAAGCAGCAATTGGTAAACTTGCTGATGCAGCAGCGGTTAAACATTCTACTGCTAAAAACGTGGTTATCCAAACAAGCAATATGGCAAATTTATCTACCACCACCGAAACGAATTCAGTACGCGTATTTCGATGCCAGTGTTCCTAATGAAGTTCATCAAGTTGATATTCTGTTTTTATCGCATGATACTGTACGTAGAAAAACACGCGTTAACCGTAGTTGATGTTGCAAGTAGATATAAAGAAGCAGAGCCGCTATCAACAAAAACATCATCTGAAGTAGCCGATGCGTTTGAACGAATTTATCAACGAGGTGGTCTGCGATGGCCACAATTATTACAGGTTGATCCTGGTAAGGAATTTCTTGGTCCAGTATCATCGTTGATGAAACAACATAATATCAAAATACGACGAGGTCATACTGCAATTCATCGTGATCAGGCAATTGTTGAGCGATTTAATCGAACACTCGCTGAGCGATTATTTGGATATCAATACGCGAAGGAATTTATTCAGGATAAAAGATCTCGCGAGTGGGTTGCAAGATTACCAAGCGTGATAGCTGCATTAAATAATGAGATTACACGAACAACCAACATGAAACCCATTAATGCAATTACAAAAAAAAATATACCAACACAACGAAAAGATGTTGAAAAACAGAAAATATTGGGTGATGTTACAGTTAGATATTTATATGAGCCTGGTGAACTTGAAGGTGTAAAAAAAAGAGCGACTGATCCTATTTGGAGTGTTACCACACACAAAATATCCACTGTGACAAGATCCTCAGGTAGACCTGCAATCTACAGATTAGATTCTGCTGCTCCTCAACGTGGATTTGTACGTGAACAACTACAAATAATTCCCAAGGATACACAACTACCACCGCGATCACTTAACTAGCGCCAAGGGTGCCAGCACCCCGACGTCGATTACACTCAAGACAGGTCAACATGGTATTTTCTCGTGTATGACCGCGGCTATTATCTTTTCTATCTACGGTAAATTGTCTTGAATCATTACTCGAATACCTCCACAGCATTATACAATTGCAACTTGCGCAATGATTATTCTGCTGCTGTTTTAACTCAATAATAAATTCAACATCAAGATCAAAGTCACGTTTATTTTTTTTATCAGATTGTTTGTATCCGATTAATTTTTTTCTTATTATATCATCATCGATGATGTTAAATTTATCAACGATTTCAGGAATTATAATTCTACGTAATTGAGATATTTTTCTGACCCTCGATACCGCTAAATAAACTAAATTTGACCACTCGATACGATCGTCTACAGTCCAGACTCGTGTGTCAGAAATAGTTAATCCTTGAGACGAGTGGATCGTCATGGCGTATCCCAACACCCATGGAGATTTGTCAGCGCGTAATGCATCTTCGACCACACTGATATCAACGGCGACAATATCATTTAATACAAGATTCTGTTTTTCAGTCTGTCCTGGAATATCAACATTAATATTCTGTTTTCGTGTATCTGATGGTCTATAACACAACGGTATGGGTAATTCTGAGTATTTTTCTTTATGTAGTTGAAATAACTGCTGTTGTAAATCGTCTCTGATTATTTTTCTGCTTGCTACTATCAAATCGTTGGGTCTCCATTAATTTAAAAAATCACTCATTGAGGTCTGAGATCACTCCACGTATTATTTCACACTGAATTTTGTTTGATTGTAATCTGATTAATTTTTTAAACTCCTTTAAATTTGCATCGAGAGCTCTATGATCATCATCTATTTATTCGTAATAATCAACGAAATTTTCTAACCAATCATGTGGAGATGGTCCAAGAAAAGGCGGCTGTTGACCATGATCGCCACACATTATTATAGCGGTATTTTTCGTCAACAACCAATCAAGAAACGTTTTTAATGTATCCAATGACACCGTACATATCTCGTCCCAAATAATTATTTTAGGTATATATTTTTCTCCCATTCGTTCAGGAGTCCATGTATCCCCGCGCCACCGAAAGAAACTATGATACGTGCACGATTGTACTTGCCATTGTTTCATCTCGCGTGAAAGTCTATGTGTGGGTGTCAGCACGATCATATCTGAATTTCTAAAAACATTAATTGCTCGAGTCGTTTTGCCGCATCCACCAGGTCCATTGAGATATACTGTCTTATATCTAGTTATTGGATCACTCAATGATGGCGCTTTCGACATTTCTGATATTTTATTACCCTTACGATAAAAATCTCTCATTGGAACATCTGCTGATTCTGTGTAATTGTGTAATATTTCTTTTTTTATCCTCCACGAACTCCATCGTTCATCATTACTTGTAAATTTCATAACAGATTCTAAATATTTATTTGAAATATAAAACGAATCTGTTGCAACTCTGACTGCGGTCTCAGGAAATCTATTAATCATCGATAATAAATTTATGGAAACATAAGCCAACATGGAAGATCTTAGATGAGTATACTGTGGGGAGACGTCATTTATGTAACTAACGATCGTACCCAATTTTGTTCCGTCGGATAAATAAACACTTTCTCGATTTACAAATATATTTCTCGATGTTGTATCAGCGATTATAAAATCGTACTCGGCATCATCTAAAATTAATCGTGCGTGATGTCTTCTATGATCATATGCACCACCTTGAGTAAATTTACCTATAATTTTTCTGCCGAGATCTTTTGCGGTTTTGAGTTTAATCTCGAGAATTTTAGGAATATCATCTTCGGAAACATCAGGATATTTTTCCTTAAACTCGCTAATAACTTCATCGAGATTGATAGAATCTGACATGGGCAACCAAACTTTGGTCTGTGCATGATATGATATAATCGCCTCACTGACTACCAACGATGTCAGTATCGCACAATCTAGCATATATCGTAATAAAACTATAGGTACCCAACGTTGTTTACAAAAATGTCTACCAAACCAAACATAACAAATCCTGTGAAGATTTTCATTAAACTCGAATGATTCAATACAGGCGAATCCAGTCAGATCAAAATCAGGTAATGGTCCATTAATTGCCACTCGCGTCATCTCGTTTGTAGGGTGACTAAATCTTTTAAAGTACACAGAACAATCTCCGTATCCTAGAAAACTTCCTGGATAACATGCAACCATATCAACCGAAATAACATCATTGTAATTATATTTGGTATTCCATAATCCACCGTGTCCGTATTCGACGCAACTTGCGCGTACGTCCTCGAGTAAATCAAATCGTGTTGGTTTCCATGAATTTCTTTCTCTAGCGAAATGACCCGCAACAGATGGAACAGTAAAGCAATTAGTTAGTAATTTGTCAGTATTTTCCGCGTGCTTGCACTCTAAAAACTTCTCCGCGAGATTTTTCATCTCGTCATGGAGGGATTCTGTTCGATATATTTCACCATTTGGTCTAACAAACTGATCAAATTCACCTTCCTCATCACTTTTAAATAACCATACCGATACAGGATCGTTTTTACTTATTTCGTTGATAAAATCAAACAAATCTAACAGTTCGATCACGTGGAAATATTGTTACTGCGCTGGTCCATGCGTGCGCGTTATGATCAATAATATTTATTGGAGCTCCTTTCGATTTATATTCCGATTCGTACAGTACTTCTCCCTTTATTGTCGCTACGGTTATTGGAAATTTTAATATTTTTCCTAATTCAGCAACATCTTTTATTGTAGCACCGGTATCCTTAACTGAATCAGCCCACGAGTTTATTTTTTCACGCCTTAAATCAGTTAATCCATTTCCACGCATCGCGTTTGTAAAGTGTTCTATTACTCGTTCGGCTACACAATTTAACCTTGAAAATTTCATTGGTGCCAGTTTATCAACGTTGGGTTTTTTATTTACCTCATAGATTCCATAAATAACCGCTGTTACAGGATACGCTCGCTCATAATACGGTTTATCAATACCCGTCAATAGACCCGGTCTGGAAATTTTACTTAATATGACAGTTTTATTATTACCAAGGACAGGATCATATTTGTCACGGATAATCCAACTACCTGTTTCTGTTAATACAATAAATTTTACTTTGAAGAAATATTTTTGATTGCCCTCGTATTCAGTGATGTAGTTAATGATAGTTGCCGCTCGCTTGTCATTCATTGTGGCGTCCTTGACAGTATTGCGTATTATCTTGAACGTTGACCATGTATGAGATGCACCATCCGTGTAAAAAACTTTCTTGGCGTCGTGAATTTTCGAGATCAAACTTTTATTTTTCGAATCAACCAAATCTCGCACTGGCAAGTCTGGATATAATCTGTCGAGGTTGAATTTATATTTAACAGGCCTAGTTTGGGATAATCTCTCAAACTCATTCATATAATTAAAACAAATATTTAAATAAAGAAAATCATATATATACAATGTCTCAATGCAAATGGTTGATGATCGGCTCAGTAAATCGATGCAACAAATCCTGCAGAAAGGAAATTTGTTGGATGCACTTATAAAGTATACGACGAGGAAGTCTAGGACCAATACCGTGTCTGCGATGTGGTATTGGAGTGCGAGGAAAAACAGGATTATGTGGAAAGTGCGGTGGAAAACGGTTCAGAGAATTTAAAAGATATTATGACAAAAAAATAATAATGGTGAAAACGCTATAAAATCCATGGAGGATTATATATCAAGATTTCAGACAAACAATGATTTAAACAAATAATATTATTGTATAAATGGAGCAAAATAAATTTGTCCCACATTCCACAATAACAAACTATGCATCAGATATTAATGGTGTGATCAGACACTGCAGGTTAAAAAAACAGTTGGTTATATTAATAATCATGGTTATCTAATGTTCACATACGAGGGAGGAAAGAAACATTATCTGTGTCATCGATTCACGTATGAGTGTTTCTTCAGAGTGACCAATGACGGTCTAGTGGTCGATCACATTGATGGGGATCCTCAAAACAATAATTTATCCAACCTTCGTGTTGTCACGCAAAGCGTGAACTCTGCATGTGGTAATACAGGAAGATGTAAGACAGTTTCTAGAAGGGCGGTAAATTCCACAAACAGAGAAACTAGCGAAGTAATTATATTTCGTTCAATATGTTCTGCTGCGAAATATTTTGATATTCACCCGCATTCAGTACAAAAAGTAGCAGAAAATATATATAAAACCACTTTCTCGAAAAAATATAAACAGAGAATCACCTTCCGATATCAATAATTATCATCTCTACCTCGAATTATATTTATTAACTATCATCACCACCTTGAATTAATTTTTTTAATTTATGTCACAGTATTTCCCCCATACACTACTGAATTTTTGATTATATAAAGGGGAGATTACTTTGTAATATATAGTTTTCTTCGTAGATTTTTGATTTTTTATGATCGTAATTAGTCAGTTTAACTAATTACGTCGTGATTAATTACTCGTAGAAGTATATTTATGGTTTTAAATATTTCCCATCATACAACATTACGAGAAATCAGGGCAATTTTACAACCGCTGTTATTGATCCGCAGGTAGCTGTATATGCTGCATTTACAATCAGCTTAGAAACCGTTGTTATGGTGTACAGGTGTATTTCACAATCCATTATTGATTTCACAGGTTTGTATTTGCAGTCTGTTTTATAATACAATATATTCAGAAACCGTTATTTTAATGCAGAAATAGTTATTGAAATGTAGAAAGTATTATTATTCAGAAACCGTTGTTTTAGTGCAAATATATTTGAAATTAGTTCCTTAGCTATATATTAACTTCCGAAACATATGTTTGTAACAGGATTCGATGGCTCAATCGGTATCGTATTGGACTGTGACGCTCGCGGTCCAGGATCGAATCCCCATGGCTGACAACTTGTCGGTGGTGTACGCATAATTGCAATTTTTATAACAATTGGGGAACTGAAAAACCCCCGCTCAGCAAAATTCAACCACCATATCGACCGGTGGTTGATACATATTTTCGTATCACCCACGGGATTGATTATTGTGGGTGGGATTTTGCTGAGCGTATATGTTTGTACTGTCCTTCATTCATTGTATATATCCATTTCATTGTATATATACATTTCCTTAATTAAGTTATATGTTTGTGCTGTCCTGAGCTCGCTAAGATACTCGAATAGGGGCTCGTCATTCATTGTATATATCCATAATCTGAGCTCGCTAAGACACTCGAATAGGAGCTCTTCATTCATTGAATGTTATGTGCATATTCTCTAAACTTAGTAGAATGTGATGGCAATCTGCGAGTTTAATGAGGATTGTGTGTCTTCACCAAACATACCTTCTTGGGCCTCTAGACCATTGCTTGGCGGGTTAGGGGCTCTCATAGAGGGTAGTGTTTCGTGTATCCTCTAAACTTAGTAGAATACGGTGGTAATCTGCGAGTTTAATGAGGATAAATATGTTGTGCCGTCCTTGAAACATCCCGACGAACTCGCTAAAGACTCGATAGGGGTTCTATAGGGATAATTCTTTTTTATTTTAAAGATTTATATATTATATAATGAACCATGAAAATATCAAAGACATTATTTCTGCTATCAAAAAACTAGAAGAAAACGGAATTAATATATCTGATGAACTAAATCCTGAAAAAATAATATCTGATTTTGAAACGTTAGAAGAACTTAAGAATGAAAATAAGTATGTTCTATCATCTCAATATAAGTTCATAAAGCGGATTCAGGCAGCTATGTTTCAATCACTAGCTATGGTGAGCGATGATCAAGTAAATAAATTTGTTCCTCTTTCTGTTGCCGTAGAAAAGGTCAGATTGGGATTATCCAGCGAGTACGAAACGAATAAAACAATCAGTACCCGCATAAGATACTTAAGAAAAATGATGTCAGCAGGTAACGACCAAAGCAACCCTGTCTGAGATTATATTTATTCTGAGATTATATTTATTTATTCTGAGATTATATTTATTTATTCTGAAATATTTTATTTATTCTGAAATATTTCATTTATTCTGAGATTATATTTATTTATTCTGAAATATTTTATTTATTCTGAGATTATATTTATTCTGAAATTTTATTTTTTCTGAAACTGATGGGTTAGTTGGTACTCAGATTTATGTAAATCAATCAAATTTATAACTCTGATGGGTTAGTTGGTACTCAGATTTATTATTTTATTTTATTTTCTGAATTATCCATCAGATCGTCGGGTAAAATACCCCTAAAAAAACACGAAATTTGTTGATTTTTCACTGAAATTCAGAAAAAAATAAAATATTTCTGATAAAATAAAATAAAATAAAATATTTCTGATAAAATAAAATAAAATAAAATATTTCTTAATCCGCTCCTTATTTTATTCATTCTGGAATATTATTTTTTTAAGTTGATCGACTTTAATACAGGAGTGTGCATAATTTAGGATCTGATCTCTGCTACAAATGATCTCGATAATACGTTTTTGACAGAGCTCATCTAACTGTTCTTGTGTTAATAAGAAATCCTCGTTTCCGTATTTATCAATAACTAAATTAACGTTAAATTGTTCTGTATTTTGTGAAAACGCTGTTCTGATGGCGTTTTCAAGTACTTCTTTGTCATGTATAAAAACCCTCACGTGCTGGTACATTATATAATATTTAAGATTTCACATACAGATTTATCACAAGTTCTTCTCCACGTATGTCAATTAAGCGATTAAGATGATCTGTGAGCTTAAAATTTATTCGTGTTAAGATATTATTGTGACACCGCAGATACACAGGATTAGTTGGTTCTTGCACGATTAAACTTCCGGGGGAAACTTGTGGTGTAAATGTATATAAAATATATCCTTGTTGAGATTGATTTGATTTTCCGAGATCTATTTGATAGCTGCCATCGACTACGTCACAAACCAGATTGACCACGATTGTCGATGTTATATTAACGATTCCCGGAGAAACGTGTCTGCCGCCGCCATGTGGATCATTATTATATCTAAGAACAGTTGCTGGTAGTGCTATTTTTTTCCACGCATCGAGTATTTTAGGAAAATATTCATCAATGACATCATTGACAGATTTTCTTAATTTATCTGGATTATAATCAGGAAACTTAAACGTTACAATGTCAGCTTCGGGTATTTTGTATTTGGTTGCGAAAATTCTTCTATGATCTCCCGATGATTCAAAAACCAGGTTTATGATTCTATTATGAAAATATTTAATAGTATCAGCTATATTATTTAAAATTTCTACTCGTTTAATAATTTCTTCACGCGTAGATGTCAAATCAGACAAATATTCTCGAAAACTATCACGTAAATTGTCTAGTTGTTCTTCGTGATCTGAATTTATGATATGAATGACATTACTGATATTTATATCATAAAATGAATTACCACCATCAACGTTGTGCAAGAGCCAGTAGTACTCACCAGTTCGCTCGACACGAAATTGATCCCGTTTATCCCATACACGTTTTTCTATGTTCCACCAGAAACTTGTATAATTCATTTTAATATTATGATGAAAACTTTTCGATGATGTAAAATCATCCCGAGTTGGTTCTGGTGATCCACGATATTCTGGCGCAATATCAGGCCAGCCTAGTACGGATCTGATTGAAGATTGATAAATATCAACGACGTAATCAGGAGAGTTTATTTTAATCGTCGAGGACAGGGTCGGCTCATGAACATTAATTGATATTTTTGCTTCTTTTCCTGTTATTGATTTTATTCTACGAGCAAATTCATCATTGATTTGTTCGACCTCATAACTGCCAGTTGGTATTCCAACAACAACCCAGTCAGGTGTTCCATCGGGTTTATTTTTATTAGCAAATACAAGCGAATTATTTGCTGGTGTACCATGAAATGATTTTGATCTGATATTTGGCCAGCTGTAATATACCCGTAATTGTGCTAGTGCTATTTCTTTTACCGGAATTTCAGTAGGAAAATTAACACTAAATTCAGGATCAGATGAACTTACCGAGATCATCGTTATCTTTGGCGGAGTTGTGTTGGTCACGATCTGCTGAAGTAATTCTGTCATTATTAATACTTGTATCTTTAATACCGATACCTTCGTCGTATATTTTAGTTATCATTGAAAACTCGAAATCAGATATAATTCCATCACTGAGACTCGCTGATAACAACGAGGATAATTTCGAGTATGCTACCGTCGCTGTGTGTAATTTTATTATGTAATCTGATAATTTTTCGTTCGTGCAAGTACATATTTTTTTGCGATGATATTAAGCACACCTGCAATAGTTGTTGCTGCTGAAATACAAATAGTTACAGCTACTGGTGCCATCATTGTCACCGCTGATAATATGACACCGGTTCCAGCAACAACAGCGGATACTGAATAAACAATCACATCAACGATAACTAATCTTCGTCGATATTTTTTTACTTTTACTGTATATTGATCGACTTGATCTTTTAGCGCCGCCTGCCATTCACGCGCTTGATTGTACCTGTATTGTGCACCATCCATATATTTTTATGCAGTAACCAATTGAGGTGTTTCAGCTACAAATTCCAAACACCACCAGTAAGATGTTGCGGTTAATTTCTTATCAGCTGCTTCCAGAATAAATATTTCTTCGGTTCCGCTTTTTAATATAACAGATACAACCCCCGAAAACCTATCGGTTGAATGACGCCATGGAAATGTTGTAAATATCTCAAATCGCGCAGCACTGAACACGGACAACCTGTACACACCAGTGACTGTTGCGGTATATTTGATAGTTTTATTTTGCTGCGACCATGTTGCAAATCCCGATGATACCGTGTATACGATGTTTGTGATATGTCCGGGAGTTATTCCAGCTGAAATTTTAATTAAATTGGTTTTGTTAACGATCTCAGGAATCCCCGCTACGATGTCTTGCTGTGTTCGTTTGATCGTGTCTAGGTTAGTTTTGATATCAACGAGTTTTATGTCAATGGTGTGCGGAGTGCCGAAGAATTCTTCTGCGGTTCTTTGATGGTTTCTGCGAAATCTTGCAAAAGCGCCCACGTGAACATCACACTCGGCCCGCAGCGTGGATAGTTTTCCATCCACTTTGTCGACGTATTTTTTTGTTGCTGCGTCTTCGTCAGATGTTGGATCTCTTAAAACTACTATTTTATTTCCGTTCATGCTGAGTTCACCCGTCATTGTGTCGCCGGTGTTTTTCACGCGATTAATACGCTTCTTGCAATTTCATCTCTAATTGTTGTAAACGATATACTTGAATCTCTGATTTTGCCGCTGTCAGTAAACACGGGAATATTATCCGTAACTGCACCGAGTACTCGTCGAACTATATCATTCCATCTGATGTTGCTCGTTTTTAGTTTACCATATCGATCTTGAAAAATAACAACCTCATCTGGGTCAACTCCAGCCAGGTTCATGATATCAGCAAGTTCATCTTTAGTCGCATACTTCGACAGATCAACATCGCCGGATGTTCTCCTAACGCGTGAGGATCTTCTTCCGTAAATATCAACCATTATAATAAGAACTGTTGTTTAAAACGCTTTACGCGCAACGAATCGGTTACTTGTATAATCATGCACAACTTTATGTGGTGGTTTGGATGATTTTGATATAGCGTCGAGTACATTAATTACTTCACGGCCACATATTGGCGGATCTGTCATTGTTTGTGTGGGTAGCGTTGAATACCAAACTTTATAACCAGAGGTTCTTGCGTGAAGTGGTGCGACATACTTGATAAATTCAACGGGTGGAACTAACCCGTACGAATCAAAATAAACGATTCCACGTGGATCAACCGCGTATGATACCCAATGAGTACCGGGTCCTGAATTCGAGTCTAGATTAATAATACCTGTTTCGAGTTTGTTTGGTTGTTTCGGTAATTGATCTCGCATAAAAACACCTCTAAAGGCTTTTATTTTAAATTTTTTAGCAGCATCAAGTAAATCAAAATTTGATGCTGGAACGTCTAACGTGGAAGCCTTAGACCTCTCCCCCAACGAGATCCTGGAAATCTTAATCCGCATCCCTTTTTTGTATCCATTTCCTGTTGCTTTCTTTAGAGCCATTCCAGCAGCTGTTCCAACAGCACCTAACGCGGCTGCTTTTGCTACGGCTGGAGCAGCAGAAGCTATTAACGCTGAAATAGCCGCAAGAAGTGGAAATATACCACCTATTTTAACCATGTCTTTGATGGCGCTCGGGGAAAGATGAAATTGAACTCCAGTTTTTGATTCCAGGGCTTTATTGAAATGTTTAATCTGATTATTTGTCAACGATAATTTGTTTGGACCACCACTAATCTGATCTCGTTTCAGTGATATTTTAGTTCCGCATTTGTTGGCGGTTTTTGATTGAAGCTTTTTCACCTGACCAGGAGTCAGAGTAACATTAACATGACTATACGACATTTTTATATAAATAATATTTTTTCTGAATAATTAAAGATTTTCCACTGGTGCATCAACGACTCTCATTCGACTACTACCACCTTCAAGTAACATGGCTTTATCGCTAAGTATGACCGCGATTGCTCTATAATTAACATTACCCGTATCTAATGTTGCTTTAAGATGTATATCAACGACAGATTGTTTTGATAGATCAAGATGCTCCAGTGAGAAATAATAAATCGGATACAATTTTTTGAAATCATATTGTGATATTTGCAACCCAGTATCAACATTTTGATCATGTCCCATAAATGACGTCAAACGATGATATGCACGTCCTATATGATTTTGTGCATAATTTAGTTGTATATTCTCTGTTGGTTCTTGTTGTCCGTTTATCCGTAAGGAAATATTTGTGAGATCTAGTTGGTCAAATATCATATGAGAGTGAGTTTGTGAGTTTAAACGATTAGTTTCCTGAAACGCAATAAAAATATGCCGTGGTGCAGAAACACCTTGTTGTGATGCTATATGCCATGTAAACTGACCGTTAACGTTGGTTTGCATACTACCTGTGCTTGTTATTAACCATGACAACAAGGATTTACCACCTGTGTCCATGAAAGAAATCAATTTTTGTTCTTCTGCGATCGTTGGAGTCATTACCGGCATCCACAGTGAAAGTTTAGACAATATTACTTTACCAGCATCACCTGCAGGTCTCCACAGAGCATCGTTATCATTAGCCTTTCTTACAAGAACAACCGTGTGTCTAGCTCCAAAAATAACCTTTTTAATGTTCCTGCAAAATCCAAAAATGTGCGATAGTGGAATTGCACATGAAAAACCTCTATTGCCTCCTAGCAACATATTTCTACGTGCTGCAAATCCCAAGTTGAAATTTTCATTAGAACCATGAACCACCGGCCACACAGGAGCATCAGCGGTATTGGTATCGTTTCTTGGTCGTCTTATATTATACGGATCGCTTTCAGGGTTATCAGAATTATCTTTCACAAACATCATTGTGGGACCTGCTGATCTTGTATAATCATCAGAATATCTTGCCAACCCTATTATTGTTGTAGCAACGTCGACATCTTTCTCAATCGATTCGATATTTTTTCCATCAATCATATACGTGGCGCTATCAAATAATGCCATGATCCCGTTGTTGACAAAACCAATTTTTACTGGATCTAATTAATTAGTATCATCCGTTTTTATAATTGTACCTTCTACCTCAATAAAAGCCTCAGCGGGTAGAAAATATCTACTTGTGTCATGAACTTGTAGTTCAGTTCTTCAACGTTGATCTGGTACTCGTGCTTCATAAGAATAAAATTGATAATCACGTACCGATTCATCCTTAAGGACGGGTGCTTCCATGTCAAATGCTGTGTCGGATACGCGGTTGAACATTTTATTATAATTATTTTCGTCTAACACGTTGATTACCGCGTTCGGAAAATTCCACCTCGGGAAATTCCACTTCCGGATATCAAACTTGAGATATTATTTCCCGATTCACCGAGTCCTTGATCTGCTAACGCTGCTAGTTTATGATTTGCAGCTTGATTTATTATTTTGCTAACATCCGCGGGCATAATATCAGTACTTGGCAATTTTACTGGTGGTTGTCGTTTTCGTCGCAATAATCGTGCTAGTCTTTCTTTGATCGCCGAGAACGTCTTACCAGCAACATTGACAATTGCACTAGGAGCTTTATCACGAACAATATCAATGGCTCTCATCGATAATTGTTTTGCAACGGGTGCTACTTTTGGAGCTATCCTTGTAAATAATCCCTGAATAACATCACCAAGTCCATCTCCGTAAGTAGCTCTGTAGATTGGTAATCGTGAGTTTACCGCTCTGACCTATACAGGTTTGCGATGATTATTATGTATTATCATCTTATTTTTATTTACCATTTATTTAACAACTAGTCATCAACAAGTTCATCGATAAGTTCTCGGTAAACGCCGATATCCATGATACCACCTTGAAATAATCGCCGACAAATATCAGATGCTTCATTAATTAATTCTGGTGAATTATTTCCGGCACGTTTTCCCCCTATGAGAACCTCTAACCGTGACACATCATTAATGATATTATCAGGACAAACAAAATTATTTTCTCCTGGTACTGCAGTCAGAAAACCACTTCCTACAGCGCCCGGAGGATCATCATCATCCTTTTCTGCCAACATCTGTTCTCTTTTTTCTGTTGTTTTCTTAAATAGTCTTAAGGGTGATTTTTTTTTCTTTTTTAAGTATCTTCTCAGACTTCTCAAGTTCCAACATCAACCTTTGCTGCGGTGAAGGTTCTTCCTGCTGCGGTGGAGGAAGCCGATACTGGGAGAGTTGTTCTTGTTCTAGTTGTTCCAGTCTCTCTCTATAAAGTCTTTTTACTTCTCTACCAAGACTTTCGTATTCTGAACCTCAAGCTTGTTTTTTGTTGCGATATACGCGATATATATATTTAATAAGATTATCATCATTTACTTTTTCATAATGGGTTTTAAAATACTAGATTTATTAAATAGTATATTTAATATTGCTTCGGGTAATTGTTCTTCTTTACTATTTCTAATTTCTTCAACAACCCCTTTCCTAAATTTTGCAATTAATTCTACATTTTTTTCTACTAGTTCGGTTTCAGGTGTAAGTTCTTTTCTCACGTCGGCGACTTCAGTATGAAGCTTTCCAATATCTTCAAGTATTTCCTCACCAACAGGTGGAGGTTGAGCCGCAGCTATATTAGTTGGAAGATCTCGTAAAATCTTCCTTGTCTGTTTAGTTCTT
This sequence comes from Sinohyriopsis cumingii, assembly GCA_028554795.2. NCBI lineage: Eukaryota > Metazoa > Mollusca > Bivalvia > Unionida > Unionidae > Sinohyriopsis > Sinohyriopsis cumingii. The sequence continues at coordinate 35,385,165 of CM068831.1, read as the reverse complement.
CTTGCTATATTTTCAGCTTGTGCCGCAGTTTGTTCTAATACCGGAAAAATACCCTTTTTCCTCTTCTCATCTTCCTCCGCAATATCTCCCCATATAGTTTTTTCAACAGCCGCTGAAACTTTCTTAGTAGCTGCAGTGACAGGTTTAAACAGTTTTTTAGTATCTTCTTCGTACTCAACTTGTGCTTCTTGCTGCGCTTTTAGATTTTTTCTGAATGAATCTCGCACGGGAAGAAATTTTTTAATTGCTTCTAGTCTCTCTCGTGCTATTCTTGCAGTATGAGATTCTGGATGTACCATTATTTTTAATATAGCAATTTTTTAATTAACATAGCAGCAGAGAGGGCCCGTCTACAATTCTGTTTGGGACAAACAATAATCGTAGATGTGGTATTGACCTCTATGAAGGGTCACTGTTTTTTTTTTGGTTTTTTTTGTCTAAAAACAAGGGTGACCATTCCCTAAAGTGGTCTGATCGCCCTCTCTGCTGCTCGGCTACCATGGTGCGTCTCCAGGCAAGATATATTAATCCAATTGCCTGGGCACTAAGTAGCCTACTTGTCTCGATGTACTTGTAGACACAAATCAAATCCAAACAACTGCTAATTTGACAAGCAAATATAAATCAAAATGTTGTATACGCATATGTCTGTCCCTTTACCAGTTATGTCGTAAACTTTCATTTTTCAATATTCACACATGAGAAACATCAACGATTACCTAGTGCAGTTTTTAAAATCTTAGTACAATCTGACATGAGCCCCCGTACACAGGTGCGGCGTGGCGCCTAGATTTCACGTATACATATATTTTGGCCAAAGTAAAACATAATATGTAACTACTAAATTATGTCCCCCCCCCCCCCATAAAAACAAAATCATGCGGGCGCCCCTGCAATCTGAATAAAATCGGGATCTACTTGTAAAAAGTACATCCGACAGGCGCCGATAAAGGTTCGTGTTTAGCCGAATATGTGTTTATGTTTAGAAAACTAGCACAATAAACGTTGCATTTCGTGTTGCACGGAGTTATCTTTGGAAACGATACGTTCCGAAAGATGTTTTTCACTTGCAAAAATTTGAAAGCTATAACTAGATTGCTGATTAAAGGTTAACAAAGCATGATTTTGTATCGGTGTATGTTAGGTCTGCACTATGACGAAGATCTCGATTTATTCAGATTATGCGGGTATAATAATGAGCTTTCATCCACACTAATTTGATTTCATTCACACTAATTTGATTTTATCCAAAGTAATCAAGATTGTTTACCTTAAAAAGCAAATGTTCAAAAATATGTCGATATTGCATTTTTTTTAAAAATTTTGAATTTGAACATTTATGTAATGAACAAAAATAGACGTTATATGGGATTAGTTATATCAGACTTGTCAATAAAGCTGTGTATGTATCTAGTGGCTTGTTAAACTTTAATAGTATCATGCGTAAATTCATTGTTTTGTTGAACTTGTATAGTGGAATGCGTATATTTCAGTGACTTGCCAGATGTTATATAATATGATCGCACATTTAGTGGCTTGTTTTTATTACATACTATTATGTGCATATTCAGCGACTAGTTACGCTTTTATGGTGCCAAGGGTATATTCAGGGACGTAGTGACTTGTTATAATGTTGTAGTATGTCAGTACTAAAGCTGATATTCAGTTCTCCCATTAGTAGCTGTTTCAACTTACTGGGTTAAACAAATTAGTATTAAGGCACGGGTTGAAGTAATTGGTCTAAACATCTGAATACCCCAGGGTTGTCGTTTGGATCACGTGACTGTGCGATGATTTCCTCCCAAGGCAAACATAATCAGTTAGCTCCATCAAAGTAAAGTGCAATTTTATGGAGTCAATCAAACTGGTAGCAAGAAATAGAACGTAAAGCATTTCGTTAAAACATTAAGCACCTCTGTATTCCAGATTCCCAAAGTGCTCTGAAACAAATATTGCATTTATGTATTAAAGCTAACGGTCTATCAACGTAGTAATGATTATTACGGTACAAAATCAAAGTGAAGTTCTAAATATACATTAAAATGAAGAATTTACCAAACACTTTTAAGTACACTATGATAAAAGATAAAATGTCAACATGTTTTAATTATGTAAATTTTTACTGAAAATTTGTAATCAAAGACTTTTCGTTATTCTACTATATGACTACATGACGGTATGCAAAAGACATTAATTTTGTCCAATGGTGTTTTCTGCTGTGGGGCATATATATATATATATATATATATATATATATATATATATATATATATATATATATATATATATATATATATATATATATCTTCTGAATGAAGTAATTAAGTAATCAGTAAATGTTTACCTTATTTTGAAACGTGTTTAAACATCGTGATCTGGTCCGCTAATTTCTGGACTAAAATTATTCTTTTATAAAACAAAACACTGACTGGCTATTTTATATTATTGTCCTTTGTTTAGTCAACACATATTACTAAGTTTACTATATTTTGTTGCTACTTTACGTGTATTGTTCTTTTGTTCACAACAGGAACTAGTTACCCCACTGCTTCACGGTATCATTCCCTTATGAAATATGGGGTAAAAATATTCAGAAATGAACTGGAGGACTGCAACTTTTTGTTCAGTACGAGTTTTCCAAACAGCTATTTCAATGAAGTTCATGTAACCTCGTGAAATCCACTTCCGAATACAAAGGGAGATAAATCGGTCCATTTTACAGAACTCCTACAAGAACCTTCTCGCCAAGTTTAAAAACTACAAAAGAATTTGCATACTGAAAAGACGGGAAAAGGCGCTTGCGGCCTTCGTTAATGGAAATCACAATTTAAACGTTCGAATGCCAGATGAAGCATCAGTATTTTCCGGAGAAATCAAGGAATAAATCTCTCTCAAAAATGTTTCGAAACCAAACATATTTTAAAGTCTGTCATCTTCCATTCACTGTCATTAATTTAGTCACAACAATAGGAAGTTGGAAAATCAAATATTGACAAATATTCTCATCAAACATACCTCTCACAATATATTATGCTGTTGGTTACCCAGCCATTTCGGTATTGAACGTAATTAGATAGCAGACCGCGGTGCCAAAACAGGTCAATCTCTACAACCATTTGATTTTAAAATATCATACAGTTATTGTAAACCTAGCATTAAAAAAAATCCGTATCTAGAAAGTGGAATGATTCTGTCAATAACATGCTCCATGTGATCAAATCTACCTTTGTCGAAAGGCCTCCTTTCTAAAAAAAAACATCCGTAGAGACGAGGTATTCTTCGCAAGAATTAGAATCGGTCATACCTATATAACCCTCCCCTACATATTAAATGGTAATGACCCAATTGAGTGTGATTCTTGCAATTTATCCTTTGTCGTGAAGCGCTTCATGATAGATTGTTTAGAGCTATTATCTACATGCTATCGTTACAAGAATGTTCAACACATGAAGGAACTAATTGATACAGTAAACATCTCTTGTATTTAAAGTTCTTGAATGAAGTTAACATTTATTCTAAATTATAGTTTGCAACCCTATTTCCTTTGAGTTTTTTTAACCAACATGTATACTAATCACCCTAAATTTATCTTTTATTATCTAATTACCCTTTATACATCCCACGTTGATCTGGAACCTTCATGTACTATGTTCACAATCTCTTCCTTGGATTTCTGTACCTTTATCGCTCGCAAGTGAAAAAAACTTTTTGATACACATATTTTCTATGGCTGTAAAAAAAGATAACATACAGTGCTGGTTCGCAGTAAAATCCACGATCAACCAACCAATACTACTGCTACAAGTAGCCGTTGTTAACAATGGGCTAGATGACAACGTCTGCTTTTTAAGTGAACAAACTATTTTTTTAAAAATAATTTAAAACTGCTCTCTGGGGAAATATTGTATTTGTTTATATATTTTGGGTGCAATTAGTAGATGCTATTAGTAGATGCTCCCTTAGGAAGTGTTTGTTGGACTCTGGAAATCGTTTCAGAAATACTTCAGAGATAAATTCATACCAACGTTTCATCAGTGCATGGTTTTTGATTATTTTAAGAAAGTTACAACCGTAAACTACTTCATGCATTACTGATTGTTTTTGGAGAAGTTTATATTGGCGCTTAAAAAGTTAAACTTATATACTATTCGTAGTAGGGATAGTATTTTAAATATGCTGTACGGTTGCTGTACAAGTACGTTTTTACAAGTGAAGCTTTTACAAAGTTGTCATTTAAGATGATACTTTTCAGACCATATCATGTAGCGAGTATATTAATATAGTGTTGTACACTTTAAAATATTGCAAATGACTGCTAAACAATGTAGTTTTAATATTTTCTTATTAGAAACGTTTATCAAACGCTTCGTAACACGCATTTGAATTGGTTAAAAAAGTGCATCAAGTGTCGCAGAAAATTATACATTACTCGTTCGAGAGGAAATGCTGTCACTACTGATTTTCCAAGTTTCTATATCAAATAATCGAATGCTCGAAATGGTTTCAGGTTATCCAAAATGATGTATTTTTGCAAACATTTAAAAATGTTAGGTTACTAGATTCCCCTGACGATCTAAGGAAGTATAACCATGCGCACTGTTTGTGTGCTTTGACAATTTTAGGAAACCAGCTTATGGTATAGTTCTGTTGTTTATTTATTGAGTTTCGGATGTTCACACGACATGTAATCGATTTTCAAGTTTCCTAACTTCATGCATTTTGTAAAAAATGAAGTTTAATGCTTACATTTTTTTTGGGGGGGGGGGGTTGGGTTCATCCGGTGACTTAAATAACAACGATCAGCAGACTTTCTCCATGAGAAGAACATTGGTAATTATATACTCTCTCTCTCTCTCTCTCTCTCTCTCTCTCAGACGCCTACACTACATTTACTACACTCAGACCTCTGTCCATCAGGATCAACATCGATCTCTTTCCAATCACACAAGGGGGCCTCGAGTGGCAGAGTGGTCTAAAGCGCTCTCCGTTACGGATCACTGCCATCTCACCTCTGTCTGCGTGGGTTCGAGTCTCGGATTCGGCTAATGTGGGTATGTGAGAAAGCTTGCCAGTAGCTTCTCGTGGGTAGGTGGTTCTTTCCGGGGTTTTCCCGGGTTCTTCCTCCATGGCCGCCATGTATAGCCTATCGTGTGCTGAAAAATGGCGTTAAACCCTACAACAACAACAACAACAACCAATCACATGAGTGAAGTTTCTAAAATGGAACCTTGATTGCTTGAACAAAATGGACGTAATGAGGGTTATATATGTAAGTATTGCTTCTGATACTGAACTGGAATCGAAATACGTTTCCATTTCACAAAAGGGATTAACTATCAGTCTTCGATAACATTATCTTGGCTACTCTTTCACCAACACTGATTTTTTTTTTTTGAAATTTTATTTATTTATTTATTTATTTATTTATTTATTTATTAGGGTTCAGGTCTATCACGTAATAAATAATTTGAAGTGGCAAGGATATAATAGACATTTATTGTTATTATTAGAAGTTTATTTCGTTGGTTAGATCGTTCAATAAATTCAATTTGTACAGACCAAGATTCGCACTGAAATGTGTCGAAAGCAAACCGATTTTATACTCCGTCATCTTCTCCGATTCACTAACAGTACTTCAGTCTCTTTACAAAAGAAAGTTGGAAAATCCATTATTGACTGACATTCTTCTGAAACACTCTAAGCTGTGTACCTCCCACAATATAGTATAATGTTGGTTATCCAGCCTTGTTTTACCATACCACACACTGATTTTAAACCTAGTATCCAAAAGTCTTTAAGCGGTATGTGGCAGGCATCACATAATGATGCAGTAAGTAGCAAACTTCATGCTATCAAACCAACTCTAGGCGACTGGGCTTCTTCCTACAAACCCATCCGTAAGGACGAGGTAGTCAATGCAAGAATTAGAATTGGTCACACTTATATAACTCACTTCTGCATACTAAAAGGCGACGACCCACCCGAGTATGTTTCTTGCAATGAACCATTCACTGTGAATCAATTAATAATAGATTGTTTCGATCTCCATCCTACACCCGATCATTGCTACAATGGTCAACATATGAAGGAAATTTCTGATAAAGTAAACATAACTTGTATCTTAAATTTCTTGAAAGAAATAAACATTCTAAAACATAACTCTTAGCATTTTACATATACACTGTCGTTCATTTGATTCAAAATACATTTTTTATCTAAGTATTCATTGACAGTTATATTCAACGTTTATCGGTAAGCCTCATATGTTACCTTCATCATCTCGTCGCTTTCCTTTCCCCGAAGGATCTAAAACTGATTGTGCTGTCCATGAATTGTTTTTTTTCTGTCGTTGAGTGTGACATAGCTTTCTTCATCGCAAAGAGAGAAAAAATGCATAGAAAGAACCTTGGCATCCTCATTTTAGGCTACTCTTCAATACTCCAAATTTCAAGCAATACTCATTGACATCATAAACATTTTGTCCCATCTCATTCAGTGCAGTGTTACTTTTGCTTGTTCGTAGACTGATTGCTTTGTTTATTTCTTTATTCGTAATACTGTAAAAACTCTTAAAAACAATCGGATTACGACGCACCAAAGCTGATGGGGCTGTAAATTTTGAAAAAGTGGATCATAAGATGAGTATGATGCCAATGAATAGGAAACTGGGAGGACAAAAGTTGGGTACCCAATCAGCGGAACTGAAATTCAAATGCCAACACTCCCACCGCATCTTAGACCGATAAATATAAAAACAAGAATGTAAAGATATGTTATTACTATGATTTATAATATGTAAATGCTGGCATCAAATTATTACTTGATGACACTTTTGCATTTCTTATGACTAGCCGGTCAAACACCAGAAGTCGACAACGCCATTTTATTGGAATATTTCAGCAAGTGTGTTGCCTCCCACTTCGACAAGAAGAGACCGTTTGTCTCTATTCACGCAAATTGACCACAGTGTTCCCTCCAGTTGAACATTTATATCACCGAGTACTGCACCCTGTTTAGAAAACGTTACTATCCTCCTCTCCCTGTTATCTGTAACATACAGTATTCCACGATGAATGTCAAGGCTCCACGGGTCATAGTACTCATTGGAGTACCGCCAAATTATCTCCCTTTTCTTCATATTTAATGCTACAGTCTCGCGACCGTTAATGATGTAAGCGACATGTTCGTCCTCCATAGCGATGCTGGATACAGGACCCATCATATCAAGCTCTACTGAATATTCCTTTTTCAACCCATCCAATCGATATACCGCTACTTCGCCATCTTCTGTACCAACAAAAATGCACTCCTTTAAAAAACATAAAGATGCGATAGACGATTCTGTATTAAATGTCTGAACGTGTCTGAAGCCATCTTTCGTAATTTCAATCTCAGATACAAGACAATTTTTGCTTAGAGCAACGAGAATACTATTGTTACGTGATTTGCAAATGGCGTCGGGAGCCTGGTCAAATTTATGCGTTGCTAAATAGCTGTAATTTCTACTGTATAGAAGAATACAGTGTCCAGTTAAATCTCCAACAACTAATCTTCCATCGTGCAAAATCACTAATCCCTTTGCCTCCTTACAGTGCTCCATACTGTGAATTTTAATAAGGACAGGTGGGTCGTGACATTTATCTATATTGTTTGTTTGGGACAGTGACAAATCGTCTAATTGCACCTGTGGTAATAAATCCTCATTTATAGATATTTTGCCGTCTATATTGACCGGTATTTCTATTTTCCGATCATTGCTCATACTGGCATTTGTTTGCTTTCCTTTAATGTCGTATTGGTTATCGTGTATGTATCTCGTTGTCCTTGGGATTGTTGGCAACATTCTGCGATCTTTTCGTTCTTGTGACAAGTGGAGTGAAGCCATGCATTGATTTTCTATCGTGTTATTTTTATCTTCCGATAAACTTGCTGTTTTTGTTGCAAAGTTTCTGTTATGTAAATGAAGTTGATCATTTTGTAAGGCTGGTGTTTTAATAGTCTCATCTGCATCGGTCATAAATTTATCAATAGCTTCATTTGATTTATTTTCCACTGAACTTTCACAAACTCTTTTGTATTTATTTATTGAATCTGTGGCTATCTCTTGCCTTGGATTACTGTGTTCGCTTTGAACTGACTGTAATAATAAATTTTCGCACTTGGTATCAAGGCTAACTTCTCCCAATTTAAAATTACTTGTTAGAAAGTTCAGAATTTCTTCAGACGGCGTAAACACTAGCTTTGAATACATCAAGCTTTTTCCAATAGTTTCTACGACATTCTGTGCCTTTAATACAGCTGACCTCATGCCCTCGTTTTCCTTTCCTTTGCAGCCATTATCAGCCTTTACCTGCCTTGAGTTAGTGATAACAAAATCTTGAAGTCTGAAATTATTCAACAAAATAAAGTTAAACAATTAGAACAGATATATTATTCATAAATAACATCTCTCATTCAAGTGCAGATGACGTATTATAGATCTGTACAAATATGATAATATGAATTCAATTCAATATTTTAATTGTACATATTAAGTAACTTGAAACAATCTAATTTTCTTCTTACTGTCTACTTTCCTGTTCCAACTCCTTGATCTTCATTTCAATTGTGTCCTCAATGACAGAAGCTTTTTCTCTGACGAATCCTATTGCAGATTGTTCGAGGTCTTTCACTTTGGCTGTGATTCTCGAGCACACAGATCGGACTTCTCGCTGAACTTCATTCTCAGATACGTGAAGAATTTTCAGGTGGTGCAGAAGCTCCCGGATGATGGAGCTACATGTCGTTTGTATGTCTTGTTGGCTGGATAGCAAATCGTTTAGATTCGACAACGGGCCAGATTCGGTGCTCATCTGAAGAAATAATAATAATAATAATAATACCCTTGCAGTGGCGCCCGCACATAGAGGCAACTGGGGAGCACTTGCCCCCAACCACCACCAACATCACTGCCCGGATTTCACCCCTTAAAGATATTTTGGCCTACATACGTAAAACTTAATAGCTGACCACTGCATGTTTGCCCCCATCCCCATGAAATAATTATGTTGGCGCCCCTGTACCCTTGTTATGGTTTTAGTGCTAGAAGTATTGGACCAACTGAGTGGCATTGCCCAAGGATGGAAGGTAAATTTGGATCAGTGTTCAACGGGGATGAATATTTATACGTAATGTCACACGCACACATTTACGTATGTATAGGTCAGTGCAATTCACACACGTGGATAGGTCACGGCATCAAAAAGAAAACAATTCCTTTTTCACAAATCATTGGAATTCATCGACTCCTAGTTGTGAATACGGCCGTCTTCACATCATGGCCAATTATGACATGAACACGGCCATCTTCACATCATGACCATTTATGACATAAACACGGCCGTCTTCACATCATGGCCAATTATGACATAAACACGGCCGTCTTCACATCACGGCCATTTATGACATAAACACGGCCATCTTCACATCATGGCCAATTATGACATAAACACGGCCATCTTCACATCATGGCCAATTATGACATGAACACGGCCATCTTCACATCATGGCCAATTATGACATAAACACGGCCATCTTCACATCATGGCCAATTATGACATGAACACGGCCATCTTCACATCATGGCCAATTATGACATGAGCACGGCCATCTTCACATCATGGCCAATTATGACATAAACACGGCCATCTTCACATCATGGCCATTTATGACATAAATACGCCATTTTTGGGACAGTGTGAATGAGATCGATAGATAGATATTAAACGTTGCAACTCTTTCGAATGGAACCACTATGGCTGATATGAACATGGTTATTAAAAGATAGGTTTTCCAACCAACACATAAGCAAGATAAAAGGAGCTGTCCGAGCCTAATACATGTTTGCATATTAACGATCCCTAAATCCAATCGATACCAAATGTAAATTATTGTCTGTAACATAACCCTTAAAATGCAACGTTCAGAAATCGATGAATATATACCCTGGTTATCTTCGCTCTCCAATGGTCCATCCACCTCTTTCCACCAAAATCCTTGGCATATTTAACTTGCTGAAACGGTACCAACTGCTCTGCTATCTGCTTGAATGCAGATGGAGAAGAAACAGCCCCCTCCCCCCGCGGATCTAATGTAGCGTTTAAATTGGCAGATTCTTAGGAATAACCATAACAGCCTCCATACACTACGACACGTGTCGTACGTATTTAAAAGTTTAGGTGTCTTCTGAGTGACATGTTATGCGAAGTTTGAGATGTTTTATACATTACTATTTTTGTTCCAGTGTAGATTCTCTCTCTCTCTCTTGGACTTGTGAACTTTTCAGACATGAAGATCGTGCCATTCTTTACAACATGGACTGTATAAAGTACATTGCAGGATTAGGGTACCAAGATTAGGCGTGTAGATTTTTGGCATCTTCTATGTGAAACAATATTTTTAAATAAATTCAAATTTTCAGAACTTTTTTCAGCGTGCTTAACTATATTATCAACTCTGTTAGGAAATTAACCGTCATTATCAAGCAGGATTTACTTTTAATTTTTTTAGAAACATTTCCAGAGAACTTAACTACTTTAAGATATGTTCGTATCAATATCAATCAGTCGCCGTCTTTCTGTATGTCTGCTTCATTTATCCCCGATCACTGATTCTAACCATTATCTCATGACATTAATGATTAATGATATATCCATCTATAAATTTGTATATATTCCAGTCTTCTCTTAGTCATTGCTGTTATCAGTCATGACTATTTAGTTGTACATCTCCCAGTCTTCTCTCAGTCATCCATGCTTTCAGTCTATAACTATTCAGTTGTATGTCTATCAGTATTCTCACAGTCATTGTTACCATCAATATATGACTATTTAGTTGTATATCCCCCAATCATCTCTCAGTCATCCTTGCTATCAATAAATGAAGTTTTAATTGTATATCTCCCAATCTACTCTCAGTCATCCTTGCTATCAGTAAATGGCTACTTTATATCTCCCAGTCTTCTCTCGGCCATTGTTGCTATCAATATATGACTATTTAGTTGTATATCCCCCCAATCATCTCTCAGTCATCTTTTTGATTGATGAATCAATGACTATTTAGTTGTATATCTCCCAGTCTTCACTCTCTCATCATTGCTATCAATCTATTACGGTTTAGTTGTTTATCTACCAGTCATCTCTCAGTCATCCTTACTATCAAACGATGACTATTTAGTTGTATATCTCCAAGTTGTATATCTTCTCTCAGTCATCCTTGCTATCAAACAATGACTATTTAGTTGTATATCCCCAAGTCTTCTCTCAGTCATTGTTGCCATCAATTTATGACTAATTAGTTGAATATTCCCAAGTTTTCTCTCAGTAGTCCTTGATATCAATCAATGATTTTTATTTGTTTATCCTCCATTCTTCTCACAGTCATCCATGCTATCAGTCTATGATTGTTTAGTTGTTTATATTCCATTCTTCTCTCAGTCATCCATGCTATCAGTCTATGATTGTTTAGTTGTTTATATTCCATTCTTCTCTCAGCCATAGCCGATCAATAATTATTTAGTTGTATATCCCCTCCCCCCCCCCCGTCATCTCTCAATTATCATTCCTATCAGTATATGACTATTTAGTTGTATACCCCCTCCAGTCATTTCTGAGTCAACCTTATTATCAGTCTATTTTTATCCACTTGTCCCTTTCTGATATTAGAATGTTGAAGTAAAGATCAAAAATGAATAACACACTGCTATAAAAATTAAAGTTATTCAAACGTGTTTTATCATCTCACTTTGAAGTAGAGAACTATTTTTAAATTTTCGTTTGCACTACAATACATTACATTACTGGGCATACATTTTAGCAAACACTGTGGAAAAAAACTTGCAAACTTAAATTTGAAAATAATAACAAAAGAAAGCACAACACATGAAATCAGTTAAATAATTTTAGTAAAAAGAGTCTATATTATACTAATGCGACTATTTTGTATTTATTTATTCGGTTATTCCTTTAATAATCGGATTTAAAAACTTAGTATGTTAGTTTGAACATATATTTCTTTCATCATAGACTATTCTCTCTCTCTCTCTCTCTCTCTCTCTCTCTCTCTCTCTCTCTCTCAGAGCTTGTTCCTTTACAGCTTCCCATTAACAATTTCTGACTTGTTCACTACTAACACTCCTAATGTACACTTATTACATATGATGCAGTGTGAGTCCCGCTAAGATCGGCAGATTGGATTAGGCAGGTAAAGACAGATTTGCAACTACTCATGTCTGATTATAGAGCCATAGTGTCAATATGGATGCGCAAAATCTTCATTAAAAATGTAAAATTTCCAATGAAAAATGGGTAACGACCAAGAAGCATGTAACTATCTTCCTGAATCATGTGCCATAACATGTCGATTCAAACCTGCTACGAAAACAATTTACTCCTTCGCGAAAAAGTTACTTTTTAACGTGAAAAAAGTTCATTTTTAATGAAGAATGTAACTTTTTCATGAATAAGGGCGTATACAAGTCGTTGCAACTTTTTCACGATGAAAAGTTAATTTTCGTGAAAGATTGATCCTTGTCACGAAAAAAGTAACAATCTTCATGAAAATATGCAATTTTAAAAAGATAACTGATTGAAACAAGTTTCTTCAGGAAAATTCATTTTTGTCTTCATGTTTAGTCAGGGTACACATCATTGACGTGAAAAACATTATTATTTCGTGAATATTTTGATAGCGTTAGCTAAAAATAAATTCGTGAACAAAAACGTTTATTCAACATAAGAGTTGGATTTTTCGCAAGTAAGATACATTATTCAGAAGAATAAATATTAATCGTGAGAATTTTTCTTTGCAAAAAGAAAAACGAAACATTATGTTAATGACACGAAAGGCCTTTGATAATGACATTCCCTACTTTGCTTTGTTATATCGCTTGCTTTGTTCTTTGATACACCAGATTATGTCGCCAAAGGACCGCTCCTGTGGCATAGTGGTTAGAGCGTCCGCCTCGGAAGCGGGAGATCGTGGGTTCGAACTCGGGTCGAGTCATACCAAAGACTTACAAAAATGGTACTAACAGTTGCCTTGCTAGGCGTTCAGCATTAAGAGGCTAATGTTAGGACTGGTCGGCCTGGTGTCAGGATAATGTGACTGGGTGGGACATCATGTTACATGTTTGCGGCTTGATGACCCAGTGCTAGACATCACTTTAACTGCCGCACTGCAGACATCGTAGCGATATGATTGAAAAAATTGTTAAAGCTACGTTAAAAATCCTAATCACACACACACTACCGCCAAAGCCAGCTTGACTTGTGTGCTAGGTATATGAGAGATTTTTGCATTTTATCGAACACAGTGCTGTAGCCAGATATTGCGTGCTATCAATGCTTCTCTAATCTGTGATTGATCAACCTCGAGACACCATATAGGTAAGGATTAAAGAATGCGTATTACCAGAGATTATAAATATACAAATATTTAAATACATTTCCTAACACCACGTGATCATGGGCCTATAGGATACGGATTATCTTCTTTAATCGGGCGTGAGGGTGGGGAAGAAGATGACTAATGCATTTTGTCGTCACGAGTTAAAACTGCATTACAATAATAGATTTTAGATTTATAATTAGCTAGCTTTAGATTTGTAGTATTGAAGATGAAGACACCCCTTGAGTTGTGATCCTTCTGTAGTACTGAAGATGAAGACACACCTTGAGTTGTGTTCCGTTTGTAGTATTGAAGATGAAGACACCCCATGAGTTATGTTCCGTTTGTAGTATTGAAGATGAAGATACCCCTTGAGTTGTGTTCCGTTTGTAGTACTGAAGATGAAGACACCCCTTGAGTTGTGATCCGTTTGTAATATTGAAGATGAAGACACCCCTTGAGTTGTGTTCCATTTGTAGCATTGAAGATGAAGACACCCCTTGAGTTGTGTTCCGTTTGTAGTATTGAAGATGAAGACACCCTTGAGTTGTATTCCATTTGTAGTATTGAAGATGAAGGCACCCCTTGAGTTGTGATCCGTTTGTAGTATTGAAGATGAAGACACCCTTGAGTTGTGTTCCATTTGTAGTATTGAAGATGAAGACACCCCTTGAGTTGTGTTCCATTTGTAGTATTGAAAATGAAGGCACCCCTTGAGTTGTGTTCTGTTTGTAGTATTGAAGATGAAGACACCCCTTGAGTTGTGTTCCATTTGTAGTATTGAAGATGAAGACACCCCTTGAGTTGTGTTCCATTTGTAGTATTGAAGATGAAGACACCCCTTGAGTTGTGTTCCGTTTGTAGTATTGAAGATGAAGACACCCCTTGAGTTGTGTTCCATTTGTAGTATTGAAGATGAAGACACCCCTTGAGTTGTGTTCCGTTTGTAGCATTGAAGATGAAGACACCCCTTGAGTTGTGTTCCGTTTGTAGCATTGAAGATGAAGACACCCCTTGAGTTGTGTTCCGTTTGTAGCATTGAAGATGAAGACACCCCTTGAGTTGTGTTCCGTTTGTAGCATTGAAGATGAAGACACCCCTTGAGTTGTGTTGCGTTTGTTTCATTTGACCTTTCTTAAATAATAAAATAAAAACGGAAATTCTTATCCGTCTCATTTGTGTCTTTATTGCGCTTTAAACCACCGTTTGTTTGTTTGTTTGTTTGTCTGAATTTCAACTACACCGCTATGAATGAAGCAATATTCTCCAGCGAATATTATGAAAAACTTAACGAAAATGGGATGAAAAATGTAGAAATTATCAATGACTGAATATGTATATGTTATATCGTATTTTTTATGTTTTCCCTGCTCAATTTGGAAACCTTTTGTCCGGCCATCCTACTGGATAACGACTCTTATCTAACTTGCAATCGAAGCTGGTCAGCTGTCCGTTGGAATGTCTGTTATGCATTAGTTGATTGACAGATACCGCGCGGTCCAGTGGTTTACAAGGGCTCACAAATAACCAGACTGAGCTGTATAGAATTTACTGCATAACAAGTTTGCATAAAGTCTCATTTACTGAATGCAAGGAGCGGTACTTACAGCAAATATTTGCTGTAGGAAATCTATAATGTATCACTGCCTTTCGTAAAACACCAAAAGAAAATCATGATAGTGTAAATAATTTCTGGCCATTTCTAATAGTTATCTTTTCAAAAACATGTTTTAAAAAAACTACATCAATAAACGATACATTTGCAGCGATGCAGAACATATCAACGTTCTTTCATCGGTATTGAATCAATAATGCCTGAACGTGACAGATTGTTCTTAGGGGTATTTTCGTATGAAATTGTTGGTTAGATGGTTGGTGTTTAACGGCACAACATCATATAAACATGCAGAGTCATTTGGCTTTTACTGTTTCCAGCGACACACCACAACAGTGATCCGGTCTGGTCTGAGCAGCAGTCGAACACGCGACGTTTGTGATATAAATATGGCACTCTGCCCTGGTCATCACACATCCCCGTTCCAACAGAGCTCTTAATTTCCATATGGTTTTCATTATGATTTGTGTTGAGGACACCACGTTACACTTGTCAGCACAGAGGTACGACATGCTTTAGATAGCTTTTTGGTTATCCTCGAAAAATGTTGACACAGTTATATCGAAATTGTATTTTTCTAACATAAATATTTTGTTTTCTACTGATACATTTTCATGTTACTCATTTAAGTGCTCCCGATATGCTATCGAAATTTACTTTATATTTGGCCAGATATTATTATGAAGTGGTGTAAAACGCTGCTGCGAAATAACACATGCATACAAGACAGGGGCCCCGAGTGGCCGAGTGGTCTAAAGCGCTCACCGTTACGGATCACTGCCATCTCACCTCTGTCTGCGTAGGTTCGAGTCTCGGATTCGGCTAATGTGGTTATGTGAGAAAGCTTGCCAGTAGCTTCTCGTGGGTCGGTGGTTCTTTCCGGGGGTTTTCCGGGTTCTTCCTCCACCATTAATACTGGCCGCCATGTATAGCCTATCTTGTGCTGAAAAATGGCGTTAAGCCCTACAACAACAACAACAACAACAGCATACAAGACACGCACGCACAGATTAACAACAAGCATTTAGGTGTAATTTATGGCACACAGATTATAGTTTATAGCATGGCGTGAATGTATTGAGTTACCTAACTGAAGGACGAGATAAATATGTAAAATAATCAGATATAAATGTGCATGTACTTACCTTGCCTGCTTTTGACCCACTCGACAAAGACGAATCCTTCAAATAACATTAGGAACTGCAAAATTTGTAACTAAATTGAACCATGGGTAATTCTGACTCCGGCATATGTTGGCAAATTGCTGGCAGCCTTTTGAATAAAAAGCAGACAGAGCCAGTGACCTATGTGTCGAATACGGTTTATGTAAAAATGAAACTTAAACAAATAAAAGACACTCTAACTAAATAACTGATCAGACTGGTGTTAGGATCACTGCACCATGCACGCTTTAATAGATGAAGATAGAGTTGTCAAAATTTTCCGTATTTTCTTCGCCTTTTTTTTAAATTATTCAATATCCCGTCCATGTACCCCGGAGAGACAATGGACCTTTGATGTATACTATGCATCTATTGTTGGATGGGCACATATCATTAAAGACAGTTCTTAAAACGCGATCACCATTATTCAGCTTTTGTTCCAGCATACTAGGTCATGACACATGGTTGATCGAATTTCTACCAACGTGTACATTTGTCATTCTCATTTGGGGTCAAGAGAGTCAAATTCTTTACGTAGGTCTGGATAGATCAACAGAGTTATATTTACCGTACGTAAGTAGATCCAACTGCATAGTGCATATAACGAGATATGTTGGTGCTTAATGAGAAGTCATGTCTGAGTCTATGAGAACGGGGTGGTGGTCTTACTTTCAAAAACAAATATCATTACATTATATTAAAACTAGTAACTGATAAAGTCGCACAATAAACATCAATGGAAATAAAACAGCTCGGGCTAAATTTAAATGAGCGCAAGAACTGATCATTGTTCCCGATTGCTCATGGTATCAATGTGCCAATAATGTGATTTTACTCACTGAATTCGGGTATAATTCAGATTTTGGTTGTGCTTAAAAATGTCAAAAGAGTTTCTATTATGCCTGACGTGACCAAGATTGTAATTATAGTTAGTGTTATGAAATCCTTGGTTGGATGTTTGATATTTAACGGACCAAAAGCACACCAATCTAAAGAGGGCGAGGTAACGGGGCTGTATTGCCTTGCCCAGCGACAGATCACAACAGCTGAAATGGTCTGGGTAGGATTCGAACAAGCTACGCTTGTGATATAAACCACTGGGCCGCTGCGGTTCTCTTCATATTAAATCTGGTCAACAAATGTTCATGATGTTTTATAATCACCATGATGTTGTCATGACTTATAACGTTCAGAGAGACACTTTGTTTAAGCAAACTCTGTATCTTTGCCCAAAGTTGATAAACATGTGTGAATTTTACTGAGCAAAGAAATTTATAGTGTTATGTATATCTGATTTAATTCATATTTTTTTAAAAATTTTATTGTTTGTTTATCAGCTTTAAAAATTTATTTTTATTGTATATGCTATTATAATATAATGTTGTTTACGTGATTTGGAAAATTTTTTGACCTTGACTGATTCACTTGTAAACAGCTAAGGCTGACCTAGTTCCCGACCTTACGTCAAAATTAGCAACAGTTACGTGAACAAGTTTTTTTTTTTTAAATTTATTTTTATTGTGGGAATAATAAGGCTGAGATCGAGGCTGTGCTGGGTACGTGACCCTCGACTTGTAAATAGTTTTATTGAAGTAAACAACTTTTTTTATTTTATTCTTAGAGTAAAATAATAGGTTTTCTTCAGGGCCATGTTTTGAGTACCTGATGTAAACATGATCATGTGACCCTCATACGGGCACCCATTCTGCGCCTCAGAATGACTGTATAACCATTCTTTAAGAGAAATAATCTCAGTCTGGGCTTATAACACTTGATGTCAATGTGTTCTTTTGTTGTGTCAGTTTGGAGTTACTTTAATGCTTATTCGAATTATTTTGATTCAAAAGGATTCATTCTTTTTTCCAGGAAATATATGTGCTCATGCAGAATTCTTGAACGAAGACATTTGTTAAACATTTTATTCGGATTTCCAACACCGGAGGGTTATTTTTTGTGTTTCTACAAGGAACTGCAGACTTCAACACTGTACAGGATACAGCATACGTCATCGCCTTTCGTCTCAAACTTTATCTCATTAGGACATTTCAGTATTAGGACTTCTAAAATTTTATTCGTTGATTATTCTTGGATTACTTTTGGATTTGATTCTTAAAACCGTAAGTTCCTATTTTTTCATTTTTGCATTATTTTTCCAGGGAAATAAATAATTTGTTACATTTTTC
Source organism: Sinohyriopsis cumingii (assembly GCA_028554795.2). Lineage (NCBI taxonomy): Eukaryota > Metazoa > Mollusca > Bivalvia > Unionida > Unionidae > Sinohyriopsis > Sinohyriopsis cumingii. The sequence goes on along the minus strand of CM068831.1, from coordinate 35,366,779 downwards.
AACGCTTGTTGTTTTCACTCTTTCTTGTGTTACTGTTTATTCGAGCCTAAATACGTAATGTAAGAATAGCCCAATATCAAACGGAACTTAGTATTCATCTAACATGAGGATTATACCTCTATATGACCAGTATTGCTCTATCAATGTATCTGTAGATACAACATAATCAAATTACATCAGGAGTTTCAAAAGTGTTATTCCATGAAGTTAACCTAATATTGACAATATTTATAATCAGGGAAGCCCCCAAAGAGAGAGAGAGAGTGTGTGTGGGGGGGGGGGTGGGAGTAACGGGGGGGGGGGGGAGAATTGTCCCTGGTGGGTGTCCCGCCAGATTTGGTTTTCGTTATCTAGGGGTTGACCGCCCTCGATGTTATTGCCCGGTTCGAGTAAATATAAATATGTGGTGAAACTTATATGTGAAATAGATAGAGATCTGAGCAGGTATATAGAACAAACCAACACGAGCCCCCGTACATGTAAACAAACAATTTAATCAATTACATAAAAACACTGTGAAAATTCATTACATCAGCAATATACTCTGCTTTTAGAAATTTAACTTTCACCGAAATACAAAGAAAACGCAATTAGATTTAAATAAAATAGCCGATGTGTTTACTGATAGATTTAGTTCATCATAGGATCGAGTGAACAATCGAACTCAACGTCTTGTACGATTGCATAACCTGTTCGTCTTCAGTTTGTTCTGCTGCCACTGTAGCTGTTCAGACCCTTGGATCACAGGATGATACTTTCCACCATCGGTCTCGGGATACTCTCATAATACGTTTCAGAAATTAATACGTCGCATGATTGCGTCACAGGATTATACGTCTCAGGATTATACGTCTCAGGAGCTATTTTCTCCCTTTTAAATAAATATAAATAGAGACAACCTAAATTTCCCGTTATTTATGAAACAGTTAATTCTTCATTCTTCTCCCTCGTTATCGGATTTTACTATCAGTGCTAAACCGATGCTAATGCTATCAATCGACTCCACATGTTCTATAATGACCCTAGTTAGTCAAATGGCTAATTCGTTACGCCTTGACCTTACACATTAACACATACGCGAGGACTGGGGTTCTGAGCCAGCCTCAATTTACACAGGGAATAAATAGGATACATCACATCAATCGATTACTAGATCATTTCAGTCAATACACACTTATTCTTAATCATACGTGAAATCTTCTAAATTCGGCGAATTCACACGGATTCTCGTAATCCTATTAACTAATGTAATGTATTAAATTCGTAGAACATAATTCTTATGCAAACAAGACTATAAATTCAAACAGTTTGTCAAACTTATCTAAAGAAGATTGATGTACGACTTCCTATGCATAAACTCAACACAGTTATACTTCATAAAGCAAATTATTACACGAATGTAGAAAAAAGATTCATGCAACTACAAGTAAATAACCTCAGCAAAGCATTATATATGGCATCAACAAATTACATGGAATTGTCACACTACCTTTGCTTTCAACGTTCCTCCCTCTAATCGGCAAATTATTTCGTCGGTTCCTTTCAACAATAGTCCCCTTTGGACAACAGTTCTTTTTTATTACGAGGAATTTCTTGCAAATCCCTCGGAGCATACTCTATTTTCTCTCGTAGAAAAGCTTAGACTGATTAAAATTTCCGACGTGCCAATTTTTAAAACCTAGAAAATTTTGTGTGGGAAACACGCCCCTTATTTAACGTAACCAATCAGAATCAAATATCTCTGCCGCCTTTTTCCAGAGGCCCAAAGTTAGGTTCAGCTTGACCTGGTAGTTTGAGTAACAGAGTTTCTGCGATTTCTCAACTGTGACAGCTTTACCATGAAAAATGAAGTTTTCCTTGTCCCTAATAGTCCGCCTGGCTGATGTATAAATAAATGCTTAATAAGGAACAAAATTCTCCCTCTAAAGGACATTACCGTACACGGTAGTATGGCGGTATGATACGCGCCTGCCTCCATAAATCTAATTAATGGTTCTCTGGTCTCAACTAATGTATTCTTGTTAGATCACCAGAAATTTGCCACTTCACATATTTCAGGGACCTACCAGGTCCATCGCCACCCTCGAGAAAGGTTCGTCAATCAGTGGGGTGGTTCCTAGTGGCACCGGGCGATGGCAGGTCTTGGGTGCCACCCGCTGACACTTGTCGCACGACAAACAATACCTCCGAACATCCCCATACACACCTGGCCAGTAGAACTCCCTCACTAACCTATCTCTGGTCTTCGCCACGCCCATGCGGCTTCCAAGTAGACCCTCATGTGCCAGCCTAAGCACTTCCGTTCGCTTCGCTCTGGGCACAACAACTCGCTTGAACGTATCGGTCCCTTTCTTGGCGTACCGATACAAAATACCGCGTTTCGTCGCGAACTTCACCTCGCCGTCTGGCATTCTCCGTATAGACCCATCCTTTGAATACATGCGTACCTTGTTGAGGGACAAATCTTCCTCTTGAAGTTTCCTCAACTCGCCAGGTAGCAAACTGTCTATGGGCGAAGTCGTGGGTCGTAGCGGCTTTGACCAGGACCTTCGCTTCATAGCCCTCGTCTCAACAGACCCGACGTATACAGGTGTACACGTCATAGGGTTAGGTTGCGGCAACACATACCTACACCCTGATATTACATCATGAGACAGTCCCGACAAACACGCTGCTTGAATTCGTCCCTTTACATACGGCGAATCAAGATCAATGCTGACGACCGGAAGCGAATCCTTCGTCCGGTTAGCAAACTGGACCTCAACCGTCTAGCCTGTATAATCCCCAGGCTTGACATACTTACTATCCACCAAGCAGGATAACTGCAGCCAGTATCATACAGTACGGTTGTCCTCTCACCGTTGACCGTAGCTACCGCTGTATTAGTCAACTCCACTGTTTCTTGTCTCTTAACAGTATTCGGAATTACCGAATTAATCGTTGTCGGACGATACTTCCTACAATCCTTAACGACATGGCCTCGTCTGTTGCAGCCGTAACACGCCGGCTCACCTTTCCTCCCCGTGGCATCTTTCTCTACCCCCTGAGTCTTCCCCGACCCACGGAAATGTTCTCGGCTGAGATTTCCGGCCCCTGGCCTCCCACCATTCTATACATTCCGTCTTTGGGGTGCCAC